>VXBC01009835.1:1043283-1105444 GCA_013399945.1 Ploceus nigricollis
CCGGGGCTGGGCTGGGCTGGACCGGTTCCCCCGTGCCCCTGGGCGGGCGAGGGACATCCGCGCTGCCCGATATCCCCCGCGACCCATCGCGCCTGGTTTCCACTCCCACGCGAGGAGGGAGCCGGGCGCACGGGGCTTTCCACAGGCGTGAGTTTCCCTCCGTGGAGTGCGCAGAGTGGCCGGTCCCAGCCCCGGACACGGGAAGCGGGACTGCCTGTGCAGGTGGCTGAGCAGAGTTCGCCGTCCCTTCGGCGCGCATACACATGTACACACGCACATGTACAGAGCCATTTGGGGACGGCCGTGGAAGCAGGAATAGGTAACAGGAAATCCGCGAGTCTCCCTGTGCCACCCTTCAGTCGTCTAGAAAGTGCCCAGCTGCCACAACTTCTTGATCCCCTCTTTGTCGTCGGCAGTCTGCCAGTACATTCGGAAGTCATCCTGACCGCGCACCTTGGCACCTGATCCTCAGCGTCAGGCGGATCGTTAAGTACATACTGGAGGCTGGGTGTGATACGAGCATTTGTGTGAATTAGACTAGCTGGTGTGATATGAGCATTTGTGTGAATTAGACTAGCTGAGCCAGAAGGATTTATTAAATGACCAGCTCACTAGCCTCCCTTGGTTTGGAAGGGTTTTTTTCTGATTTTGGTTCCGTTACGGTGTATCTTGTGGAAGACTGTTGAATCTGAATTTTAGAGGCTAATGTGTGGCATACTGATGTTTCAGTAACAATGCCAGCATAATGGCACACAGGAATATAAGTTAGATGTACTTAGTTTTCAGCTGTTCATGTTGAAAATCTCATGAGTCTAGTACCTAATTTTTGATTTTATCTTTTTTTAATTGCATACAGAAAACTTATAGGATTTTTGTCCTATGGATGCTTGGCTGAGCAGTTGAGAGATTAAGCAAAAAGTGATTGCGAGGCCTAGCGCCTCTGGTTTTTGTATCAAGACTTGCTGTAGTTCCTATATTGCAGGTTAGGCTTTTTGCATTTTTTTCTTTGCTAACACCATTCACATCTGTTCATTTTAAACAACACTCTTCAATAAAGTTGCTGTGCCCTCATGAGAGGAACAATGAAGTGTCTGCCTCCAGCACAAGGAAGCAAATTGTCTGCAGGGTTCTGGGAATTGACTGAGTAAGCCTGGAAAGGAGAGCTGTAAGCTGACACGAGGAGGGCAAGGATGTTCCAGGGAAGAGCCACTCTGTAGTTAATGTTCTAATGTATGCAGCCTTGTGGTAGGTACAGTAGACTTGTTCTGGGCACTACTGCTTCAGTATTCTGTATTTTTTGTTTTGCTTTACTGTACGACAGAGGAAGATTGGGTTTTGGCTTACCTGAAAGCAGGTACCTCTTAAGGAGACGACGTGCTTGAAACTTGCTTCAGACTATAAACTGTGGTTCACTGATTCCTTGAGAACCCCTCAAAGCAAAATGCCTGCCATGGGAGGGGGAGGAAGTGAAATCCTGGGGCTCAGCTAAAGCATCTTTTACTGAATTCCTTTCAATGGACAAGAGTGATTTATTTGTTTGTTTGTTTATTTCCCACCCACTCCCACACGTTCCAGTGGGAGCTGGCTCACCAGGTTTTTAATTCAGCTTAATAGTCATCCATGATCTCCAGTAATTGCATCTTTTATCTATATCTGGATCTTTCCCTCATTTTTGGCATATTAAAATAAAATAAGCTTCTGTTTTGTCTTACTAATGAATATTTAGTGTAAACAACAGAAGGAATAACCAACAACTCTGGGAACGAAAGCCAACGGCAGGAATAGACTGTAAGCATTTCAGTGCTTTGAAGCCAGCCTGTCTATTCAGTGCATCTTTTATTCCTGCAGCACTGAATGCTAAAGAGGACGTATATAGCTGGGTTTTTTTCTGCAGCTTTCTGTCACTGAGCCTGACAACACACAGGGAACAGTGTTAACTGTTGTGCAGTAGGACCTAGCGAGGACTTTGTGCTATTGTAATGTAAGTGGTCTCTTTGAGCTTTTAATAATGAGAATGTGTTTCAAATGTGGTATTTTGAATGGGTTTGTGGGGTTTTTTGTTAGAGTTTATTTGTTGGGGGTTTTTTTTATTTCATACGAGCATTATAGGAGGGACAATTTTTTTTTTTTTTAAGAAATCTACTAAGCTGATTCCTTATATACCTAAAGCTGAGTAGTTACAGTATTGAGTAGCATTTTAGAAACAAAAAGGGATTTTAGAAACAGAAATCCACTATTTTTAACACTAGTATTGCCGAGTCTAGAGTTCTGTCTCTTTTATTAGTGGATTCAGGTAGGAGCTCATGCAGCTTTAACCTTTAACAAGAAGGAGAAAGGTGTTGAACACTAGCAAACAGTTCTTTCTGCTGGATTTAGAATGAATACTTGAATTAAATATGTATATGAATTGGTCTTAAAACACTCAACTAATAATTGCTTACCCCTAATCCAGTGCAATTCTCTTGATTTTGCCAGTATTGTCATCTCACAAAGCCCTGTCTAGTAGTAGTATTTATTTTTTCACCCTGAATAAATTTGTGTTTAAAATTACTGTCTTTAAATATTCCTTCCCTTAAAAAATAATTTGAGTGTGTTTATGAGAACCTAAGGGATACAGATTTGTTGTTCTTTCTCTAAAAAGGATGGGGAAATACAGGCGTTGCACAGTGAGTACAGTGAACTTTGATAGCTCAAGCTACTGAAATTTCAACCTAGGATACATGGGACAACAGTAACATGAAGTGCAAATGAAATACTTCACCCCAGCACCTGTGTCCATGTGTCTGTACTCAGAAAATACACATTGGATTCACTCTTTATGAAAACCTGAAAATGAACATTCAGTGTTTATTAAAATCATTGCTTACTTCACATGCAAAGGAAAAAAATTATTCTTACATTTCCCTTCTTAGATACATCTCTAATTCAGGTTACTAGAACCATAAGGGACTTGGAGGAGTTATTGATTCCATGCTTTAGGTAGGGCAGAACCAGTAGTTACTTGCCGTTTCTGACAGCTGTTTGTCAGAAATGTGCTTGACAAATGCATATACTGACATCCTTTTGTTTAGTTTTGTTTTCTTACCGGTTCATGATTTGGAGGTGCATATAACAAGGAAAATGTAAAAAATTTGACAGTATTGTGACAGCTGTTTTTAGGAAAAATAATAGCTTAGCTGATGAAAGGGTTATCCTGTAGATATCCTCTATCCAATAAAAAATGGATGTTTTTGTTCAGTTTTGATCCATTTTTACATAGCACTAATTTTAATTCACAGGATAATGCTCTTGCTCAGGGAATCTTGTCAGAAAATGCAGCTTGAATTTGTAATTTTGAAGAAGGAAAATAGATTTACTATGGAACAAACGAGCAATAACCATTTTGTGACTACTCCAGTGAAGGGAAAGGGAGGAAATATTGCCACCTGGTGAGTGATTTGCCTGATTTGGAAAAGAATAAATGACTTCAGAATAGCTGAAGAGGGAGTACAACAAGACATTCACAGTACTGTCAGGAATGCTCATAAATGCTCACATCTTTGTTTTTGGTGTAGAATATGTGACTGGTATGTGTCCACAGCTACCTTCAGAGTGGAACAGAAAGCATGGAATGACATCCAGCTGCTAAACATGTTAATGATCATGAAAGATTTTTGCTGGAGGATCAGATTGATTAGTGCTGAATTGAGGTTTTTGACCCTGTGAACCATCAGTGGAATGGAATTATAACAGGATATAAAGCTGCTTAATTCATCACAGTTTAGAGCCAGAATTAATACACGCCCTGTGGGCTTGGCACAGTGTCATCAGGGCAGTGGCAGAAAATAAGGAGATAGAAGCTGATAGGGTGGGAGAAAAAAAAAGCTAAAAAAAAAGGGTTAGACCCAGGATTTGGTCAGCCGGATTCAAGCTCTTTACTCAGTATGTTCTCCGGGTAGATTAAAGGATTTACGGTACTTGCAGCTTATGTCTTGTAACCATTTAGAGTTTAGGTTTGGCTATACAAATACAAGTACATTGTAGCATTGCAGTTGGCTGTTGTCAGATATTGGTTAAATATCCTGTCTGCACATTAACTGCTAAAGTGCAAAAGTACTTTGGTCCAAGAAAGTTTGCATTTTTATTCCATATTTTGGAAATACTACCTTCCCCCCACCCCTTCTGACATCTGTGGTTACTTTGAGAAAAGTTTCAAAACTGGTGGCTGAAGTAGAATTGGCTTCTGAATTATAGCCAGCAGTGCTGCTGTGCATTTCCCAAATTTCATTTGAATGCTTTCTCAGACTTTCAGAGGCAGCTGCCATTCTACAGCTCTGAAACAGAACTGATGTCTATGTTAAGTATGGCTGGTTATCTCTCCATGTCGTGCCCAGTGTGCTGCCTGTAGGTTTTGTGCCTTGAAATGTAAACCATGGCTTGAAGTTGAAAACATAAGGTCCATGGTGAAGATATAGTTACTGGACAAGATTATGTTTTCAGGTAAAGGTTTAACACTGCTTGATACATAACTTTAAGAGTTGTTCTTGTCAGGGTGCAGTTTTTGTTTGCTGAAAAATGTCTGGCAACACTGGCAACACAAGTGTACAACACAACTTTGGTAGAGCTGGACCCTTTTCATTCTTCATCTGTCTTTGTGACTTGGAAGGTAAATGGGAAGTTTGTAAAGAAGAAGGATTAAGTCAGTTCTTAGTCATACCCTATACAAAAGCAGTGGTTTTGTGACCTTACCTGCAATGATACCGAATAGCAGCTGCTGCTGGGCAAGTGGACAGTGGTGCATTTTGATGGGCACAGGGTTAAAATGAATCTTCTGAAACATTTGCGAATACCATCAATTGCAAATGTATGGGTTATTGATGACTACCTATGCCAACCTTAAATATCCCAGAAATAATTCCATTACTTTTGTTCTGAAACAAAGCACTGGAGACACCTTGTCACTCTGAATCAATACAAATCACTGCTCTGTCTAGCAAAGAAGTAGGTTTTTATTGCAAGCACTGATATTTTTACTAAAGGACTATTGCAGGCAATGACAGAACACTTGTCACAACTATAAAACACTTTTATGTGTGCACAGAGCTGAATCAAACTGCATGTATATATCAATGTTTTACAGCTTCAAATATGCTATAAAGATAAAATGTGTACTTAGTTTTGTGAATCAGATCCAAGATGTTAAACTTCATAAAAGTTTGAGAGAACCAGCTGTTTATAGATGTGGCTGCAGAGTCTATGCATCACATGTATCTTGTTTTCCCATTCCAAAGATTTAAATATTTTAAAACCGTACATAAAATATGATAGCAAAATGTTGTATATCCACTTTCATCACACTTTAAAAAATTAATTGCTTTCTACCATTTTATTTTTTTATTTTTTTCCTTATTTTTAAATCTAACCATTACATTTACAGTTCAGAAACTTTGGGTTTAGAAGTCAAGCAAAATTTAACATTACAAAACCAATGCACATTTTGAGATTAAATCTATCTTTCAAAATCTTTTGGGATTTTTGCTAGCAATGTGTCTTACCATGTCTCTAGCTATGTGGAGATGGACGTCTACCTAGTTTTTACATGATTGAGTGAGAATTAACATTTCTAGAGAAAATGAGTGGAAATTGAAGAAGTAGGAAATCCACTTGGCCTGACTCAGTGTGCAAGGTGTCTAGTGATGTGGTTTCTCTTCCTAGCAAACTAATTAGGTGATGGAAACCATCCTGGACTTTTTAAGATCTTTTGAAACACAACATTTTGTCATCTTTGCAATTGTTCTCTACAAGCACAGGCTGCTTAGTGGCATTGACTATTGAATGTGCTGTTCCTGGCTGCTTGTGGCTTGGGGCGAGCAGGGAGCAATATTTCTGGCTCAGGAAATTGGCATCTACGTTGGCTGAAATCCTGCGTCTGTCCCAGCCTGCTCCCTAATTCTGATGAGCACCATCTGCAAGCTGCGTAATGAACCAGAGAGGCTCTAATGATGTGACAGTCTGCTAGTACTGAACTGTAAATGGCATCCTGATGCTTTAGCAGTGCAAGGGTGATTCTTAATGAAATTGGCCCCTGCAGTATCTCAGGCAAACAAAGCTGTAACTTTTTAATGATTTCCTGAAGACAGGTCATGTTTTTATAATTATTTCCATCTCTGAGTATACAAGAGTATCATTTTGGTTTCAAAGGGATTTACCCTGTTTTCTCACAGAAATTGCTTAGCAGTTGGGATGGCCATGCCCTTTCTGTTTATTTTAGTCATCATAGACATAAATGCTTTTTACCCATATTATTTCTGTACTGTTTAACTATCAGCAAGTGCATTTGCAGCATTTCAGCTGATATTTATTAATGACAGAATGCACAGTCTGACCTACTTTTCACAACAGTGAGTGTCACCCCTTGAAACAGAAATGAGAAAACCGCCAGAAATACTGATACAAATGATTCTACTAAAAAATATAAAATTTGGTTTAAATAAACATATTGTGTGCTATTCAGAAGGCAGGGAAAATAGCAAACACTTCTTTGATCAAATCCAAAATCAGAGGATTTTTTCATATTAGAAAATTATTTTCCATGCTCTTAAGTAGTACAATTTTGGTGTGATCTTAGGGTAGACATCTTGTAGTAACTCTAAGAGTCTTTGTATCATGGTCATTCAACAAACGGAGAAAGTTTAAATCTTTAGGAGAAATTTGAGAGAGTTTGATTTGTAAGAGCCATTTTTTTTCCCAGTTGGTCAGTTCTGCCACATTGGTGCAAAACAAAAGGTTCCCCCCCTCCCCCCCCCCCCCCCCAAAAAAAAAGCCAGCAACCAAACCAAAAAAACCCCAACCAACCAAAAAAAACCCCACACCTTCATTTCCTCTCTGGTGCTGTTGTATTGTAGATGCTTGTCCATTACTTTCCCACATACTGTGCCTCCTGCAGGGAGCCTTTGTCAGAGGTGATTTAAAAAGGCAGAAGCAGAAGGATTGGTACTTCACTTCGTGCAGGTTATTGGATATCTTGCATAGTTCCTTTCTGTCACTGTCTGTGGGAATACTTGTTGGGCAGTGCAGCCAGTCTCCTTGTAAACACCAGCTGCAGTATGTGTGGAGAAAAATGATGGTAAGATTGAAGGTACTGGCATCTCTTTTCAGCCTGGTTCCTCTCTGCTTTGGTCTCTTACAGTGGTTGCAGCTCAGGAGTGTATGAAATAACTTTGGATTTATACTTGGTGATAAAAAACCTAAAATGACAAGATACATATATTAAAAAAACCCCAAAACCCAAAAATGTGTTCTCACCCTCCTGGGGTTAACTGGACATCTTAGCACTCGTGTTTTAGCCTTCATGGTTGTGACTGTCAGGAGCATTTGGGTTCCAAGCTAGATACTGCAAAAGCTGACAAGACAGTCCTCTGCGCAGGTGGAGGCTCTGAGGAGTGCATTTCCTTCTGGAGGTGGACAGAAATTTTGAAAAGCTTTAGGTTTGCTGTCTGGTAGAAATTACTATATTTGGATTTGTCTGTCCTTTACTTGTAGGCATTGTGGAAAATTTAGACATCGCAGACACATTAGTAAATACATTTTATCCAAAGATAAGGGGTAGAAAAAAGATTACGATTGCTTTCACAGCAGTGTTCTGTGGCATTCCCTTGTAAGGGGAGAAAAATAACACAAATTATTGTGAAGATTGGTTAGGTAGATTTTGTTTTGAAACTGGTGATTCTGCAAAGTGTGCTTGGCGGTGACTTTTTAATTAGCAGAGAGTAGTTACTCCAAGAAGACTGGCAAAATTTCTGCATACTTTGCTGACCATTCCAAGTGGAGAAAGAAAATCAGAACTTGAATAGTGGCTAATTTGTCTTATCTAAGAACTCCATCACATTTAAGTTGCATACCAGCTTTGAAGATTGTTTTGTAAACAATCATCTGGTGGATGACTGTTTTCTGACAATTTTACAATTCTTGTGCATTATTGTAGGGGAGCATGTCTGCTCCCCAGAGTCAAATGTATATATGTGTTCCTTCAGCTTCTCTCTAGCAGTTGTCTAGATGGATATTTGGCTAATCGAATTCTAAAGAGTTCAGAAAACTGAAGGCAGAATATAGTTTACTTTATAGTGGTTTATGCAACTTCTGTGGTGTCTTTCTGTTTTTTTTGAGGAGCTTTATAAACATGGTTGTTTACTGCCTTCCCTCAGATAAGGTAGATGCTTGTTTTGCTGGAGCTGTAGTCAAATCTCCATTTTAATATACCTATTTTATAATTGCAGGATTGTGGAATAATTGGTATGAGGTCACACCACGTTGTTCAGGGTTTTATTGGTTTGAGTCTTGAAAAACTTCTCTGGTGGAGGCTGTGCAGCATGTCTGGACAGCTTCCTCTGCTGGTGAATGGTTCTTATGGTGGAAATGTTTTTCCTTGTATCAGATCTGATCCTTTCATTTCAACTTACACTTACTGGCTCTTGTCATCCAACTCTGTGCCAGTATGAAGAGCCCAGCTCCTCAGTGCCTCCCTGGAGGTCCTGGGAGGCCCTCCCAAAACCATGTCTTCTCCATGGCTGACAAGACCTTGCTGTGCAGCCTCTCTTTAGAGGATGAGTCCTTGCCAGCTTCATCACTTTCTTCTGGACTTGTCTCTTTGTTGTGTTGGGGGGCCCAAATCCCCGCAACCCAGAACTCGCTGTTCTCATGTGTCCTCCTGAATGCTGCGCAGAGGGGGATAAACCCTTCCCTTGGCTGACCAGCCGTACCCCTGCTGAGGTAGCCCATGTGACTGGTGGCCCTTTCTGCTGCCCATCAGCACCTCCATGGCTTCTTCCAGGGAGCTGCTCCAGCCCAGCAGTCCCCAGGCTGTGTCATTGCAGGGGTTGCTTCTTTTCAGGTGCAGGACTTTGTCTTTGCCCTCATGAATTTCATAAGGACACCATTGGTTCATTCCCCCAGCCTGTCATGGTCTTCTGAATGGAAGTCAGAGGGACATACCAGCTGCTGTCCCCAGGGTGGTGTCAACTTCAAACTTGTAAGTGTTCACTCTTCCAGAGCATTAGTTAAGGGGTTGAGCAGCACTGGTGCCGTGGTCCACCCTTGCAATGTGCAAGATGTATTTAAATGCTGGCTTTAACTCAATCACCAAGCCTAAGTTTAATCCATCAGTCAGATGGCATGGCTCTTTGGCTTTTCCGTAGGAGTTGCCTTGTGCCTGGTGCTTGAAGACCAGCCTGGTGCAATCATTTTTATTAGGAAAACAAGAGTGGATGAGAGCTCTGTATATCTACTGTCCTGTTGTAGGCACCAGTGTATCACAGCTTGTAGACTGCTTAACTGGGATGGATAAATGTGTGGTGGAGTGGTTTGGGTGAAAAGAGATTTTGATCTTGGAGTTTCTGATCTCTCTGACATACCTGTTGTGGGATGGTTACTTTTAAATAATGTGACCAAGAGTGGAAAATGCAGTTACTGATATGTGATACCTGTATGCTCCCTTCCATGATCCTTGCCCTTTCTCACTCTCTTACTGCCCCCAAATCTTGTAATCCATGGGCAGTTTCTTAAAGGAAATGCAACTATTTTCTACTTTCAGTTTTTATGCTTTGAAGATCTATGGTATCACCAAATATTGCTGTCAAAACCAATTCTGTAGCTGATACCTCCACTTCAAGAAGAGAACATAGAGTGAAGCCTGTGCAACCACAGTTGGAAGAAATAACTGCTCTTCAGAGATGGCTTTTCTTGGATTAAACTTTGGCAGCTTCAGATAGATGGAGATCCTAGTTATCAGGAAATGAACCTGGGAAGAGGAGCCAAAAATCCTTATAAGCAACTGATATTGTGTACCTGTTCTTATGATGAATGTACAGAGCATAAAAGCTTCATAGTGTGTGACCCGTGTATTGTTTGATGATTACTCTTCTATCTTTTGCTGGGAAAAAAACTTTAAATACTGAGTTACATAATTTGCTATTTAAACATAATTTTTTATTATTTCTTTTTTTTTTCAGTGACAATGACAAATATTGGAGAAAAAGGTAAGACTGTTATTAGCTGTTTATAGATATAACTCATATATCACAGTAGAACAGTAGTTGACTAGTAGAATTGAGAAACAGTTTAACTTAAAAGAATAGATCTGTACTTTTTTTGTTCCTCAGCACCTTTTATTATCTTGATGTTCCTGACTATTGCCATAACCATTACAAATAGAGAAGAGAAAAATTAGAATTTTTTTACTCTTCTCACACTGGCTTTCTGATATGTCAACTGAAACAATCTTTACATTCTGGTTTTAAAAAAATTATTCATAATATGGAAAGCTCTTGTAAAAGCAGGATTTCTGGAGATGAGCAGTGTATTTGTGCAGATGCAACATACTTAAACGGGAGGCAATTTTTTTCTGCATTTTCTTTTTAACATATTTAAAGAAATAGAATCCTTCAGATATGTAGCCTTGTCAGAATATAATAAAACTGCCTAGTTAGCAGTCACTACAGTTCTTACCCTGAGGCTGTAGCATGTTTAGATTGTTTTTTCCAGATGCTACCTTAATACTACAGCACAACATGGAAGTGTAAACTGTAGGGCTGCAGAGCTTTTGGAGGAAGAGCTTTTTATGTTTGTGTAATTCCAGCAGATTTTATTAAATCATTGGCCACTCCCTCGCTTAGAAGATGTTTGTCAATTAAGAAACATTTGCTTGAAAAACTTTTTTTCAGTTCAGTGATCTCATCCCCCATATGAGTGTAGAAGTGTTATCTGAAGGCTTCGAATTTCAGTTTCTTGCTGCACTGTACTCTGTGGGAGGGGAAAAAAGTAAGTTGATGGGCATTGCTCACAAAACACATTAAAATTATCAGCAAAATGCGTTGGGGAACATTAAATTTCCTTATTTTCACTCAAGGCCTTGGTGGGCTTCAGCTAGTCAGAAGAAACTTACCCTGGCTATACTTCTGCCCTAAGATTTTTCAGGAGTGAAAACTGGGCAAATGGGGCTCAGTCGTACTACAGGTTGCCCCCAGTTTCCAGGCAACTGTAGCTGTGCTAGGTAGCTGTAAATTGGTTGCCTTCAAGCAAGGGATGCACCATTTGGGTTGGGATTTGTTTTGTTTGAGTTGAGGTTTTTTTGGTTGGTTGATTGGTTTCGGGGTTTTTTCCAGAAAACGTGTAAAATGGAAAGGTTTCTGCCAGGGAGCAGCAGACAGCTCTGTCTTCTTTAACTGCCTCAAGTGAAATGAAGCTCTTAGGTTGGACTCTCAGCAGCCACAGGCCCATTGGAGCAGCTGGGTAGCCCAGGGTCTCCATCGCAGTGCAGGGAAGCTGGTGGGTAGGTAACCTGGGAGGAGTGACCAGTCAGGACCGGGGCTGGGGAGGTTCAAGATCAAGCAAGATGAGCTCAAGTCTTGTTCAGACTTCAAAGGGAAACCCTTGGGTAATGTCTTTAGGCATTAGGTGCTTTTTTTTTGTTTTTTTAATATGTGAACAATTTTCTTGTCAGTCAGTCAGTTACTGGAGAGGAGTTTTGCAACAATAAAATGCTTAATGCAGATCAGTAAGTGCATCATGTACAAAACTGAGGTAACTTGTCCTACTTTGCTTTCACTATATGCCATGAATATACTGTTGTTTAAAAAAAATACTGATTTTGTTTGAGTAAATCAGTTTTTTTTTTTAGAGTTAATAGAAATGTTCTCATAAAAGTAGGGACTGTTCCTGTCCAGATGCTTATGCAATAACAGGATGGTAATTTAGTGTGTTGTGCTTTGTGTGGAGTCCAGTTCTATCACTTATTTATACTGATAAGATTTTTCTTTCAGTTTATAGACACGGCACATGATTTTTTGCCCCTATCATCCCAAAAGCTTTGTACAGAGTCGCTCCTCAGATTCTATTAGCTTTTGTTTATTATTTTTAACAGGTTAGTGAATAAGAATAAATATTTGCAATGTTACTGCTATTTGAATAAACAAACTTCAACACCAAAAGTATTTATTCAGTGTTACTTTTAAGATAAAATTGCAAAAAGAACATGCCAGATGACTGTTCCTGCATTTAAATGCACCATCATGCATGTGTTAGAAAGAGTTCTCTAGCCCTGCATAATATGACATATAAAAAGACTCCATAAGCTGACCAGACAAGGGCAGTATTTCAGATCATGAAGTGAAAGTGCACAGGTTTCCCATTATGATGCTTTTTGAGGATATGAATTTGTGGAAGAATACTCCTTTCTTGTCATTAGAGTAAGTTAATCAGGGGATATGAATTTATGATTTGCTATTTGCTGTAGTGAATTGCTTACTAGGGTGAGAGCTTTTAAGTGGAAATACCTATCAACCTATGGCAGACTCTTTGGAAAAGTTACTGTTACGTTCTGTATTCTAGTTAAGAAACTCAGCATGGTAAATGTTGATTCTCATCTATTAAAAAAAAAATAAATGCTGACTGGCTGCAAAGAATACTAAGTAGTGAATGAGCACTTGAATTTAAAGGACCTGTAGGTTTTAAAAACCACCCAACTGTCCTCCCTCTTAAAATCTAGGAAAACAAATTAACTGGATATGGTTACTGCTCAGGTATCATGTGCATATTCACCCCATGACTTCCCTTGCACTTGTCATTGTCCCCTTACGTCCTTTGGGGGGTTTGGGCTTTTGCTGGGGGCAGGCAGAGTGGGGTGTTTGCATGGCTAGCAGTCTCCCTACAAGATCTGTAAAGCCAAAAGGCAGAGATGCATCAGTTAATTAGGGTTTAACGAATGTGTAAGGGAGACTGCTTGCTAATTAATGATGGGGCTTTAATAGGCTATTAACCATTTTCCTCAAACTTCTGTAATCTATGTAGACTGTATCATGACCCTCCCCACACAGTTTGCATTTGCCTTATATAAAGTTGCAGTGCAGTATTTTTGTGGCAGAGCTTTTCCAGAGCCTCTGTATTTACATCTGTTAGAGAACTCTCTGTGATGCCTACAGGCACTATTTGTACATACTGCAATATCACTGGTCTGTTTGTATTAATTCTGTTCCCTTCTGATTTTAGTTGTGTGCCTGGTTGCTTACCACATATTTTTCATGCTGTTCGTCTGGTCATATTGGAAAACAATCTTTACGCTACCAATGAATCCTTCAAAAGAAGTAAGATAACTTTTGTTTATGAAATAGCCTAGCCAAATGTCTGATTTTGTAGGGTTTGAGTGACTTAGTCTCTGATCTCATGTAGTTTTACACTCTGTCGAAAAACACAAATGGCAGTTACAGCTTCTTAATAGGAGTCAGATTGGAATCAGTGTAGTGACCAAGACAAAAAAAAAAGTAACAATTTCTCTAATTTTTTAATAGATATTTTAAAATGAGATATTTATGGTAGAAGAAAAAATCCTGTCCACTTGAAAAATATGAGTTATTTGAACTAGCAGCCTGAATCTTTGCCTTGGGAATATCAGACTTTTGTATGGGCAAAAATTTATTTCCCTGTTTTAAGACTTATATTTCTTGTCAGCATCTGTCTATTGTCCTCTGAATTAAAACTTCTTCCCTCATCTGTTTTGGTATGAAGGAGCTTTTGGATTGTGGTGGGAGTGCACATTAGGTAAGCTGATGGTGGGAAGCCACAGCTGGCTAAGCAGGAATGGAGCTAGTAAAGAACAGCCACATGAAAAAAGGGGATCTGGGAAGGTTCTTCATCAATGGCCCCAGTGGAAATTGTGCCCATGCAGCTTTTTATAGCTAACACAACTTTTTGGCCTCTTCCATTCTGTCTTTGTACAGAAACCCCTGAGTCCTCAGTAGCTGCTGTGTTACACAGCCTCTGAGGTCAGGAGGAATCATGGGTATTCATGATGTACCATGTATAAAATACAGGCCGTCCTGTAGTTTGAAATACCCACAAAGCAAACACTTACTTTGGCATGGACTCAACTCTAGCTGCTCTATGTACCAGGTCAACCTAAAATGAATAGCTTGTGATTTCTGTTGTCTGTTGTGTGGAGGTTCCTTTCCAAATAGTTTTCATTCACTACTAGGATATGTAATTGGGAAAGCAAGTAGGTAATTCAAACTAATTGCCATCTTCACTGGGGTTCACACTGCGGTCTTTACTACAGCCTGGGTGGGTAGGAACAAAATTAATTAAAAACCTGTTTCATTTGGAAATTACATAGCAAAATGTATGCATGTGTATGGTGACTGTACTGATAATTAGAAGGGTTTTCAAATCATTGGGCTGATTCCAATGAAAGCATTTTGAGAAATCCTGCTGATTATAGTACAATTCCAAATCCGTCATACAATGCCACTGGAGAATTTCAAATGGGATAGGAAAAGCGTTGTAGTTGAGTAATAGAAAGGAATGTGTGGTGTTCCTATGTTCTTTGAATTTACACAGTGTTGCTGGCAGTAAGTGACATCTTTGTTGTTCCATGTCTTTTCCCTATTCTACTAGAGCAATATTTTAAAAATTTAATTAGGGTATTTTGTAATGTTAAGTTACTGATTGGCTTCGGTTTTATAGGATGAAGTCTGCAAGTAGAAAAAGATGTATTTTCAAGTGAACTGAGCTAGGAAATACTCATTTGAAGACTGAAAAACAAGCTTTTGCATTTTGTTTTCATGAATGCTGCAGCTGGTGCAAACCACGCAGCTTTCTTTTAAGCTTATTTCAAACTTTTACATGTAAAGTAGGTTTTGATGGGTTTTACTGTAGTGTGTGCTGTTCTTTACTTGTGTGTACCAGCTTTATACAAGCACTGCATGAAGATGGGAGTGAAAATGGGTACCCAGGCACAAAGGTTTTAGATATAGGACTACTCTGAGGAGCAATAAAAAAGATGGAAAAGTTGCTCTCTTTACATCAAATAAGCATTTTTTAAAAAGTATTCTAAACTAAGTTTCTGTAGTGAGAAATCTTATCTATCCCAATATAAATCAACTCAGATGTTGGTAAGAGTGTGTTCTTGGAAGGGGAAAAAAAATGGTGACCTGAGAAACTCAAGCAGTGAATATCCAGCTTCAGCTGGAAGTCTGTGGGCTTTGTCAGGAAGGGTGGAGTGGTGCCTTCTCTATGGAAGTGAGAATAGGCTCCTAACTGCATGTTTCTATCTGTTTTCTTATTTTTACATGCATTATTTTTTTTTAGGAAAGAAAAATCAGTATTATTGTGATGACTAGCCTTCCTGTAAACATAAATGCTGTGCAGAGGGCTTCTTTTTCTGGCACAGGATAGAGACAGCTCTTCCTGCCAAATGTGGACTTCTTTTCAAAGGTGATTTTGTATCTTTCTCTGATAGAGATGCCAGAGACTTCTGCCTGTTTCTAGAAGCTACAGTGACAAATCTGGCTATGTTGCTATGTTGCAGAGGACTTTGAAGTTTAAGAAATTTGTAGTATTTAATGTATACTAAGCATCTCTTTCAGTGATTTTTACCTTTTCAGCACTTGCTAAAGCTGTGATTGTTGTTGTTTTGAGCACTGACAGAAGCTGCCATTTTATTCAGGAAGATATTCAAGATGTGGTTATTTTGCCATACAAGACCCATCTCTTCTTCTCTCAGCCAGTCTCTAAAGTAAAAACACATCCTAATACCTGCATGAAGAGAATAGCAGTGACAAAGAATAAAAGGGAAAATGCCAGACACCAGAAGAGAAATAAAGCTGCCTTTTCTGGTATTACTAGTAGTGTATTTTCTTTCAGTTAAACACTGACATCCCTAGATTATATTCACTAGTTAATATTTGGCATTACAGAAGTAAATTGACTGACCTTTTAGAGAAATTATATGCTCTTGATCTTTCTCTTGAAGAATGTTGCTTAATACTTCTGGAACCATTCAGCATTGCCTCTATACCAAATCAGAAGTGGTTTTAATTTTGTCTTCAGCTGCCATAAAATGAATTAGTTTTTGTAGAAACACTGGATTATTTGCTGTAATACCCTGTACATGTTGCTAATCCATCTTTATATAATGAATATTTATTCCTCTTTACACATCTACAGTTACATATTTAACTTGGAATCTGCTAATATTTCTTTGATTTTAAAAATTATTCCAGTTTCATCTATCATATTCAGACAAGGAGTCCCTAGAGAGGGAGCCTAGAGGTGAATCCCAGCAAGAAGTCTTAAGACGGGCAGCCAAGGATCTTCCTATCTATACACGGACAATGTCTGGAGGTAAATAGGTGTTCAGGAGACTGACAAAGGCAGGTGTCTTAATGTACTACTTAAACTAATTAAAAAAGAGTTTTCAAGGGTTTGGATTGAAGGGAAGAAGTGTTTTTCATATTTCATAAAATAATAGAGTAGTTCAAGAATTTTTATTTAGCTTTGTGCAGCTACGTTTATTCAGTGTATAAAAATTGTTGGGAAGTAAATTGCAGTATACAATTTAGGATTTTAAAGTGGATTGACAATACCTTGCTTTTGTTTTCAAATTAATGTTAACAAATAGCTTGTGATACTAACAAGCTGCAGAAGAGGCTGTATCATTCATTAACTGTGTAAATTTCTTTTATCATAGGTTAAAAAAGTAATAAAAACAGAATCACTGTCTGCATGTCATGTATAGCTAGATAGATCACAATAAGAAACTGTTAATGTTTTACTTGTTGGTCATTCATTTGCAAGAACAAAAGATCTTCCAAACTAACAGTTAATCTAACCCTTCTCATATTGTCAGTTTTTGAATGCTGGCTAGCTAAGCAAATCCAAGAGATAATATCACATAATAAATTAAAGCTGTTAGAATAATAGCTTAAAATAGCTATATTGTTGAACAGTCTTTAACGTTTTTCCAGTCTAGTGAGGGTTTTGTGGGTTTTGTTGGTTGGTTGTTTTGCAGAGCTATAAGGCTTGGGGGGAAAAAAAAGATTAGCAGAGATGGCAAAAACGGAGCTTTTTGGGTTCAGTCTGATAGATTCAGCATTGCAAGAATGCTTTGGTATTTGCAAGTGCTTCTGATCATGATGAAATGCTTTCCTGGGGGTTCTGCTGGGCTGGCTGTTAGTATTTACTTTTGCACAGACTTCAGAAATCAAAATGTGTAACTGTACATTGAAATCTAATCTGGGAACTTTTTTCTTTAGCAATCAGATACTGTGACAGATGCCATCTTGTAAAACCAGATCGTTGCCACCACTGTTCAGTATGCGACAAGTAAGAATATCCTTAAAAAAATGATTTTCTGAATTAATCAATTTTTCTTTCTTAGCACAGAAGCTTTTATTTTTTATGAGTAGATTTTTCAGGCTTAATATTTTGTCAGATATGCTTTTTTCCCCTTAGATGTTCTTTTTTTAGATTTAGTTTTCATTTACTTATTTCTAAGGAAGTCTGTAGCTTAGTCTAATTTGTTTCATTACTCCCTTATGTATTCTTTACATAATGGTTAAAAATGATAAATATTACTAAAGAATTTTTCTTAAGAATATAACCAAAAATAGCTGATTAAAAAAATGTACTTCTTTTGTTAGAATCTGAATAAGCATCACTACCCATCTCAATCTAATCATGATGTCACTTACATCTTACCTGAGGTAATACACTTAATATCCTATTTTTTACTGGATAACTTGGAGGTTACTTCTGTTTAAAGAAAGAAACAGCCAAGCATTTTCCCCACTTCTAACTAAAGCCATAAAATTAAGTTCTTGTTTGTCTCGCACAAAAGGAAGTTCATATCCATCCTCTCCAGAAGTCTGATTGCTCTCTAATTTAATCTTTCTTTTGACTGTTCTCTCTGACCCTTTTCCAGTTAGCTTGGATGTTTGTGTTTCTTCACTCTGGCCTCCCAGTGCTTTGTATTTCTAACTTTGAGGGAAGACATTTCTTCAGAGGGAGCTTTATTCTTAGCTTTAAGGCTGTTCCAAATTCTCTTCAGCTGATCAAACATTACAACACGATTGTGGGGTGGAGAAGACATTGCTTTGTCCAGGAAAGCAGCAGAGGCACTGAAAGAGAGGCAGAGTTGAGGCAGGAAGATCATCGTTGTTGTGTTGTATGGAATGGTGGTTGCAGTGTAAGACAGGAACATAGTCACGTGTATTTCTAGTGAAGAAAAAAGGTGACTTGTTATCCACAAAATGTGAGTGAAATTTGCAGAATGCAATTAGTTAACATATTTTGTAGAATACCTTTATTTTGTCCTTACCAAAATTTGCTCATTTTAGTCATATCTGATTTTCTTGTGAACATTTTATTAACAGAGAGTGATTAATTGCAAAAGTGTTTGGGATTTTTCATACAAGATAATCTCTTAAAAAACTTTTCTGTTTGCATAGAAAGATGTATATATTTCTATAAAAACAGATCATGTCCTTGGAAATACATTTAGTTGTGTCACTACATAATAATTGAATTAGCCCAGTTTCTAAGGCTCTGCCAGAAAATAAACAGTAGTTGAAAATCTTATTCAGATTGAGGACCAAATGCTAAAGTTGACCAAATCCTATAGATTGCATTTTCTTAAACTGTAAGTTCTTGACATATCAAGTGTTTTCAGTTTGGCTTATCTGCCATTTCCGTGGTTGCCTTGTAGGTAAACTGTATTATGTGGCTTTAAATAGATGTATTTATTAAACAGATTACATAACATACAGTAAATATGGATAATCCTTAATCTGTATGTAAATAATTTAAATCTGGCATGTAACTTTGCTTCTGACAATTTTTTTTGTTGTCTTTTGGCCATGCTTGGAATTCTGCTGGGGTTTTCAAAAGATGCATTTTGAAAATGGATCATCACTGCCCTTGGTGAGTGCACTATTGGTTTTCTTATGTTCTGATTTGGTAAAATACACTTTTGTGGGGCCTGCCATGATGATGATGCTTCAGCATTCCTAGAGTTAGATGCGTATGTGAGGTTACTAGTCTTGCAGAACTGTTGGAGTTATTTGCTGTATGGCTTCTTTTCCTGGTTGTGACATACAGAAAGAACTTCAAATATCATTTTTCTTGGACCTTTGAGTTAGGTACCTCTTTAGGTTTTTACAAGTATGGATGAAGTAGACTTCCAGTCAGTGAGAACTTCTTTTAAGAATTGCATCTTTTCTTTATCAAGTTAGAATATTACTGTGTCTTAGTTGCATTGAAGGGTGAAGTGCTACCCTAGGTTTAAAACTAAAGGGCAAGGCTGTGCCTAGTTCCTTTTACCAAAGCTCCCAGGACAGCTGGAGTGGGCTTGCTGGAAACACCAGGTTAGCACTTTCAGTTTTATGGGTTCTTTGTTTTCTTTGATTCTTTCTCCCCTCTGCCTCCCTCATTTTGCTGCCGTGTCAGCCCACACAGTGGTTTTGTTCTCCTGTCTTTTCTTAGCAGCCCTTGGAACCAGTGGATAGACAGGATGTATAATAAGTTTTATATCAGTTTGGCAGGCGTATCTCACAGAAATAATTAAAGATAATTGCTTAGTAAGGTCCAAGTTTAGAGGATGGAGTGGTACATGGCAGTTCTTCACCTTATAAAATGATCAGAAGAGAAGAATCCCCTGTGTTGGACAAACTGAATGGTAGATGGTTCTAAGCAGTTGTTTTGACCCTTTCTTATATCAAATTCTAGGACAGAGGAGGCTCTGTACTGGGGCAGGAAGGGATGCTGGGGTCCCCCTGTTTCTCTTGGTCCTGACTACAGCATCTGCCATAATGTAATTTGATTTTAAGCATCTCATCTTATTTTGCATCTACATGGTAGATACAATTGAAAGAAATAGTGTAGGGTAGAGTTTTTTTTGCTGTAGGGATAATCAGCATGTGAAAATTGAGGTTGTTCAGTAATAGTAGTGTGCTTCTTAAAAAAACACAAACAACAACAAACAAGGCCACAACAAAGCAAACGGGTAAAACCATTGAATGTGGAACAAATTTCTTAGGACAAAAAAGACAGTTTCCTTTTTTCAGCTTTTTAATAGCTGCCTTGTTGAAAGCTCTAAGAAAAACAGTAAACAGTTGCCAGGCTATTCCTGATAAAATTAATATTCAGTATTACAAAGACTTATTGTAAGCTTTGTAGTCTCTTTGGGATTTTTTGTGCTTTTATGTCTTAAGACATTTACATGAAAATGTCCTTCATGTAAGCTTGAATTTCAGAATAAAAATCCATTGTATCAAATAACAAATCATAAACAGTACTTAGGTTTTGTGTAAAGGGACAGTGAAGTGTTATTTCACTAGGGCAGAAACTTCTAGAAAAATTCTGTTTTCCTCTCAGTAGCATTTGCTTACTAGACATGTTTGCAGTCTTCTTAATCTAACAACGTAAACATACCCAGTTTGAGAGTGTATTTACGCTGCTCATTGGTTTTAATCTAATAAGCAATGGGTGCAAAAAATAAAAATACAAATAGAGAATAGGTAATTGAAAGATGTGTAATGCTTCTTGATGGAGAGATGTTCCTTTTGTACTCCAAGTAACAGATATGCATTAGAAAAAGAGGTATTGTGTGTTTTTTCCTAATTTGAGCAGGTGTTCACAGTTCCTTGCTCACCCTAAAAAAATAACTTTGTGGAAGAGATGAAAGAGTTTTGAAATACTGCAGGGGTGCTGATCAAGCTTTATAGTTTCCTGTAAAGACCCATGTTCAAAGGTTCTTAGGGAAATATATTGCTATCTTGCCAACAAAAGTAAGAGTGCAATTCAGTATAATGGATGGGCTTTAGCCTCTCTAAACTTCATTAGGTTCTGCTTTGCTTTTCATGTTGCGATTTTTTGGTGGGAGCAAGTTGGGTGGGAAGGAAGGAGGAAAGAACTCACGTGATGCTTAGGGAGAGTAGCAATGAGAGCTATCTCTCTAATTTAATAGTCTGCCAGGAGAAGGATTTCTGGAGACAAGATGGGTAAAAATAACCTATAGAAAGTAAAATGAAGCTCTTGGAAGGCAGAGGTAATGAGAGGTTGTTGTGTCCTAGCCCCAAGTCAGCTGTCTTCTGCTCTCTGGGAGGATTTATTTTGGCTGTAACTCCTGTGCTAATGGAAGTGCTATTATAAACAGAAATATTTAATGCTAACTGCCCACTAACTACTCTGAAAGGTTTAAGTGATGCATTGGTGATTTCTAGTGCTGCTGCTACTAACTATATACAGATGGACCTGCAGGTGGGAATCCACTGGTTTGAGGCATCACCAAAAATACTGTTTGTATGTACCACTCTTAGTACTAACAAGGTGCATTTAGGAATACCTTAAGAATAATTCAAAACATCTCTCCTTTATCTTTTGAGTGATCCAAATAGTTAGCATCTCCTGGATTCTGTGATGTTTTTTGTTAGCTGAGTTGCATCACCTTCAGTGCCTTGTAAATTATTTCTTTGCCTGGCATTTTCATTAAACTAGCTCCTCAGACAGGAATGATATATATTCTTCATGTACTTGAAAATGGAGTGTTTAAAATGTTGGCTGTAGTCCAAATTGTTATTCTGGACTTTTCTGGCTGTATGACTGTTCCACTGCAATAACATACCATTATTTAGCTGGTTGTTGGTATATTTATCAGTTTTATTCTTTCTCAGAAATGTTAGACTTCAAATCTAACCACCGTTCTTGAGGTTTAAGATCTGATGCTACATGCTCAAACAGGACAATTATGAAACCTTGGTGTTTACTTTCTCTTCAATCTTCTGATGAACTATTCTTTTCCAGTAAGAGCTCTGCAGTCTGGGGCCTTGTTAAATTTGAAGGGAGCATAATAATTTATGCAAATTTATTTTGACATGTGTACCACATGCCATTGTGCAAAACAATGGTTAGAAAGAAATCTATCTTTGATTCAAGAAATTTCATCTTTGGGGAATGACATTTCACTTGATATTTCTTTTCTCACATCAAACAGTGTCTTAAATAAGAACAGTTCAAAAATAAGTATCATGAAAGGAAAGTAGGACTATCATAGAAAACTTGAACCTGAATTGCTTGCAGTTTTTCATGGAATTGCTTACTTTGACATATTTAATGAAAAAGCCCATTTCACTGTGGAGAATTTTATATTTACTTTTCAATAAGAATAATGATGAGCTTATAAATATATCTTCTTTTTCTTTAATTAGAACAATCTGTTGTGAGTGCTTAACTGTAGTTATTATGAATGCTTAGCTATTGCTGCATGTTTAAATGAAAATACAAAATTTAATGTTTAGCCAAGATGTTTTGTTTTGTCTAAACAAAACTTAGAACAAACTGACCCAACTCGCTACCCACCCTGAGAATGGGTAACAGTAAGGTACAGTGAAAATTTCTTTGCTATTTTAAGATTTTACCCTTATCTGATTAGCATGCCTTCTGCCATTGGCCCATTTGCATCACCATCTCCCTAAGGAAGAGAACAGTTGTGGTAACTTGTCCTGCACTTCTGGAAGCTAAAGTTGAGCCTCACCACACTTTTTTTCCCCTTCTTTTTCTCTTTTTTTTCTTTTTTAAGAATTATTTATCAATACACAAGTATCTTCATGGATGTAGTCTTCTCTTAATTGCCTGATCTGTTTGACAGCAGTATCAGTTAAGTTTTTTTAAACTCATATGAAGAGTTCTGTCAAGGTTAGTGCAAAGATATTTTTGATTAGCTTCTCAATGCAACCAAATAGAAGAGGAAGCAGTTTACTAATAAACTGCCCATGGGGAGCACTCCAATATTTTTTCATTTGGTGGGTGTAATATCATTATATGTTTAATAGCACTTTAAAATTCATAATACTTAGTATGTTGTCTCTAATGGGAAGCTACTATAGTACTAAATGCACCCTCATCATCATAGTGTATACTAGTTGTTCATTATCATGTATAAAAATCTTTGCAAATGGGAGGCAGGTATCTTAAAGCCCATAAGTGAAAATTATAAAATGAGATTTATTTTAACATTTGGATGTGTTTCTAATGTCTTATTCCCTGTTGTGTTGTTGCTGGTATGGAATGTTTTCTATTCCAGAGTAGCATTTCTCTCATTTTATGTAAATATAAATATTTTTAGGAATCTCCTATGAATGCTCTTATGTTTGAGAATCTTACTAAGATGTTTTATCGTATCAGAAGTTTGAAGTATATAGTATGATTAATGAAGGAGGATCTGGATTAAATGAGACTGCTTTTATTCTCACAAAATTCAGTCAGGTTTCAGTTCCTGGCTTGTTACTGTCCCAGTTGACATGCAGTATGCCTAATGGTATAACACGGATACTTACCTGCGAACTAAAAAAAAAATAGCTAACTGCAATCACATTTACATCATATGTGCTGAGAAAAAGTTGCATACCATAAATGAAAATTTAATTTCAGTAAGCTGTTAAAAGCAGTGTTACCTGGTAAAGTTCTTTGGGCTTTTTTGTGGTGGTGGTGTTTTGATTTGGGTTACTACACTAATTTGCAAATTGCTAAATCCATTTCAGTAGCTTGAGGCAGCAGAGATAGGAAGTAAAACTTGGTTTACATGCTGGTATAAATGTTTCTAGAGTAAGTAAGTTTAATTTAAATTGGATGAAAGCAAAGAAAACTTTCGTGACATTTCGTTCTTACGTGTTTGTTTGTTTTTATCAGGGTGAACAACTGTGTAGGATTCTCCAATTACAAATTTTTTCTTCTCTTCTTGGCTTACTCACTACTGTATTGCCTTTTCATTGCTGCAACAGATTTGCAGTACTTTATCAAGTTTTGGACAGTAAGTACTCTGATCTACATACTGTCTTTTTTTTAGGTGTGTGGAGTTACTGCTTTGCAAGAAATCTAAGATTCCAAGGGGACCTACAAAAAAGCTAAAGATAGACATTTTTACAAGGACATGTAGTGATAGGACAAGGAGAAATGGCTTTAAGCTGAAAGAGGGCAGATATTGATTAGGTATTAGGAAGAAATTCTTTACTGTGAGGGTGGTGAGGCACTGGAACAGGTTGCCCAGAGAGGTTATTGATTCCCCATTCCTGGAAGTGTTCCAGGCTGAATTGGATGGGGCTTTGAGCAGCCTGGTCTAGCTGGAGGTGCCCCTGTCCATGGCGGGGCGTTGGGAACTAAATGGTTGTTAAGGTCCCTTCCAAGCCAAGGCATTCTTTGATTCCAAGGCGTTGCATTGTAAGCTATTATCTCCTAATTTCATGTACAAAAGTATAGCCTATATATATAATCATAGCTTTCATTTTTTCAAATTATTCTTCTCTAAAAGACACTTCAAAGTTCGGATCTAAATTTCAGATTCTTGCTCTCAGTATTTATAGTTTCCCAAGAAAGGGCCTGTTTCTTTAACTTAGATGCTGTCACCAACATAATTGGATGGCTGTCTGTACATAGAAGGTATATAATCCATTTATTGATATTCTTGTTGTGTGGTGTATTTGTCTGTGTGTTGAATTTGATTTGGCTAAATAGAGGATTATTAATAATCAAATGAAATAGCTATTTCCCCAATTCTAATGGCTTTTTTTTTTTAATTTTCAGAATGGCCTTCCTGATACTCAGGCCAAGTTCCACATCATGTTTTTATTCTTTGCTGCAGCTATGTTTTCTGTCAGTTTGTCTTCTCTCTTTGGGTATCACTGTTGGCTTGTCAGCAAGAATAAATCTACATTAGGTAAGTAGATTTAATGCTTCTGTGCTTAACAGCAAAAAATAAATAATAAATGTATCTTATATGCATGGGGGTAAGGCAGGAAGTGGGAAATTCTACACCGGTTCCTTGGATCTTGGTTAGAAGACTGCCAAGTTCTTCTGCTCCCTGGAAATTTTGACTCTTTCTCTCTTGTCCCGAAGGGCCAAGTTATTAATAAACTTAACATGCTTCCTCTCACTGCTTTCCACCCACAGTTTGTTAACAGAAACTGAATAAACTAACAAAATTAAAATAAAATCAAGATAAATTTCTAATAAATGTTAGATGGACTACTGCATGCTCGCAAAGTAATAAATAAAGTCCAGAAGACTTAAGTGCCTGTTCTCTACTGCATGCTGGACTGTAATAATGCCAATTTGCAATATAGTCATTAAAATTTCTAAATCTCTAAATGCTTTCCTGTTGACGTAAGCTGATTTAAAGTAGGCCAATGAATTGACCTGTTTTTTCCTGGTTTTGGATTTGTTAATGATGATTAATGATGATTTTGGTGATTGATGGAAAACTTTGAAAATAGGTATCTGTGTCAATGGAAGAAAGCTTGTTTACTTCAAGATCTCCTCTAAGATTTTTGAGTTTCTTCAGTATTCTAACAGATCATTGACTTTCAACAATTTTTTTACTGGTATTAATTTTTACCTAGGTATAAGTAGAGAAAAGTTTTATTAAAGATGCTTATTTGAACGGAAATAAATTAGTGTTCTGTTTACAAACTGATCAATGATATAATTATATTATAAACTGATCTATAATTATAATTTTAGTGCAAAAAATTTGTTCAGAGGTAATCATAATGCATTACACTTCAACATTTCATGTTTTCAAAACAAATGGAATCCCATAGTGGTCATATAACATGTTTCCTGCATACTTAATTTACTCAAAAAAATCTGGGTGTCTCTTCCCATTTTACTTTGGGAAATTGCTCAATATGTGAAGCCTTAAAAACGCAGTAATTTGGTAATGAAGCCATGATAGTTTTAAGTGTGACTGTGCTTAAGTCATCCTGGGAGTTCTTTTCCTAGCATAATATGGGCATCTAAAAGGATGCCCCCATTTTCCCTTCCCCCTTCTTTAAAACCCATTGTAATTAATGCACACTGCATGTGGAAGGTCATTTCCAGCAGTTCTTGGCTAAGGTTTGACTGCAGAAGCACAGTCTCAGCACGGTTCTGACATGGTTTGTGGGAGCTGTACTGTCAGGACATCAGGACAGAGCTTGCCTGCTATGTATAGCCAATTAAGGGAATTAAATGGCTATCAGTCACTTGGTGAAAAGTGAATGAATTTTCTGCTTCAGGCACTTTTCAACACTTGAAGCTATATTTAGCTCTTTTCTCCAGAAATTTAGGTTGGATGGCCAGGGGGAATAATCTTGGGTCTATGAGGAAAGACTTTTCTTTATGCAGTGGTAAAAATACACAGTATTTTCATACCCCAGTGTGTGTGTAAAGCTAGTCTTACTACTAAAGTAGGTTAACTTTTTCTTCTTTTCCATTACTTTTTCTGTAATAAACCCTTTGTTTAGGTTTTTCTTTCTTGAACACTGTCTGTGGTATAGTCGCAGACTGAAATCTTCATATAAACATATCATATCTTCTTAAAAACTGAGTTCCTCACTCTTCCTTGCCTTGATGAGGGAGGAGGGTGAAAGAGACTTCCACCCTTCCTCAGCCATTGGACTTGCTCCACGTGCACAGTGCCTGTGTAGCACTGACTTTGGCTTCCAAGAGTGCACTCACTCTCTTTCTCAGTCACTTGGGCAGTACAGCCTTTCCTCTTGGGTGAATGGCAGTGCAATTGCCTAAGTACTGGTGGGAGACTTAACATGCTAACCTGCAAAGAGGTCTAATAAATCTTTTTCTTTTAAGAGGTATTCAGAGCTCCCATATTTCGTCACAGAACAGATAAGAATGGCTTTAGCCTGGGCTTCAGCAAAAACCTAAGGCAGGTGTTTGGTGATGAGAAGAAATACTGGTTGCTGCCTGTGTTTTCAAGGTATGCTGTTCCTGATGCTTAATTTGTTTAAACTTTTGAATAATCAGGATCCAGAGCATTTGGGGGATGGTTTTTTGAAATAAGATACAGTAATAAATAAAAAAAGTTCTTCGAATGTATGTATGAACAAAATTTCTTTGTATGTATGACGCTAATTCTGAATTTTTCAGTTTAGGGGATGGTTGCTCCTTTCCAACTTGCCTTGTTAATCAGGATCCTGAGCAAGCTTCCACGCCTGGTGGACTAAATTCAACATCCAAAAGGTAATCTCCTTTTGTTACCCATTTCAAATAGTTGATCTTTTTTTTCCTGTGCACACATAAACAAAATGATGTATAATACACTTAAAAGTGGTAAGCAAATGAAGAGTATCCTTTTAATAAATACAAGTCATATTTTAATAGTTAAGCTGTAAATCAGGTAATCCTCAGATTTATATTTAAATTTATGGAAATGAGGCGGGGTGGGTTTTTCCCCTGATGTGCTTTGTCTCGGTTCAGTGGCATCCCAGGACCTGAATTTTTCACACCTGCTTAACAATCAGTATGAGCAGTGTTCTTTATGCATACATATGAGATGGTTAGTCACACTGCCTGTGATACAAATCCATTGCTTTGCATGGCTTTTGGGGGATGCCTGCTTTTTCTTGTCTGGTGAAAGCTGCTTCATATAAGGGGATCATCCCTAATGGCACTTGGGCCAAAGCACAGGAAGCTGAATATTAAGTGTTGTTTCTGCTGATAATAGAACATGTTTTATTAATTCTTATCCTTAATGGACATGACATCTTTAAAGTGTGAAAAGTAGGCATATTCTCCTTTACATAAATTCATATTGCATCTTTTTTGAAACATTTGATAAGTATAGTGAATATGTGGCTAAGAAATGATAATGGAATCATTCTGACAGTCTTTTATTCATAGAAGAAATATATGACATTTCAGCTTGCTGTTTACTGACGTTTCATCTTACCCCAGCATTCTGTAGCTTACATTAGGAAAGAGATTTTGGAGATGTTCTCTCCACTATTTATCATGTCAAGTTTGTTGTAGTGAAGAAGAATATAGGTAAGAGTGCATTTGGGGCTGAAGTACATATATTAATATAAAATAGCTGTCAAATTAAAAATCCCTGTGCTTTTTAGATTGTGCTTGCACTTGTGACAACTACATTGTAATGTATGTAATGATAAAAAAGTAGTGATTCATCAGACAAGAAGCAAGGTGAGGTAAGGAAAATAATGCATATGACAAACTGTTTGTAGTGTGTGGTAAGATGATGAAAAATTACTGCAGTTCACTAATGTTCTTTTTATTGGTGCCACAGTGAGAACCATCTGTTTCCTGCAAAGCCTTTGCGTGATTCCCAGAGCCACCTACTTACAGATGCACCATCTTGGCCAGAAACTGCTGCAAAGGCTGACAAGGGCAAAGTTGGTAAGGAGTTGACTTATGCTGCAATGATTTGTGTTGTATGAACTAGTTTTGGAGGATGTATTGTAACAATGACCACGGTCACATGGTTTGTATTCATGAACCAAAATTCATGAAGCTTTTTTTAAATACATGCTTGTAGGAAGTTCCATGTGTCAAGCTGCTGTGCCTTTCACAGTTAAGCCTGACCAAGGGATATCAGAACATTGATACCAGTAGGTGCTAATTATTTTTTAAGCTAGGCCTGATTTGACAACAAATTTCTTATAAAAGAGGTGACACCTATTAGCAGCTAGTGAAAAGTTATGTAATAGACACGGGTCAGGACTTGGTAATAAAATAATGACATCAAAATGATTGTTAATTCAAGGTTGTATTATTTGCTGAAATAGACATGAGACCTTTTCCTGTGGGAATACTATTTTTTGTCTTTTAAGGTATGAGCAATCCTGCATTAACCATGGAAAATGAAACCTAATTTCCCTTAAAAGAAACATCTGCATATGTAAGGAAAGGTATGTTAATATTATCTGTATTTATTATTTTATTCAATGACTCCTTTCCATTTGAAGAATGCACAAAAGAAAATTACCGAAACACTTCCTATGTGTTTTTTCTTCAATTAATTTCTTTCCCACGTGTAGTAGCACATGAACATTTAGTTCAAACATTTAGTTTTAAACTAAACCTCCTATTTCTTGATGTGTCATGTTTGCAAATTAGTTTGATCTTTATACTCATTGGTTTTTAGATAATAGTCCAATTTATTATTATTATTACTCCCTTTATTTAGAAAGATACTGAAAATTCTGAGTATTCAGGCTGTTTAGCCAATATTTGTCACTCTAAGTTTGAAAATTAGGCTGGTTCTTAACACTGAATGCAAAGATCATAGCTTTGTCTGCTAAAACAGGTAGAAGTCTATCAAATTATGAAGCAAAAAGGATTTAGTCTAATATATAAGCTATTAGTGTCTTGCTCTGAGTCAGGTACTGAGCTGCATCCTATTTAATAGTAAAAACATGCTGCCTACTGAAGACAAAAGGTGTCCATATGACTTCCTGGGCATTTAATCACCTGTTGTCAAAAACATCTGAGATTTTCTGGATTTCTTGCATTAGTATCTTGCAACACAGACTTCTCAGAAAGCAGGTTTGAGAAGCAGCTAGTAAATTATGTTAGGTACATAACAGGAGTTGACATTTACCCTGGGTTGTGGAGAATGAACACAATCATCACATTCACTCTAATACTTGAATATAGCTAACTCCACCAAAACTTACGGAGTTAAATTATTTTGTACTTAAAACTGTATAAAAAGTTTGACTCCAACCCTAAGAATTTTTGCATGGAAAGTCATCAGGAAACTTCAGTGATTGTTACTAGACCCGTTAGGAATAGTATTGCACTGTCAAGCCAGATTATAAAACTAGTAGGTGTGCAGATACCAACAGATGGGCCCATAGCTTATATCAAAAAGTTCCCAAAAGTTCAGTTTGGTTCATGAGAGAAATTTAAAAACCTCTTGGCCCTTACATTCTGGTTTTGTGTTCAGTGATGAAGACACAGTTCCAGATATAGGTACATCTGCAAACTTGATGATGATGTGAAGTGTTAGAGGTGTTGAAAATGTGGGTGTCAGATGAACAGAGTTAAAGAGATGACTGAAGGAAACTCAGACAGTATCTGCAATTTTCACTGCTCTGTGTATGATATTTTAATAGAATATAAAGCCCTCATTTCTAACCCTTTGTTCAAAATGTAAAACGTTGCATTTCTGCACTGTTTAATCCATCAGTTCTTTCAACAAAACAACAGCTTCCAGAAAAGACTAAATTACTTACGTTCAGTTACTTTAATGTCTTACATGTCATCACTAATCAAGAGTAAAATATTGGAGACAGACTTTAAAGAAACAGATTCTTGGATTGTTAACAAAAATACCATTAATTGCAACTAGTTTTATCAGGTTGGAGTTCTACTTTCTGAAGTCCTAACAGTTTATTTACTTAAGTAATAGTTTTTAATCTTTCTTTGAAGAGTGTGTACATTTTATTGGAACTTTGTCATTCAGATTACTCTGAATATCAAACGTAGTCTGTGACTGTTCTAAAGATGTTAAAAGTGGGTGGATTTTCCTATCAGTTTAGCTTGATAAACGTCTTGTGCTCTTTTTAAATTATTTTCTTCTTCTAGTCCAGTCTGAGAAAGAGTTCAGTTTGCTGTCTGATTACTTCACTCTGTGGGGTCTGGGGGCTGTGTTTGGTGTTTTTTCTTTTTGGAAGCATCCATTTTGAAACGAGGCTTTTTAAAGAGAGACTACTTTCAGAGGAGGTTATGTTCCAAAGAGCAAGTCTAAAGTCACATAAAGGGGCTCCTGGAAGTTGCTTTTGCCTCACTTGGATTCAAGCCCTTTCAGAAGGGTGGTAAGAACTGGTAATTCTCTGGCATGAGCATAAGCACCAGATTGGTTGTACCCTTAGCTCTGAGATATTTTTATGTGGCAGTTAAAACTTTCTGGAGAAGTAACAAAAAAGATAGATTACTGTTACATATGTGTCACATACAGTTGCTGGAATAAGAGCCTGTATAAAAAAACTTCTTTTAGCTACTTTGCATTTAACTTCATTACATTACTGTCAGTATAGGAATTACATTTTTTCCTAGGGATTGAATAGAATACTTTTAATAGAGCTGCTGAAGTCACCACAACAAAACCAAGTAATTTCATCTTAGATATGAAAAATACAGCCTGCAGCCCCTGCCAGTGTGTTAGAATTAGAATTTATGTCCCACTGAAGGATCTGTTCAATATCCTGTATCCTATAATCCTTCATATTTCAGCAGAGGACTGATTATCAAAAGTTCCAGATGTAGTTTACACTAATGTAATAGAGAATTATTTTTTAATTATGTTGGTATCTGGAAGTACTGTAAAAATAGCTCGTATCGTTTTGTAAACTGGTGGCCTGCTTGCTGTGTAGTCAGTACTTATCACTGTCATCCTGAAGTAGATTAATAACATACCTGTGAACAGTCTTATTGGGTTCCTCTTCAGGGTGGGATTTTTATTCTGCTGTTAGTCACTTTCCTCTTCAAGTTGATGAGACTTCTTACAATAACATATTTTTTAAGTATTCTTTGATTCTAATAATGTGTTTTGTGGTTAACATTCTGTTCCAGTTTAAGAACAAGCTGTTGTTGGAAGGAGGATGCATTCTTCCAAGTATCAGCCCTGTTGGCCAGCTGCTCCTGTCCGCTCCTCTATGGATGTGCTCAGAAAACAAACTGACAGATGATTAGCTGTCTCCATGTCACTGCTTGAAACACGAAACTAAACATACTACTTCTGAACCATATAAAGGATGTTCCAACTTAAAATTACTGGGTTTGAATGGTGAAGGATGATTGAGTACTAGAAAGAGGAAAAAAAGAAGAGTCTGCGTTTACAATTGTAAAAATTCAATGGCTGGTTTTACTTTGATATTCAGCACAAGAAAAATGTGACCTCCTTACTATCAGTTCATATTCTTGGCTTGGTTTTGAAAATTCACCTTTGAATTCAAATTGTTGTAAGTAGTTGACTTTAAAATCAAATTTTTGCACTACTGGCTTTATGAATTGGGAGAACAGCCAGTGTTGATTAGGAATACTTTAGTGGCTTGGTGGACTGTATTTTCTTTTGAGCCCTTGATAAGCAATTTTTGAAGGTAAGAAGACCTAAGTGAAGTGTCTGACTGTTTTTGGAACATTTTTTGGAAAACATTATTCTAAAAGCTCTGTTTTCCCAAAGGTCTGCACTACAGATAGTTTGAACAGTTGTTGAGAGGGAAAAAAATCCTTTGGTTAATTGAATGCTACAGTGGGCCACTGCTCAGTGATGTGATGAAAAGCCTGTGTTCAGGTGGGTAATACGTAAATGAAACTGGCCAGCTGGGGAATTTGATGGAAGCTTCACAGAATAGTCCTATGAAATGGGATTTTGTTGTCCCATTTGGAGCTCTTACCCCTTTGTGAAGCAAATGTTGGCCCTGAACTTTGATCCAAAAGGCTTCTAACCAGCCTGTGTTAGTTACTGAGGGCCACTGTCTTTCAAGCTCCCAATTTCCTATTAATCAATATTTCTCTCAGATTTTTTTTTCACTCTTTCCTCAAGACACTGCCTTTCTTACTGCATAACTTAATGAATACCATGTGCGGTCAAGGTGACTTACTGTTATAACTTGTGATATTTGCATTTACATGACAATGGACTTTTGATTGCAATACCAAAAAGCCAAGCTGCTGCACATAGGAAATCCCATTCAATTACATTAGAAGCTAGCAGCTTTCTTAGGATCAGAGTTTACTGACTAGAATAAAAGAGGCATTTTTGGCTTTCAAAGCCAAGGAAGTTTCAGCAACACAACTCTAATTGTCTTGTGCCTTTTGTATACACTACATTTATGGTATCGGTGTTTACATTTAAATGCAAATTTCTATTCTGAAAACAACTTAAGGAGGAACTTAGTTATGCTTTCTAGGGGGCTAGATAAAAAGACAAGTCAAAAAAGAAAGGTGAAAACCTCTCAGACTATGCTGAGTTCAGTTGAAACAGGAAAGTGCTTCTATTATCAAACCTGAGTTACTTAGTAGGTTGGTTCACTGTAAAGATGCCAGTCACTTGTTTAGGAAACTGGCAGCAGGACTAGGTGATATAATTCTGAAAGCAAAAGTTACTATAATTAACTCTTCTACCAGCAGGTAACTTCAAAATTTGTCTTTCTTGGGTTTGCAACTTAAGTGATAGCTAGTGTAGCAAAATGTGGCTTTTTTTTTTCTCTAGTGAGGGAAAATGTATTTATTTTACTTTTTTTCTTTTAAATCTAAAAATTTTTACCAGCCTGAAAACATCTGTTTATTGCCAGAAGTGCCAGAGTGTGGATCCCTTGATGTAGAACACCTTTTTTAAACTAGCATGAAGGTAGCATACAGTTTACATTATGCCTGCAGAGATCTAGTTACCAAAAGATTTTTTGCAGCTCTTTATTCAGTGTTGTTCTGTCAGCTTACCTCATATTCGTGTTTGTTTAAAGGCGAACTTGTCAAGGGATAAGGGGGAGAGGGAAAATATATTTTTTAACACTTCAGGTTCTCTATCTGTAGAGTCTTGTTTTTTATGCAGTTAGTCACAGGGTGGTTTGTCATGGAGCATGCATTTAAAAATACTGAGTAGAAAGTTGAAATTCAGCTTCAGTGTGTCTTGCGCCATATTTTTATGTAAAGACAAAAGATTTCCTCCCCAGCAAAACAGATCATGGAAATGAAGCTCTCTAATACAGATGTCAGTCTCTTTGTGGCCAGGGCTCTGAGATCTCTCAGTAAGGCTGGGGATCAATGTAGAGAAAGGACAGGGATAAGAGATCAAGAAATGCCTGGCTTCTCCATGTCTCAGAAATCACACTTGGAAAGCACAATAGCCCTAAATAATCTGCAGTTTTGTTGCAGCCAGAGGCTGTCCCCCTCACAGAAAACTGATGGAGGCATAGGGAACAGACACTGATGAAGGGAGGAGAAAGAGAAAGAAAGGGTGGTAGCTCAGAGGTAAATATTGAGCAGATGAGAGTCAGGGGGCTGTAGCTACATCTGGTCCTCTGGATGGGCATGAAATGTGTCTCCATGAAGAGCACTGTCAGCAGGCTTTGAGGGTTCCTGGCAGTTCTCACTGTGTAGAGTATGGACAAAATCGATTTAATCATGCTCCAAAGTATAATTTCTGATGATATGATTGTACTCTTGGCTTTAAACTCTCTAATACTTTCTATAACAAAGTGAAAATTCTCTTTTTGACATACTGACCGTTGTCAGTGTTACAATGCATGCAGGAGAATTTGTGAAGAAGTCAGGGTAGCAAGGATGCAATGTTGTTTGTCTGCATACACTGATTCTCCTGTCCTTTATATCCTTGCTAGGCACTTTACTACAGCCTTTTGTGTAATTTCTGTATTTTTTTTAAGGAGTGCTTTTTACCTACTGTACAGTTACTAATCTACTTTTTTGCTAAAAAGAAAATAATATCCCTGATATTTGTCTATGACTGCGTTTCAAGCTTTAGTGGAAACTGGATGAATTCTGCAGACTCCTCAGATGGGCCTGAGTCCCAAATGACAGCAGAGTTAAATTTATTTTGTATATATGTAAACAGTCATATGAACCATAGCTCCCTACCTGTATAAAAAATGTCTTTTATTTTTAGGTTAGAAGAAATCTAAAACATCTGCACCAGAAGCAGTCCACACATACTCTATATCAGTAGATGTACTGGTGATGGAGTACTCAAAGTCTTCACAGAGAACTATTTTTGTTAAGAAAATGGAACACAATCTTTGTGAGCAGTTAAGATAGAGCTGCTGTTATGCACTTTAATTCTTTAACTGGAGAGAAAAAACACTGTCCAGTTTAGGTTACAAAAAGTTCTTTAGTAGACTATGACTGGGCAGGTAATGAATGAAACACAAAATCACAGAGTGGCAGAGGTTGGAAGGGACCACCGCTGGGGTTATCTGGTCCCTGCTCAAGCAGGATCCTCCTAGAGCACATTGCACAGTATCAAATACAGATGGTTCTTGAGTATCTCTTGTGAGGGACACTCCAGAAAGGAAACAAGTTTGTTTCAGTGTGTGGAATGCTGTAGCTGTTTTTCATCATTATTTGGACTGAAACCTAATTTCCCTTAAAAGAAACATCTGCATATGTAAGGAAAGGTATGTTAATATTATCTGTATTTATTATTTTATTTGATGATTCCTTACCATTTGAAGAGTGCACAAAAGAAAATTACTGAAACATTTCCTAACTGTTTTCTTCAATTTATTTTTTAATTAACTGAGAGTTCTTCCCCTGGTTTGGTTGACTGGTGTGTGGAGGGGTGGGGGGAAATATATTTCTACATAAATTTAGTGTATAACTTTGCCACATGTTAATGTATTGCTCACATAAATAAATAAATGCTTCATGTTCAGCATGCCATGTATGTAGTAGTCATTGACACACTACTATCAGTTTTACCTGAACAGCAGAACATCATCTCTACTAGGGCTTCACTAATAACATAGTTGTTGTAAATGTCCCCCCACACCCCTTCACCAGGAGTCTTGGACTTTTATAGGTGTATTTCCCTTCTCCAAGGTTCACCTCACAATGCACTGACACTGGAAGAGGTTGAGAAGGAACCAGCTCTTTTATCATCTCTCATGGGTGAAACACTCTATGCCTTTATACTGGCAGAGCTTCCCTCCTTATTGAGTACTATTGATGGTCAAAAAGGTGGAATTTTGGCCCCCAGAAAAGGGTGCGGGGGGGGGGAGTTTTAAACCCCCTACACTTTATAGAAGTGAGAAGGTACAAGAAAGATAGCTACTAACCAGGACTGTCACCCACAGCAGCTTTGCTTCATGAGGGTTCTCCACTCCCTACCAGGCTAGATTCTTCAGAGCTGCCTGACTTTCCCCTCTTTCCTAACAGTCTTCCTTAGGAAAGTGCTGGATCCACCTCCTGTGCAGAGAGGAGTGAGACTGTTGGCTCAGGGACCTCTAAAATTGCAGGAACAGTTACGTAAAGATGAAAGCAGCTTTTACCTCTACCACTTCAGACATAACATGCAGTATATGGTCCAAGCTCATCCGAAAATATTGGTATTGAACCATACACAAACATTCTCATCCAAAACAAGATTAAAAAAAAAAAGAATGTGCTGCTATGCAGTGGGGGTGGTGGGATGTCTCTATTGCTACTTCACTTGCATCTATCACCTGCTTATCAGTGACCTTGTAGTAGGATGGGAAAAACAGCAGCCTTCTGGGATGAAGCTTTGAGCAAGTGACATCTCACATAACCTAAGGAAAGCCTTGCCATGTTCCCTCAGCAGTTCTTTAAATTTTGTATCATTTTTCTTTCTCTCTTCTCCTTCCCTTCACTAACAGTCCAGATTGAAAGTGTTAAATGTGAAAGGTACAATCACTACTTAGATTCTTTATTGTTCTCCCTCCCAAAGTTGATTCTAAATAGGTAATTCTTTCATTTCTCCAAGTTGTCACTCATCACTGAAATACAGTAACTCAGTAATCCTGAAATCCATTATATGAGGCATTGATCACATCCTTCATCCTAGATCACTGTAATCTCAAGCAGATGGTCCCGATAGTTTGAGTGCAGCAGTAGGAAGATGTGCTGTGAGCCATCTCCCCTCTCTCCCCCTCTGCATGCTCACAGTTTAAATGACTGGCATAACTGGAACAGACCCAACACTTCCTGACAGTCATCACTTTATGAAGTCACTTTCCTTTTTTTTTTTTTTTAATACGAAAATAGAATATTTCTTAGTTCACTTAAGAAAGAGCTCCTGTTATAAAGGCAAAAATAGACAACACACACACTGTTACGGCCTGAACAACAGGAACTTGTTTCCAGTTATTTTCTCCATCACATCAAGAGATTTAACTGGCCAGTATTTCAAATAGATATAATAGTAAAAATCGGCAGCTTCATGTAAAACACTATCATAGATACTACAACTACTCCCCAGAGCCTGCAGAGGGACAAGAATGAAGGAAATAGGGAGCTTGCCAAGCTCAATTATATGATGAGAAGTAAAGAACGGGTATTGCCAATGCCACCCCAGCTCTGCTTCGCTGTCCTATGAAAAAGAAAGCACGTTTTCTGCAAAGCAGTTTAAAAAGCTCATCTGCTGCCAACTTCTACCTGGTACACAGAGAAAGGAAAAGACTTCCCTTCTCCTTTCTCCAGTTCTTCCTCACATTATCCAACACAGTTAACTGAGGCAAGTGTCTTAGGAGCATGGGAAAGAGCACTCTTGGGCAAGACAATTGTCCAACAGAGGCAGGAACTAGTATCTCATCTGTGCTGGCAGAAGAAGGACAACACCAGCCTCTGCAGAAATCAGATCTTCACAGCTGGCATGAATGTGCAGATTTATTCCCAACCCAAGACTGCTAAAATAATGCAGGAGAATCATCCTCATTTCACTACCTGTGTGAGAGTAGTGCAAGAGGGAAATAAACACCAAATAAGCACCCTCATGGAAGAGGGAAATAAAACAATCTGCCATGAACCAATCAAGGTCCATGGCAGATTGTTTTATTTTATTTTATTTTCACTAAACATAAGATATACCAGGAAAATAACTTCATGGTATGAATAGAAAAGTACACAGAGATAACTGACTTTACTCTATGTAAAAATCGGGATTTATTCTTTGTGAGATTTTGTTCAAATTCAACAATTTAAAGTAGTTAGACAAATATCCACAATTCTGCTGGAGGCTTTTGGCTTTCTTTGCCATCACTGACATGGTGGTATAAAATCAAAATCTTGAGAAGTCTGTTTTATTTTAAATTTCACTTAATTATTTTACAGGTTAATAAACTGCAATGAACCCACACCACCCTAAATCCATTGACATATGATTATTAAACTTCCAGTGAAGTTCTAAAACCTGTTTCAGTATAGGAGTGTTTTCTTTGAGTGCATATTGTTTAAGTGAGTTATTAGTTAATTCAAGGTTGAAAAACCAATTGGGAGTTTAAAACAGAACTTCTTTATGTCCAGTTTTTACATTCCTAATCTAATCTTCCTCCATCAAAGATAAGTCTTCCTTATTCCAGACAATGTCACATGTCCTGCTTCCACCTTTGCATGTTTTGAGTTGAATCAGAAGCACCTTGTTCATGAATGCAAGCTTCCTGCTACTTTTCTTGGATTTTCAGAATAGGGGAATGAAGCATTCTTGAGCATGGAGTAACCAGTCAGATAAGGTAAGAGAAATTTCTTGGATGTCAGAGTTTATAGGTCATCAGCAAATTCATGTGGGAAAAAGCCTTAAATACAATGAATGTGCTCCAGACCTATTTTCCTCCACTTCAAGGATGCTTCTTGCCTAGTTTCAATGAGCAAAGGAACTAAATGCTTAAAATAAAAATTATATATATATTCAAAAAAATAGTGACAGAGAACATAAGGTTCCTGGAACACTCATCTGACTCCAGAAACCAAAAATACAAGTGGATTAAAAATAGAAAGATCAAATATAACAGGTTGTGATACTGCATTTCTTCTGACAAACCTACTCAACAACAGTGTATTTTAAATGGATTGGGAAAAGCAGAGGCCTAGAAAGAGCACTCTTGTCTCTGAACAAAAAGGTGTATGTCTAGACAGCTGGAACTGTGCCTGCACATTAATTTTAGCAAAAGCAATTAAAGCTGGCCACTTTGGAAACAGATTTCAGACTCTGAATTTTACATGTAGTGGTCCTACACATAAGAAATTACTTTTTTCATAATCTCTACAATTCACAAGTTAAATCACTCCTTAATGGAAACTAAATCTAATTTTGCCAAGGAAATGAATGATGCACAGATGTCTCCTCAGCTGCAATCAACTCTCAACAGACAGATCACAGTGATCAGACCAAGTGTTCTCTCACAGAATAAAGCACAATCTGTTTCATGCTGACTAGTGACTTTTGAGAAATGCTTTTGTTACTGGAAGAAAACTCAAGAGTAGAATTCTTTGAAGTCAAATACTGGTCTAGTGGAAGGTGTCCCTCTCCACAGTGGGAGGGTTGGAATTAGATTATCTTTAAGGTTCCTTTCAACCCAAACCCAACCCAAACCATTCCATGATTCTATGAATCTATGAATTCTATGACAGGAAGCAAAGAAAAGCACAGCATATGGGATGCTCAGCAGTCACTTCAAAAGCAAATCCCCATCGGCACTAGAACTTTTACTGTAGGCACACATTCAGAAGGCTCTAAAAACTTCCTTTGATCCTCGATTAAAAACTTACTTCAAAACAAAAACCCATTAAAGTCCTTCGAAGAGTCATTCTGCTCAAGTTAACCAGGTAGCTGTATCCATATGCTTTAGGCAAAGCTACTACTTTAAAGCAAATGCATCAAACTTCAGGGGCTCTTCATTCCACGTCTGTGCAAACCCTGGAGGCCACAGTAAGAATTCATCCTGCTTTCACTATCACCATCTTAAAGCCAAAGACAATTAAAGTTAAAACAAGTCACCATCATCTAATGCATAATGGTCTAAGTACTAATGGGATTAGGATGCCTCAGAAGTAAATTGCAATCTCCCCTCTTCGAACTCAGGACAGTAGGAATTAAATGACTAGAAACCCATGAACACAATTCTGCTCTGAATGTGAAATCAGTCAGGGAGTAGCAAGTTAGATCCCTCTGTATCAGCATGTAGAAAAGAACTATCATGCCTAACAAAACAGAGCTGAACTGACTAAATAATCACATTCCAGGAAAAATTTTGCAACAAAACCACCAGTCTGTTGTTATGTAAGAAAACATTTCTTAGGCCTTTATTTACAAAAGCTTTAAAAACAAATACCCTCTGTTATGCAAATTACTTGTTTAAAAAGGACCACCCAGTTACATCATCATAATTCAATGAGAAAAAGGTGTTTGATTTTTTGCTTTTAAGTACAAGATAAAACAGAGTAATTGGTGAACATTTGGAGATTTTTCTGCCATTGATTTCTGTGTCAAACACACGCATGCGCGCACACGCACAGACACACAATGTCACGCATTCCATCATTCCAGGCTAGTATTTAGCTATTCAATACCAAAAATCCTTCCTGCACAACTGCTCTGTATACATGCTATGCAGAGTTAAGAACATACCTTAGGGTCCTTGAAAACAATATATCTAAAATATATTGTAAGATATACTCAAAAATAAACTAGCATTACACTCCTCAGGTAACTTTATTAGCTGGAAGTTATTTATATTTTGTTGTCTTACAACAAATATCTGTAACATCTGTCTTTGTAACAACTACAAAAAGGCATGATTTAATTGTCCTTCTAATTCAATAATTCAATTAAATAGTATTTTTCAGATCTTTGGGGTTCATCTTCAACTAAACTGACTTACAAAAATCATGAAATCAAGTACATAATAAATATGACTTCATAAAAAATATCTGAGGTGTACATTACTAGGATAAAAGCCACGAGGTTAATCAAGGGAAATGTGCCATTACAAGACTCCTACTTTTCCATTATCCTTCAACTCTCAGCTTAATGGCAAAAAGGCTAAAGTCATAGCTGTTCTTCTCCTGAAGGGTGTAAAGCTGTTTTTTCTAGCCTCTTTCCCCCATCACAGAGCAGTTTTAAAGCAGCAGGCCAACCAGTAGTTGACATGTGCAGGATGTGTTGGAAGATGACCAAACACTAGTAAAGTAAGAGCAATTACTATGATTTCAGTAGTTTGTTTTGCTTGAACAAACAGAGATTATGCAGCAGATAAGTCCCATTTTGTGGGTTGAGATACCAAGAAAATACAGCTTGAAGCTGCTGAACTTGGCAGATGATTGTTTTCTAGCTGAGGGCAAAAGAAAAAAACCAAAACAAACTTCAAATAAAACAGAGGATCTGAGTCAGAGTCGCTCTCTAAAGTGCAAATCTGATGGTCCACAATCTTGAATAGCTAAAACACCTGCATACTGGAAAGAACAGACATGAAGGGGGAAGTTAGTTATAATCAGAGCCAATTAATTTAGAGAAGGGAGGGGAAAGACAAAAAACTGGAAGAACGATGTAGGCAAGTTTACCAGAATATTCATTATGATTCAACTTTCCCCTTCTCTCTGCCACACTGATCCTATACATGCTTCTTTACAAATGGGCTTGTTAAGAGGCCAAAATGTAACCCAGAAAATTTTACGTATCAATATTAAGATCAAAATCTGTGATAGGAACAGTCAAGTTTAGTACATAGAAAGGCAGAAAAGAAAGTGTGTTGAGAAAGGGGGGAAAAAAGCCTTAATTGTCCAAGGGGTTCAACCAGAGATAAAACCTATATACAAGCATGTGGAGGTCAAAAAGACGGCCTTTCATTTCATGTCATGACTGTTTGTTGGCTTCTTCTTCATAAGCGTTTCCTGTGCCATTCTGTACATAAGATGACCCCGAACCAAGACCATATAAGTGGCCACAATATTTGGCATCGTCAATGTGATCTTCAAAGAACATCTAAAAAGTGAAGAGACATGAGTTACTGCAAAAGAAAAGGTTCCGTTTCAATAGAACTGTAAAAAGGCTTTAAAATTACTTTATTTTCAAATAAGATATCAAATCCCAAGGTGCAAAAGATGATATAATTAGTATAATAAGACACTTAATCTCAACACATTATCACAATGTGCTATATGACACAATTATTTAAATCTGTCAAGAAATACAATCAGTCTTCCTGTGCACCTTTCCCAATTAAATGGCCAAATGCAATGTTTTCACAATTTTGTATTATTAGTCATCACTCACATATCTGCAAGAGCAACAAAGAGATTTCTCCATCTGATTTCTGCGGTGCTTCTTACAACAGGCATATGCTTAGCATCCATCATCAGTGCCCATTCCCTTACCTCTCCTCAGTGTGGAGTTTTCACCATACTCTATCTTGGAATAGAGATGTCCTGATTTATATTATATAGGTTTGGGTGTGGGGAGCATGAGCACAAAACCAGAGTTTAGAGAAATGCCTGAAGATGCATTTTCAGCTCCTCGCAGAGGGGGACTTCATTTAATGAGGAACAGCAAAATTTTGTACCAAGACTGCATTTACATATTACACGTCTAAATTGCAAATGGAACCTTTCAGTGGAAGACAAAATAAAGCCCATGATATTCTGATACTCTGCCTTTCAGATGGGTTTTCAAGCAGAAAATCACAAATTATCTTGCAAAAATAGGAAGACACACATACAAGAACATTTTTCACCCTAAAACCTTCACAGCAACCCTGGGCACCCCAGTGGTTCACATTCTGAGTCATCATCAATATCAGAAATCTAAAACAGGCAGAAATATGCAGGAACAGAATGGATGCAATACACAATCTAAACATGGAGACCTGTATATACCACACAGGTCAGAACTTCTCCCTTCAAGCTTTGCTTTTAACAGCACAGCCAGGATGGAAAATTCTGTACTGCAGGAATCAGTAACTTTAATTAAAAGTTTTGCAGCCCCCAGCAGTTTTTAATGAAATAAAACAGGTAGGAAAAGCTCAAAATAACAACTCTACTCTTGTAGTATCATTATTTAAGTATTCCTGATGGAAAGAAAAGGATCAGTAACTTTTTTGGCTGACACTCTAAGACCCAGCACGCAAGTTGCATCTCCTTCACAGCAATTAGTAACAAAATTCTGTGCCTCAAAAAGCACTGTAAAGTGAAGTATTTTTACTCAGAAATACATTTTTAAACACTGAACTCTGCTGAAAATCTTTAAAAATCTACATTAAATGTATTTCTCTCTGCTTACCACTGTGTTCTTATTCAGAAATGCTGTATTTGCAAAGAGTATTTAAGTACTGGGGAAAAATTAATTATCAGTCCATGTCTGTTGGCTTAATTAAGCAAGTGTGTTGCACTAAAAAACCCTCAGAGATTTCTACTTCTGGTAAAAGCTTTTAGTAAATAAATTCAACCAGCTAGTTTGCCATCTAACACAAACTGCACCTCATTAAAGAAACTACCATGGGTTCAGACCTTTACTCTAAAAAATTCACTTGAAAGGCTGCATCTTAAGCATGATTATTATATGCTTCCCTTCATTTGCTTTGGATCTTCAAATTCAAGAGGAGAAGTTTCACAACACCGGGCAGACAGCAGGTAGCTGCACTGGGCTTGGATCATACCAGAAACATAATCCTTTTTATTGCCTCTGTAGCCCATGACCTGCTTGACAACTGCAACAATTCCAGCAGAACAGAGTCCTAGGATGAGCAAACCAGCTTAAAGCATCATTCTTTATTATTCAGCTGCTGTGTCACTAATATTTGTCACAATCTCGTGGTCATTTTCTCCTTCATACAGAAGGCTGGATTCCAGAAGGTAGACTTCAGCATACAGTACTTAACATGATTAAATGATGAGGTTTGATATTGCCATCTGTTTTGACATGGTAAACTACACTGAATTGCTGGAAGAATGCCATGTTCTGATGCACTGGCATTTGTTCAGTGCAACTGCCTTCCAGAAGAGGCCTGTTCAACATTTGATTGTTCTGCTAATATCCTAATATTTTCCTGTTGTATGCAGACAAATAGCAAGGAAATGTGAAGCCTGTAAGACCTGACTGTCCTTGCTGTAAATCTTGAATTAACTGACTTTTAGAACCTTAGTTAAACTGTGCTTTACTCAACGGCAAGGAAAAAGAAATGCATAGAAATTCTCCAAAGCAGCCTGGAAGTCATTATTTAATATAGCTCCAGCCTGAAAGTTTAGCTAGAAGTGGTTCATCAACACTCCTTCCCCACCTCTCAGCCTGCCACAAGCAGCCGTACACACCAGCTGGATATTACACTGAGTAAAAGCTCTAAAAAAATTTTACTTGAGTACAGTCACCCAGAAAGGAGTCTGGCTTCAGCAGTTCATAAATCACTGCAGCAGTCTCCTAAAAAAAGGCACTCTGCAAAACAGGTGAGGAAAAAACACCCCAAAACAAAAATTCACAAAAAAATCCAGAAGTAGGCCTAGGCTGGAACTGGGAAGAAATATTCACTCACAGAAGCAAAGCAAGGAGTCAGTAAGGCTGGTTCACACTTACTCAGGGAAAAATACAGGTGGGTCTCATTTTTGTCAAGAAAGGATTATCCCTAAAGCCCTTCAGAGACCTCTTTAAAATACCACAGTCTTATCAGAATCAGCAATTCCATGTGACTATCACAGTACATTACTACCATGGAAATAAAAACAGTATGTCCACCTACTTCTCTCATTTTGAAAAAGGCCATTCCTGTGAGTAGAGAGTCGGATCCTGCCTGATGCTGTGGTCCTATCCTTTCCAGCTCTAACTGCTCAGCCACTTCTTGTAACCCACCCTGAAAAACAAAACATTTTTGTTAAATGCTGAGAAGTTAAATTAGAACATGGAATAGGTGTATTTGGGAAAATCTGTTACACAGGCCATACAACCTCAGGCATATTTTAATATCTGCACAGTAGCTGAAACAGTCATTGTACTAGATAAATGCATACCAGGAGAATCAAACTTCCTGTATCAAACAGTATTAATATTCTCTGTCAGTATTGACTAAACAAAGTAGTATCTGCAACCAACAAAACTAGTAATCCTTATGTTCCAGCTTCTCCAGTAACCAGATGTCATTACTTAACAATTCCTTCAAGATGACTATTGATACAATGCTTTAAAAGGACAGACTACAAAGCTGTAGAGAACACATCAAAGCTGCAAATCTATCTTCTCTAAAAGGTAAAACTTCTCCAGTTTTGAAGGAAATTTTCTTCTCAATAAGCTTATGTGAAAAATTATCCCCTTAACTGCAAAGTGACTAAATAAACACCATTTTAGTGTCCTCTCCAAAACAGTAATAGCTTCCATGTGTGAGAGCAAAGTTGTCAAAATTTGGTTTGGTTTTACACAGATAACACTGAACAGCTGAAGGACAGATGTGTAATACTGTAACCACAATAGACAGATGCTGTGAGCACATGATCGTACAAAGACTTTTTTAATTCAGTAAGCTATAAAGCTACTGGCAAGACTAAGGCACATGCACATTCTTAAAGATTTAGAAAGATTAAAAAGGAAAAAAAAAAAGACAGAACCTTTAGTGTCGCCATAAGCATTGAAAGGCAAAAATGTTGCACAGAGGCAATGCTTTTAAATAAAGAATGCCTAGAGTTCACCTTCCTGTGCACTCTTAACCTGTTTCACGTACAGGAAGTGAAGCAATAAGAGGCAAAAGCATAACAGTCAAAATTAAAACTCATGGAGCTACAAAGGAGCCCACACTGAAAATCAGATCAAACATTATGAAAATTCCTGTGAATCTTACGGCAACAGGTTTGGGTCCTGGTTTTTGTTTAAAAAGATGAAAGCTTCAATAATAACATTCACAAATAACATATACCAACTAACAAGAAAACCTAGTACTGCTATTGCTAGTTTTAGTCTCTCTTGAGTAGCAGAAAAACACTTAACAAATACCTGATCACTGCCTCCATCGCACTACCCTGACCCAGAAGCGAGTCCTTCCCCCATGTCCAGAAAATGATGTGAGGTGTCACAGAATAACCTCCATGTTAATAACCTCCATAACCCATCCTGGCTACTGCAAAAATTCACCCTGTCCTGGCTGAAACCAGGACATTATCCATATCTTATTCTATACTATCTATGTCATGTCCAAATCTTCTAACATCCAACTATACACATATATTCACACACACAAGTACAGGTATAATTTCTACAGTCAATGGCCTTCCCTCTGAGATGTCTGTTAATTTAGTTCATTACTGTGGGTTTTATTTATCCTAGATGTCTTCCAGAGCAGGAGGGCTGGTGTAATGTCAGCTTGTTGCAAGCTGCATCAGGAGATCATGAGTGGTATACATGGACCACTCCATACTCGTTGGCCACAGCAGTAATGGCATCCAGCGACAGTGGCATTCAGCAACCAATATTACACAATTCAACATTACAAACTGTTCTTACCCAAACATCAAATCCCCTTGAAGTACACGTCATCATATTTCCCTATCCCTCTGTGGAGAATGTGTACCCAGGTCCTTGAGTAAAAACAATCTCAGATGAGTTTGCCTTTGCTTGAGGCAGGACTAATCCGAACTGTCTTCCCTAACACGTTGCTCACATGCACAACGGGGATTTATCCCCTTCTATGGTATGTGGAGGTTTTCATTAGGCAAGGCCAGTTCAGTTGGTGGAACCTTAGGTGTTAACTAAGCAGATAGCCTCTACTTAATGTAGAACTCACTGTTAGAAAGTTCCACCACCGATTCCTCTCAATGTTTTTAACAGTCCATTGTACTGTCTAATTTTCCCAGAGGCTGGTGCATGATAGGGAATATGATACACCCACTTCATACTGTGCTCTTTGGCCCAGGTGTCTATGAGGCTATTTTTGAAATCAGCACAGTCCACTTACTCCACATGACATCACTGGCATGATGTGTGGAAGGGACTTTCCCTTCAAACACCCAGACCAGCACTGGTAGTTGGGGTGCCAAAAGGAGCTGTGCTTGGGTGCCAATCACTTCTGAGGCAGCTCAAACCCCTCCATAAATAAAACCTCTCCAGATCTCTGCTTCAACTGGGGCATAGCAGGCCTCAGATCCTTTGTACCCTCAACTCCAGAACCCAGAGGTCAGCCTCAAGTCTCTCCAGGTACCCTCTGACAGAGGATCCAGGAAGGCCATTCTACCCAGCAGCCATGTAGAGCACATACTTCACACCTTGCCACCAGACTGGCCCAAGGGCTACTGGATGAACAATCTCCCATTTGATTTATTCAAAAGTTTGTTGTTTTTCAGGACCCCACTTTAAATCATTCTCCTCCTGGGTCACTTGATACAGAGGACTTATAATTTGACTGTAATCTGAGATACACATCCTCCAAAACCCCACAACACCTAGGAAAGCCTGTGTTCCTTTCTTGCTGGTTGGTGGGGATCTAGATCCTATATTGTTGACCATATCAACTAGAATCTAACGACATCCATCTTGCCATTTTCCTCCTAAAAGCTGAATATCCTGGGCAGATCCCTTGACCTAACTTTGCTTTATGGCAAAACCAGCCTTCAGGATGATCTGGATTATCTTCTCCCCTTTCTCAAAAACCTCCTCTGCCGTGTTCCCCCATACAACAATGTCATCTATGTACTGCAAGTCTTCTGGAGCCTCGCCCTTTTTCACTGCAGTCTGGATCAGTCCATGGCAGATGATGGGGCTTTGTTTCCACTCCTGGGAGAGTCGGTCTCAACTGTACTGGATGCTCCACCAGGTGAAGGCACACTGTGGCCTGCACTCTGCTGCCTAAGGAATAGGAAAAAAAACGCATTAGCAATATCACTGGTGGTACCACTTTGCTGCCTTGGACTCCAGTTCATTCTGAAGTTCTAGCATATCCGGCTAGTGACACATAGTGGTGGTGTGACTTCATTCAGGCCATGAAAGTCCACTGTCAACAGGCCATACAGGATTACTAAAGAGTGAGCAGGTCTTGCTGACCACTCCCTAGCTCTCCAGTTCATGATTCATCTCATGGATGGAGGTCATGGAGTACCCGGTCAGTGCTGTTTTGTCAACAATGCACTGCTGTGGTAGAGATTGGTACCTGTTGTTCTTTGACCTTCAGCAGTCCCAAAGCAGAAGGGTCCTCTGAAAAACGAGGGAAGTTATTCAGCTGTCTGATTTCCTCTGTCTCCACAGTAGCTATCCCAAAAGCCCAACGATGCCCTTTTGTGTCCTGTGGTAATCTATGTCAAGGATACACAGAGCCTCTGTGTATCTCAATAGCAAAGATTCTGGTCCATACTGGTAGAGCATGGGACATCTCTCCAGTTTTCTTGAGTCTTTTGAATCTGTCTGCAGCCTGCGACAGTCTTTCCATAGCCAAGGAGCAGGTTGGTAAGGAGGAAAAGAGATGATCTTCCTATTACTGGAGTCTGTCACCTGAAGGACTGTTTTTCTCTCCTTCTTTCATTGACATCAATGCCAAGGAGTTGGTGAATGACAATGGTGTGCTCCATACAAACTTCTGCCATATGGATTGTGCACAATGGACCTTATCTGGATCTACAGGGGACTTCTTATTTGAATCCTTACAGATCACCTCCAGCACAACTAATTCTCTCAGGCACTGGACATCTTTCTCTATGGCGTTGCATCTGCTTGGGCACACCACTAGACCATCCATGAGAGAGTACCCTTTTCTCACACTTGAAAGGAGTTGCCTCCAGAGGCTGAGANGGAGTTGGTGAATGACAATGGTGTGCTCCATACAAACTTCTGCCATATGGATTGTGCACAATGGACCTTATCTGGATCTACAGGGGACTTCTTATTTGAATCCTTACAGATCACCTCCAGCACAACTAATTCTCTCAGGCACTGGACATCTTTCTCTATGGCGTTGCATCTGCTTGGGCACACCTCTAGACCATCCATGAGAGAGTACCCTTTTCTCACACTTGAAAGGAGTTGCCTCCAGAGGCTGAGAGTTTCTGTCCTCTTCCCAAATCCCCACCAGGACAGGGATACCAGTTGCTTGGCTTCACTACCATGTAGTTTCATATTGTGGGCCATGATATTCCAGCATCAGAGCAGCCAGCTCATCCAGGGCTTTCATGACTGGTGGCTGAAATCTTTCCACTTAGCTCACCCAGGGATAGGAATTGAGTGATTATCTCTGGTCCTGCCTCTTCCTCCTTTTGTGAGAGCTCTACTTCCTCTTTACCCCTCACTGTGTAAACTGATTTGGTGCTAGATTTCTTCTTCTGTGTAGCTGTGACTATTACTGGCATAAGTTAGTCTTCCAGTTCGGCTGTAGTTTGAGTAGTCACAGCACCTGTGGATCTGCTTTCTTCCTCTTCCCCTAAGAGCTCTGTCTAGCACTGGACTGTGTCCAGTAAAGAGTAGCCAGGGCCCAGCACACTTCAGTAAGTTGATTCTTTATGGAGTTGCCACAGCATTCTTCTTGCAAATATTATGTCACTTTATCAAGGTCCTGTAGTGATACTCTCAAAACATTGGAGGAGAGAATTTTCAAAAAAAATGGCCCATTTTATCCCACATTTCATGCTTCTCATGACTATCTTCCCTCAGACAGATCTCTGATTAACCTTCCTAGAAATCTCCATCCTGATTCTAGACACAGTGTTGATTGACTCAAAACATGGTGTAGACCACATTGAGACAAAGCCGACATAGGAGCAAGAACATGTTTTGCTTAACATCAAAAGGAAATTAAAAATTCTCAAAAGCTATTCTAACAAGCCTGAAGGAGAAAAACGTAGTGAAAAGCTGGGGAAAGCTATCCTCCCCTGTTCTCCCCACAGGCTAGGTGTGATTAGCAACGGACTCCCTGAGGTAGCACCCAAGGTAAGGGTAGGAGAGTAGCACTGAATACACCGAATATCCCAAATGATCCTCATTGCCCTTGATGTTATAATGTCATAAACATGACGTCAATTCATACAATCAACATATATCAACAAAGCAATCCTAATCTGAAAAAGAGCACCCTCATAGGCACATAGTACATCTACAGAAACATTTACAGGCTTAGGTACCACACTCACACAAATAAACCAAGCAACATTGTGACCATTGGCACTGAATTTAATAGGACAAATGCTTAGATGAAATTTGTTTCCAATCCACTCTGATCAGATCTCAATCCCTCATGCCCCACACTGCGTGCCAAGTAAGGCTGTCATAGTTTAGGAATGGTATTCTCCAAGTTAGTGTTTCCAATAAAACCACTCCAGACTACACTCGCTCACTCATCCCTCTCCCTGCCCTCTCCTGTGGCAGACTGGAGAGGAGAACTGGAGGCACAAAAAGTGAAGATCACAGGTTGAGATATGAGCCATTTACTGGAAAACAGCAGTGAGGTAAGAAATCAAACAGAAATAGCAACAATACTAATGACAGAGTATGCAAGAGAAACATTATTGCTCACCAACAGAAACATCTGATTGCTCCCTCCACCACACTACCCTAACCTGGAAGCAAGCCCTTCCCCCATGCCCAGAACATGATGTGAGGTGTCACAGAATAACCTCCATGTCCTAGCCATGCCCCATCCTGGGGACAAAAATCTACCTTGTCCTCGATGGAACCAGAACAGAAAATTATTAGACTACTGAGATTCTCTTTCAGGTAAGAATTTTGCACTCCAGATAGGTATGCTTCACTCTTGGAGAAGGACAAATTCTTCCCAAATTTTCAGAGTATCAACCTTCCAAGAAAAAGGCCACAGAATAATTTACATGATCACACCACCATGGTCAACAGAAAATCTACTTCAAACTCTCATTTCACAATGCAGTCACAGAGCTTATTGTTCTGTACAAAATCCTGAATTAAAAGCAAGTTTCCAACAAGGTCTACTAATCTAAATTACTTAGGATTGCCACTACTATCAAAAGGTTTGTAATCGTCTACATAAAAAGCCTTTTAGACTGTAAGCAAGAGTTTAACCTATAATACATTAATATCTCAAGTCAACTCTCAATCTGCATGCCAGTACAGTCATAATAACAGACTGTAAATTCACAGAGTACTTAATTCCACAAAAAAAGCATCAAACAGATTTCCAGTTCTGAAGTCTATTTCTCTTCCCAACGCCAAGAATCTTTTTTGAGTGTGTGGGGGCAGAGAGTGGGGGACCTACAGCAGATCAGTGACTATCATACAAAAAAAGAACTTAGACAACTCAATAAAAGACAACTGCACAGCTGTTCAATTCACTGCAATTTAATGAAGGTCAAAGGTGACACACATTAGGAGACAGCACATGCATTTTTAGAGTTACAACACTAAATGTTTAGTAATTTGTTTCAGGCAGCTTCTCTCAATACAGTTCAAGTCCACCATCATTTCATCACTGGTAAATTTGGAGGGGGAAGGTAGTCCATTTCCCTTCCCCTGCTGTCACTACCAGTCTGCAGATTAGGTGAGTGGATCAAAATTTACTGCAGGAAAGCTGACCTACATATTCAGCTCTGAAAAAAAAAAAAATCAGCCTTGTTCTTACGATTTGCCAAAATAAGACCTGTGAAGGTTTTTCTTGTCTCCCAAAAAAATCTTAGTGTCTCTAAACAATGCAGGTTACACACAACTATGCCTTAATTATGCCAGGAACTACCCTCTTCCCCAAGCCCACTGGGAATGTCACCTCTGAATGGTGACATGGAACATCAATTTGTCACCTTTTCTATGTCACTAAATTTGGAATATACATTCTGTTCTTGCAAAGTGTGTCACCAGATAGACACCAGATGCTCTACTTTGCTTCACTGGGAGTGCAAAAGTGAGGACTTTTTAGGGCGGGTTCCCTCCACCCCTAATTTAAGACTCCTGAAATTTAGGAGCATTTAATTTTTACCCCTGGCCTCTTTGGAGAAGTGTTTCTAAGATGTTCCTTAATACACAGCCATTTGCCCAGATGATTATACCAGTAACAATTGTATATGAACACAGGTAAGTATACTTTTCTTACTAACTGGAAGGGTGATCTACATTTTCAACATTAATTTGATTAACAAAGGATTCACACAATTTACTTTCCACAAAACTAGGCTACTACTCAAAGTGACACACTCTGCTAGTTCATCTCAGAAAGAAACAGAAGACTATAAACAGCACACAGATCAGTAGTTCAGCACAATGAACTGGCAAGCCATTTCTTAGTTAGGATTTGATGTGTTCTCTTCTTCCTGTAGGTTTTCATTAAGAAATCCTAGAGAATTAAATTACTTTCCATAAAAGCAACAAATCATCAACTGCCTCAGATGAGCAATGCAGCTCACTCCAGCAGCAGTCCAGACTCTTAACAGCTCTTTGGCAAGTAAAGATGTTAACACTGCCTTTAGTATCTTTCTTTCACTTCCTGTCTTCCCCTTCACACACTTAGCTCCAGTTCCCACTCATTCTCCAGTCCAATAAGGTATCCAAATTTTATGCCTGATAGAGTAAGCCAATTAGCCCTGCTGGCCTGACATAAGAGATTAGTTTCTAGTTCTTTTTTTTTTTCCTAGAAGTCACATGTTGTCCCTGAACATATGTTGTTGTTTATCTTTGCTTATGGGGCCATCTGAAACATTCTTCACTTCATTTCTCTTCCCAAGACACTTCCACATCATCTTCTTGAAATTACCTCTGCCTAGATGATTGCAGTTCTTTAGTGGACTGCACAATGAGGAAATAAGAGTATATGAGATCCATCAATTCTTATGCCTAAGGAAATGAAGAATTAATTCCAAACACGGGTTTATCATCTATCAACAAAGTATTGTAAATACAGTTTCAACATGGTATTTTTAACTAGTAAGCAGTTATAAAAATTGATTTGTGCTCTTGCTGGCTTCTAACAATGCCTTTAAATATGTAAAGCTTGAGACAATAATGCTTAATATGCACCATAAAAGCAAAAGTAGACAATAAAAATAGAGAAAGTATTCTTAAGCAGACGTACTCTGTCTCCAAATGCAAAATTTGTTCCAAAGCATTAACAGATTATTTACCTTCAGATTTTTGCAACTCTTCATGAGATATTTTACATCATAGATGACAGGGAAAAACAATCGCAGTATCTCAAAGAAGTCCAGCTCTTCCTCAGGTAAATTGGAGTTTGTCAGGATCTTGATTAGATAGCCAAAGTCATATCCACTGCAAATTAATAACAAAAACAATATAAGTAAGTGACTTAGAAGCATCCTTCTCACTTCAAGATTTCACTGCACATTGACAGGATATTCTGCTTAAATTCAATGCAATTAAGACCAACTTCTATGAAAAAAACTAAACTTCAATATAAATGGCTCCATTGCAGATTCCAGAGAAAACATTTTAATTTAGTCTGAATGAGGCCAAGTGAAGATGCAAAAAGATCTGCCTACAGGAGTTTCTCTAAATCCCGAAATAAGGTAGGGCTGCTGGGTCTCTATCTGATAACAAGAATTTCCACCAGAAAGACTCCTAAAGCTGGTTTCTTTCACATAGACTGGAGTTTCTCACTACAAATTGAGACAGAGACTTCTACAGTTCTTGAAATCCAAAAGATTAATGAGTTTCCAGAGCCAATGCATGTTTATGCCTGGAGGCAAGTCTAACCCTCAGCAACAAAGAAGAGGAATTGTCTTTCAACTTTTCCAATTAAATCAGCACACAGACAACTACAAAGTTTAATAGCTTGTAGACTATTACTCTTTCTGGAGGCAATGACAGAGTAAGCTGGAAACATTTTTGTGTGTACATGTAAGTCTGCAGGAGGCAGCAAGGTAACTGAGCAGTGCTTATTCGTTAGAAGAAACTGTGGTATTATAGTGTGCACATGGTAGAGAGAAGAGTTTGGGAAGGCTTCCTCCTCCATAGCTCGATTGAATAAAGAGGACATAGGAATGAGGCGTGGCAGTAACGGGGAAACCGTGTACTTTTACAAATAGTTATGAGAGGAAACGAGGGTTAAGTACAGGAAAGACAGATACCACGTATTAAAGCAGGACTGAACACCACAACAAAAAGCAGTGATGACAAGTTATGCTTTTTCGTAGGAGGGCAGTGATTACAAACCAGATTATTCATGATCTGACCATGAAACTCATCTGTTCTGATCCCTTGTACTTGCAGGACTGCTAATGCACGAAACTAATTGGAAGAGTGATACTTTCTCTTCCATGTTATTAAGTTTGCATTGAACCAGATCAGTTCCTAGATTTTACTGACATACAATTTAAAATATGCATGTACTAACAAAGAAAATGAAAACACAACAGGGCTGCCTCTTCTGAAGGCTTTATCAATTTTGCTATTTAAGGAACCTTAGCATAGAGCTGAGGGATGATTCAAGTGAGCAGGTGGCCACCACAGACTCCAAATTTCCAGTTTAAGACTTTGTGTTCATTCTTGATTACACAAGGGTCATACTCAAAACCAAGAATTTTTCAATTTGGTAAATACTGACCAGGATCTTTAACTGTGAGATAAGCAATAGAAAAGACAAATCAGTTAAGAGCACTATACCACTGATCCTGCAGAAATTTAGGAGCCACAAAAAGCAGTGATTTCTGATGTAGGCTCAAAGCTTCAGCTTGCACACTCAATGTAAATAAGTTTACTTTTTGAACCTTTTGTAAGGTTAAAAAGATAAGATTATCTCTGTCATCTTTATACTATGAGTTTCTAGACAGAACGTAGAAAAACCTACCCTATTGGGGGTAAATGGATTGTTTGCTACAAGTCCATTAATAGAAGATATACAATACCTATAGACTATTGCAGCTTTCCCATGGGAGTTTCCAGTGCTCTAAGCACTAATTTTATGTTGAACAAATCCTGCATCTGGTACTTTGAAGCTGTGCTGGCCACCCTCCAATCTCCACAGCAACAGCCACTGGCCAGGGAGCAAAGGAGCCAAAGATAAAGAAGGATTTCAGTTGACTCTTACAAAGTAAAATCTGTAGTAAACTTGGAACTTGGAAGTCTAATTTTATTAGATCATTTGAAGGGGGAAGGAAGTGGTGAGGAAGCCCATATCAGCATAAAGCCCTCTATAGAAGAAGAAAAGAAAAAGCCACATTAACAAAAAAGGCTGTTCAAAAAGACGCAAAAAACACTGTTCAGGATTAGAGACTTACTCCTTCAGAGTCTACAGTTTATTAACAGAGTCTACAGTTTATTAACTCAATTAATTCCTTGACATTGATCATCCTCAAGGTTCAAATGTAACAGTCATATTAAAGTGGAAAAAATCATATTTGTGCCACTCCTCTTCAAAAAAAATTTTTGACTTGTCTTAAAAAAAAATATTAATAAAATAATAGAAAACAGATGCCCTCAAACACTTCTAATTTCTTTAAAGAAGGAAGTACTTAAAGAAAAGTCAACATTCCTTTACTATTCATATTGAGAGGGAGAAGTCTATTAAAATAGCAATTTTGACTGAGAATTACACTTTTTTTTCACTTTGAGATTGCAGCAGATCCAAGCTTACAGACATAAAAACTGTCACTCCAATTCAAGACTAAGATAGATCCACTAAAACAAATTTTGAGTGGCCACTGCTGAATGCTAAGAGAAGGCTAAGAAAATCCACAGTGAGCAACTATGTAATTACCTGCTCATTAAAGAAGTTTTTTTCTAATCCTCTAACAGTGATTAGTGGTTGGTTTATAACCTGCAGCACACAGACTTCCTTGCTTAAAAACCTTGCACCATTTCTAATATAATCACCTGAAATTGTTTAGCACAACAAGCCACAATCTGTGAAGCTATACAATACAAGCACTCACTCTTACAGACATTTGTTTTGTTTTTTCACTGAACATGGACAGCTCTAGGAAAAAAGACAAGAGTAGAGATCAAACATGCCTCTATTTCTTTCCCTATCAAGATAGAAATCAGATAGCCAAATAACAATGAATTCTACTCAAGCACCAAGCCTCTGAAATAAATCAAAATGTGCAAGAGTTGAGAAAGCTTTAGTTCATTTTATAATACTAACAGAAATGAACCAACAGATTAAATTTTACTAAAATCAGTTAGACATAAATGATTATTGAAACACATTAGCTTGGAACTTTGCAGTATCCCAAGAACATCTGGTTTTTGTTTTCCAAAAAGCATGTTTTCAGAGACCCTCCAAAGGTAGACAAAGGAGGTTGCAAACAACTGGACACTCAAAAGCTTCAGCAGAGCAGACAGTTGAACACCCACAGAATCAACATTTGAGCTGCTCCTTTCTAACTGGCTAGACTGTCAAACACTCACAGCTCTTTTGACTGTGATAAAAAAAAAAAAATCACCAATTCAGGGCTTCCCCCTTCTCTCTCATTAACTCAAATACATTTTAACACACACACACACACAGACAAGATTTGAAGGAAATTGTCTAAGAAGCTGCAGTACACAAGAATTGGTGACAGTGCAAATATTTCTTCACTCGTATCTGACAGAACTGCATATCCAGAGATTTGCCAATATGTTAGGATGCCAAGGCAGCTACATCAAATGCGGAGACAAAAAGCACACAAAGAGAACTACCTGAGAAGCGAAGAGCTTACAAATGAACTGCATAAAAGTTCAAGGAAATCAAAAGACTAGAAAATGAAAACCAAATCGTATCTTCATAGTCTGAGAAAGGAGTAATTCCCTTCTCCCAGTTACTATGGGACTCAGATTTTAAAAGTTAGTAGTATTTGAAGCATTTTAAGGAAACAGAAGCAATAGCAGAGTCAGCAACTACCAAGCACAGCTTTATCAGTTGTCAAAGAACTACTGCATGGAGAGCCTAAATGGAACAAATTTTCAACTGAGCATCCTACTGTGTAAGTTTCCACTGATAGAACATAATCACAATCAAAGATGTAGTTAGACACAGCTGTTCACTTTTCTTTGTGGCACATTTTATATGACCCATGCTCATCTATAGCTTTGCATAATTTTGGTTTCCTCAGAACTTAACCCACTTACTCCAAGGTTTTGTGCTCAAGATAAAATCAACAAGGTCTGAAAAAGCACAAAAGCTTTAAACACTAAAAATCAGTGTCTGACAAACATTTGCTGAGCAACTGTCTTAAGAGGATTTCTAAAGACATTTTCAGTGAAATCCACAACAGAAACTCATTTTAGCACAGATGAAACTGGACTTCTATTAATAAAGCAATTTCAAAAACCCTTCATAAGCTGCATCAGTAAAAAAGGGCATTATTGCACATGGCTTGCACTACACTTTGACCAGCCCATTAGTCAGGAATTACACACACTAAATATAATTATGCCCCAGAAAGAATCCCTAGAGTAGAAATTGCTCAGGTATACTATGTACTGGGCCCTCAGTCACCAGGCAATATTGGAAAAACACCAGTTTGAGGGTGAAGCTGCTTCTACATGGCATCCTCTGCTGAGGCACCAGTTACATGCATGCATAACCTGCCTCCCCTCCTCTTGAACCATCCAAGTCACATTACTGTAGTCAAGGTAAATCACAAATATACACGTAAGAGCCCATAATACCATGCTTAGGAAACTGAAAAACACTTTATTTAATTTAGCTTTTGTAGTTATTTTGACACAATTTAAGGCATTCTTGTTACAGTATTCTTCCCCAAGGTGCTACTCTAGAAGCAAGATAGCAAGAGTAAGATTATTTTAGAGTCTTATTCTGAGTTCAAACAGCTGTTAAGTGGAAGATGGAGGTGACAGCTGTGGTCAGAGGATCCTTCTTTGTTTAACTGTTTTTTCTTTTAAACCTTTCTGCTTCGGAAACTCAGCCTAGCACTTCTTTGTACGACTTCTGCAAAAATGTTATATGCATCCTTCTACTACTGTTACACATTCCTTGCCAAAACAATTCTTTTTTTTGAGTTTATTGCATAAATACTTCTCTAATTCTATGTGACTTTGTCTTTTCCAACTATTAATACTTATGGATGAATAATCTTTTTTCTAATTTCATCATTTACATACCACCCACCAATACAACATGAGAGATACACATGTTTTAGCTGAGACTAGTTTGCTTACAGTCTTGTTCATTCGCTTTATCTTGCTGACTTCCTTAGGAGCCAGCATTTAAGACACCAACTTAAGGGCATTACACAGCAATAAGCCTTTAAAGACACTGTTGCTTGCAAAAATTCTGGCATGCAGTTAGCTAAACAACTACTGTGTATGTTTTTAAAGTGTTAAATCTTATTAACACTCAAAAATCTTTCATATCATGAAAGACTCATAGAGATTTAGCATTCAGATTTCTATTTCTGCTTGAGAGATTGACTCCTTTGATGGAATAAGTAGTAAAATATATGCATAAGGCTTATGAAGGATCGCCTTCCAAGCTGAGTAATTTTATATGCCCAGATTAGCAAGAGATTTACAACAAATTTAAGAGTGCTTTATAGACCACTGATAATTCTCTCCTATGAAACAGACAATATTTCCTCAAGGATTGCTTAGGAATAGTTTGCTTTTAGTAAAGTTTCTGTTACTACTTGCACGTGTACAGCTCCACCTGCTGGTTTAGCAGTTTTGTGGTTTTCAGCTTCACACTATTCTGGTTACTGCATAAACACTAAAGCTAAAAACACCAGTAAAACCCCTGTGCCCTCTACTCTTCCAATACAAAATGGTGTTAGAGGTATTACAGCAGAAATATTTCCTCAGTCTTACCAACCAAGACATGGGCTACATACACAGCATCTAAACTCAGGACATGTGAAATGTAAGTTATAGAATGCAAACACCCATCAGATGTTGAAACCTTAAATACTTAACATGCAAAATTTACCTATGAAAGGAAAGCCACTTGACTCCTTCACACAATACAACTCCTGATGTCATGAGCAGCTCTGCAAAGTACTGTGTCTCAATTCCTTCTTCTTCGTGCTTTTTAAACTGGATACCAGATGTTGTCAACAGTTCAATAGAGTCCTGAGCATACATATCTTCTCTAAAAACAGAGAGGAAAAGTAAATTTCCAAAATCTACAAGCCTCAATAAGGTAACATTTCTCTTTTGCTATTTATTCCACAGACCTAGGACAGAGCAGGAATAATCTGACTTTGTTTCAGGTTAATTACAAAACCAACCATTTTTCAAAGTTTTTTTTTTAACCTTCATTATCATTTCACCACTCCCAGCACCTCCATTCTTACCAGCTTCATTAAAAAATTAGCTCCTGCTCCTCTTCCAGTTACCTATAACCACCCTTTTGCAAGCCTATATATGAAAGTGCATCTATAGAATTTATTTGGTAAAATACCTGTATAATTCACTTGAATTGTGACAAATTAAATATAACAGTTGAAGCACTAACACATTACATTGCAGAAATATGAGAAACACAATCCAGATCCCAGTACTTAATTAGTTCTGCAGATAATATTTCTCAGAAGTTTTTTGTAATTTAAGCCTATGTAAATGTTTAGACATGTTCATAAAAACTTCTTTTCAGTAAGATTGGAAATGGAGTACTTACTCCATCTAGCCAAACCTTAGAATTCAGGTATCCTTTCTTGTTAAACAATCTTTTTCAATTTTAAAAGCCTATTTTAGACCTAAAATTTAAGAGGATGAAGTAAAAATTCCTCTACCTTTTTTTGACCCCCTCCTACCTCTGTGTTTATTCTCTTTAACACTAACTTTTTTTTTGCGATGTCTTAAGAATTTCATGCTGAAATTCATGTTTTGGAGCTTATTTTCTCTCTTAAGTTTTATCTGTATCATCATTACAAAAACATGGAATGGCTAAATGAAGAAAAAAAAAGTAAGCATGAATCTACTTAGAAAATGAAATTAATTTTACTGTCCACAACATACTACTCCACAAAGTCTCTTCAGTGTATAGTTTTAAATTTTAATAAAAAACAATCAAAACACAAGAAAACCTAGAGGAGACAACCAATATATCAAACTTGACTATTAGATTCAGTCACAGACCTGTATTCCTTATTCCTAATAGCAAGTCATCATTCTTTAGAACATAGACATACATCCTCAAGATGTGTTACATCTTTTTTCCTCACTCCCACACAGCTGCTCTTTAGTTCTCCAGCTTTGAGGCATCAGCTTCTCAACACCTGTCTATCTCCATAGCACATTAAAGACCCCATCCAAAACAAACACACACACACACACCATTTAACAAAAAGGGGGTTTCATTCTAGTTGCTGCTCTGTACTAATCAGGTGCATAGTATGATTAGAGAAATATTTATGCTCTTTAAAAGCACACTAAAACAAGACCTGGCTGGAACCATACACACAAAAAAAAATTACCTACTAGGATCAACAAACAGCTGTTTTGCTTTAGGAGGAGAACACTTGGCACAGTGCCACTTCCCAAAAGGATGTTTAGAAACAGACAAAAATAAGTGAGTTATCCACGCATGTAAAAAAAAATATATATAAATTTTTCATGCAGTGCTTACCGAGTTTATATTTTTCTATAACCCCCATCAACTAGTAACATAGTAATTTGGTGATTACCTGGATCTTGCCTTACTAAGCTGTCTTATCTCTGCAGCATCTGGCACAAATAGATGGAAAGCTACTTTTGGTTTCAGTTGTTTGATATTATGTAGACCTTTGAAGCTCAGAAAATAAATGAAGTGTAGCACAGGCCCTTCTTCATAGATCACAGTTTGGAAGTTATTAATTCCTTTTTCTCCTACAATTAGTAGGATTAGTGTATTCTTCTATTTAAGAAAATGGGTAACTTTCCTCCAGCATTCATATGGCCAGGTAAGTTCAGAGATACCAAAACATTAAATCTGCACTTACTTTTCCTTCAGGAGATAATTCACACAAGACTAAATAGAGCATGTCATTGCTCAGATCAAACTGATATGTGACAATCCACACCACTGCTTGTTTAAAAGAGCACAGAGATCAAGAGAGGCAGCAGCAGTTTTCCTCTTAAAAACCCCAACTACTTTGGAAACAAGTCTTTTCATCTGCAGAAAAAATAAAGGTCTGTTCTCTAAACCTCCTTTGTAGGCTGTGAATTTAACTCATGTATATAAAGTTGTCCAGTTCTCAATTTGTAACACAACTGCCAAAAACCCCAAGGCTTTAACACACTTAAATGTGTGAGAAGTGTTTGTACTGGTATTCAATTCAGTAGACAACCAACACATGAAAATCTATCAGACCAATTACATTTACTTCAGAAAAAACAAAATCAAGATACTAGTAACTTCATCGACCACCAGCTAAAGATATAATTAGAGCACCAGACAGGCATTTGAAAACCTCACTGATAAAGTGAGGTTTATGCTCAAAAAGTTTTATTACTGATAAAAATCACATTTTGAAATAAAGTTCATAGTATTATTCTAATATATTAAAGCCAGCTTGCTTTTTAACCAACACTTTAGACAAATAATTCAGAATGATAACATCTGACATACTTTTTTAGTCACATCAGTAACTTTATTTTTTTTTCTTCAAGTGTTGGTATTTTCCATTAAAAGTATGTAAAGAAACAACATGTGATTTCTGTAACAACCAGTTACAGAGTTAAACTAAGTTAAGGCAGAAGCACTCTCAAACGCTAAACATGAAAACACAGAGCTAACTCTTGCACTAAGTACAAAATGCCTTCCACAATTTTTTTTTAAACTGCTTAGCATTTTTGACCAAATTACCAACAGTAAGACAGACTGCACAGAAATGAGGGAAGAAAGCATGCTTGGCTGACAAAAGTATTCCTTACGTGAGTATTTATGGTATTCCAGTATTACAATCAGATAGATAACGAAGTTGCTACAGTACTTATATGTTTTCAGTAAGTCAGAAACATACATTTAGCAGCACAGGAACTGAATACTTACGTTAAGTTAAATTTAAAATTAAATTGCCAAGTTGAAGTTCCTGGAGGGTATTCTCCTTGCTCATTCATAAACGTCAGTCCTAGTTGAATTATTTTTAGCAAGTCGACATTGCAGCGTAAGAGTTGGTACTGATAGTCTGCGTTGCTTCTGAATTCTCCAATAGGCCTTGCAACTACTCCTGGGAATTCTGTGTCCTGCAAGAGCAGAATTGAAACCTGAACACACAACAACCATATAGATCTAACCATACCAGAGCTGAAGAGTACTGTGTGTAAAATTAACTTTTAAAAAGATAAAAGATTAGGATCCAGATGTTCATACAGCATTAATTCAACATTAAGACTTCTTTATGCTTTCAATTTAAAAGGATGAGCAAAGTTTACTGACCTCAGCTGAAATAACAATTTTTGCAGTAATTTGCTTGACAGACATCAAGCACCCACTTACCATAGCTACATAGTTATACTTCCGTATAACTTGACGAATTTTCTTCATCTCTTCATCCAAGTTACAAGCCCAAACTTCACAGATTCTTTGGCTATGATCTACGGTAGCTGCTGGCATAGTGGGGGGCTTTAGAGACCATACATCAAAAGTTACACTTGACCGAGAGTTGGTTTCATAAAGAGGACTTCAACTGTTTATTTTTTTAGCCTAAGAGAGAAAGAAAGCAAAGCATGAAAACGTAAGTTTTTACTCTTAGTTTATCTGGAAAAAAAAAAAAAAAAAAAAACAAAAGGCTTAAGGACCACAGACACACTTTATCCTTGTAGATTTCACAAAAGCAGGACAACATAGCCGCCAAAACCACAAGAATTTCGGCTACGCGAGCTCAGAGTACCATCAGAAACTAAACTCCTACCGTTTCGTTAGCGACTGTTTCCTGCACAAGGGCGGCAAGGCGCACTAGTGACACAGATACCGGAGACACCCGGGTCCCCAGGCGCTCCTGCCCCGCGGCTCGGAAGGGCGCGTTCCTACGGATCCCTGGGCTGCGTGCAGCAAGGAACGAAGCGGCAATACAGAGTCACGCCAAACCAGGGGACACCGCGGGCGGCCTTCCGAGGCGGGAGCAGCTCCTCCAGCTCCCAAGGGCCGTGCGAAACCAGCGAACGGCGCGCGGAGACCGACACACGGCCGCCCGGGTCCCTGCGCGCGTGAAAGGCCCCGGGAGCGCCCGGAGGAGCTACAGAGCCCGGCGGTCCCGCAGGGCTCCGTGCCGGTGCCGGTGTCCCCGCCCGGTGCCCGCGGCACCGCCCCCACTC
>VXBC01009835.1:1105460-1186518 GCA_013399945.1 Ploceus nigricollis
GCCTCGTGAGTGGCCGCGGCGGGTGCGGGGGCCGGGGCGGGCGCGGGAGAGCCGTACTGTGTCGCCCGTCCCGGGGCCGCAGTGGGGGCGCGCTATGTCGGTAGCGTGTCGTGTCTCCCTATGTGCGGACACGGCGACCCGGCTGCGCCCCGTCCCCTCCCCGTGAGGCCTGGCTGGGTCTTCGCGGCCGTGTGGGTAAACAGGGCCCCGGAGCCGGCGGCTCTGCAGCCCGGGCCGGCCCAGCCCCGCGCTGTCCCGGGGCCGAAGGGTCCCGCCGGGCGGGACTGCGGTGCCGCGGGGTCCCCGGCGGAGGACAGTGGGATGTGGGACTCCGGCGGGCTGGGAGGAAGAATTTGGAAACTGAAAGTTCAGTTGGCTGTCGGGGAGGCGTCCCCGCTGGCTTTGGTGTGACCTGGCCGGGTGATCGGGCGCAGGTCGCCGTGCCCGGTTTCACCTGCCATTGACCTGAAAGCCTGCTAATGGGTTGTCAAGAAGACTACGTCTTGGGATAAAACCTCTCTGGAAGCTGCTTGTAATAGCGTAGTTGATTAAAAGTTGAGACTAAAACATAGAGCACCAAGGAGTGGTGTGTCACAGTGGCCTGCCAGCAGTGGCACAGTGGCATAGCAGCCCTACTGGCTTTACAAACTGTTTTTCCTGGTGTTCAGTGCTACCTGCTAAAAACTGGCTGATCCTTAAAGACTAGTTTTGTTTAGATGGTCAGAAGAGTCCAGTTGTGTTTACTCCTGTTCAACATCCACAATTTTTAAAGCAAAACAGTTTATCCTGAGGTACTCCCTCTTGGCAGTGTGCTGCCCTGTTTTGCCTAGTCTTTTAAAACTCCTCACGTTTTAAACGGAGATCCACATTTCATACATTTGAAGTTATAGTTACAGTGAAGTAAGCATTCTACTGACATACTACTTCCTAGGATTTCTGTAGAACTGAAATGGTAGCTGCCTCCAAAATAATTCAGAAAGAGGACAGAGAATGTTTCCTGTCACATCAGACTGACACTAGGAGTGGAAGAGGTACTAAATGCATTTCCAAGTTTAATAACTGCAGATAGTTTACATTCCTAATATTTTGAATTATCACATAGGAAACATAAATATGATGGTATTCTAAGTATTGTTTGAATAAGCCTAAGTCTGTTCAGAGCCAGTTTCACAGATATTTTGGAGACAGTTCACTTTTCTAAGGAGCTGTTCTTGTGGGCATATAGGAGCTTAGTTAACTTAAAAGTTTTTGTTGGGCTGGCCTTACTTGGACTTTTGTTTATACCCACTTTTTAAAAATCTGTCAGCAATATGAGCTCATCCTGAATTAAGTTCCCAAAAAGGGGGTCATTTTTTGTCAGTCAGCTTGCAGAAATGTTTTGTTACTGTTTGTGTAAGCACCAGCTCAAGCATAGGCAGAGGGGGAATGGATGCTGTAGCCAGGAATTGAAGTGAGGGGTAGGGACATGGTAGCTGCCCAAATGTCATTCCTTTATGAGTATTGTTGTTGCTCTTCACCAAAATGCTTTAAATTCTTGGTATGGTGTAGTTAAGTAAGTCAAGTTTGGTTTGTGTTGTCTTAGGTCATAAAAGCTCAGGTATGTGTGATCTTAATTTCAGTAAAGCAGCTAGCTCTCCTATACAGAATCCCTCACAGGTTAGGAGCTTGAATTTTAAAAAGAGTTTTCTTACATTTGCTGTTGTTCTAGACAAAGATAAGAATGTATCATTTTTCTGGTGTACTCGTTCCCACTTGGGGAAGCAATAACTAAGGTTATTGGGTCAAGGTTTTTCCTAAGCAGGGTTACAACCATTTGAACAGTTCAATGAGATTCTGGCTTTCTTGTTCCTCACTCCCTGTCCTCATCTTCCTCCCCAGTTTCCACGTGAGTGGAGTGTAATTATATACCCTTCTCAAAAGGATTTTGCAGCAGGCTAATGAGAAGTGTGACAGATGATTACAGAGCAGGAATGTGCATGAGAGATTCCAGGGAGACTCCTTCAGTTAAGAATGAGAAGGTGCACTGTGCGTGGTGTAACGCAGCAGAATCCTTGATTTGAATTCTCCTGTGCTGAAGATACTTGATATTTTCTTCAAATAGCATGTGATTTCACAGGGAAAGAGCAAATACTGAGTTGTCTATGAGAGGAATAAGATCAGACTGCAGAAAGCAAGATTCATAGCTGAGTTAGTGTCTTACTCCCTTTTGTTCCCCAAGCTCTTAAAGACTTCGTTTTGAAGTCTTAAATTCTATGCCCCAGTAGTGCTTTGGAAGGACACAAAACACTCCCAGTCCTACTCTTAACACACATTTGCAGGTAATGTGTTTTGGCTTTCTTGAGAAAGGACTTGTATCAAGTGTACCTGGCAGTGAATGGAAGAGCATTTCTGAAGTTGGATCAAAAGATGTTTTCTGAGAACACCTGACTGCCATTATTTGCCATTGGAGCTGTGCTCCCTCCCCGGTGTAAGGGACCCTTAGGTTACAGAGAAGAGTATTATTAACCAGGTGCAAGCAGGAAAAATACATGGAAGAGCAATGAGTCTCCTTTTACAGTTTGTTTTGATTCATTATAAGATGAAGCTAATTTTCTGCCCTTCTTTTACTCTCAGCTTAGATATTGTCTATTGTATTACCTAGAAATTCTGCTTCCAAGCGAAGTCTTCATGTCCACCTCCTCAGCATTTTCTGGGATGCTCACTTTCAAAACAGTCTTGCTATGCATAGAAATCGTAGAATGCTTTGAGTATTGTAATCAACTTCCTATTAATGTAACACATTTCAAGATTTTTCCCTCTGTAACTTACCTGTTGCAGGAAAAACAAATTTGGATTCGGCCTTACTAGATTTTTTTAAGGCTCATCGGTGCTTTTAGGAGGGCCTGGGTCTTGAGTGTCACTGGAGCTTTACACTGATGAAAGTAGCTCTCTAATCTAATAAATGTTCTACATATTGATCTGAAGGCAGTGTTGCAGAGCAATACTTAGTTGTGAACCTGATATAATGCCTTGGCAAAGTAAATATTTAATCAGATAAAGTTCAGTATATTAAGGAAACACTGATGTGTTGTCTTAAATTAAGCCAGTAAGGGGAGAAAGATAAGTTGAGATTGTTGTCAGAAGTGTGAGTAATGTGATTTCTCCTAGTATGGTTCCTTTGCTTGTGACCATGTATGAGGTTTAAATGTTTAATCTACTATTTTTTTTTGCTTTACTCTTAATATTCAATATAGAATACTGAAGACTATTAACTTACTCCAGCATTTTCAATTTTGTTCTTACAGGGCTTTTCAAAACTAAACTGAGCACAAATGTCTGAGGTCATGCTTATTTCTTTTAGACTTTTAGCTGTTATATTGACCATGAAATGGATGCTAACAATTTTTTCTTTGACAGCATTACAGAAATACAGAAAGATGTGGAATATCGACTGCCATTCACTGTAAACAACTTGACAATTAATATTAACATGTAAGTAGAGTGAGCTGTGTCTGTGCACATCTTGAAAATTAAATTTGTTTAAAAAAAAAAAGTGGTAATAGAATATAAGTGGCTCCTAGCTTATAATTAATTTCGGAAACCATAATCTGGATTTGTTTTAGTGGTTATAGTGATCTGAGTGGAATTGGCTCTGTACAAGATACAGATGTTCAGCTGAGAGCAAAATCATATTTTACTGTTCTCAGTTCCTAAGATAGCTGTGTGATTTTAGTTGAGGGTAACTAGGGGAAAATGCTTGAGGGTTTCTGATAACTTTGATTCCCTACCACTGAAAATAAACTTGATTGGTAGTCGGCTGTAACTCCATACTCTTACCCTGATGAGGCTTCTGGATCATAACTCAAGTGATTTATTGTAATATTTCCCATGAATTTACTTTGGGGGGACACTTTTGCACTGGCAAATGTTGATAGTATTCTGTTCACAAGTTTTATATTACTTTGTCCTGCAGAGTTGGCCTAATAGTCTTACAGGCTACACTGCATTGTATTTGTAGTAATAACATTTGTATTTGAAAATGGTCTTGTTATGCTGCAGCTTCTTGGTTGTCCATTAGTTGGTCAGAGCATCTGCTAATAACACCAAGGCTGCAGGTTCAGTGCCTGTATGGGCCATGCACTTACGAGCTGGACTCGGTGATCCTTGTGGGTCCCTTCCAACTCACAATATTCTGTGAAAATGCCTCCTTTGTTATACTACAATTTTGCCCAGTAAATGCTCTCTCCAGTTTTGTGGAAGTCTGGTACTCCAATCTGTTGGACTTGTAATTTTGTAACTGAATAATCCTTTTGTGTGCTTCATTCATTGTGTACTTCTCCATAACAGTTCTCATAGAAAAATATGTTTATGTAATTAATTTTTCTTTGCATAAGAAGCCTTCTTATGCAGACTTTATCATGGGGTGTCACTGTAGTAATAATTATTATTGTATTTGCAGTTTGCTTCCACCTCAATTTCCTCAGGAAAAACCAGTCATCAGTGTTTTCCCACCTGTGAGACATCATTTAATGGACAAGCAGGGAGTATATGTGACCAGTCCATTAATAAGTAATGTATGTATAATTTGTAGCTTTTCACACAGATCTACTATTAAATAGCAATATTAATACATGTCACACTGGATTATTGTTAATACTCCTGGTAAAAAAGATTAGTATAGATCCTAATCTCTTTCAAACTGTATTTCAGGGCCTTAAAACAAATTCAGAAGTGTTCAGTAGTTATTCTAGTTATTCTTTTACTGATACCATTTCTGACTTGAATATTCCTTGTATCTAAAACTGTTTTAAGTTATGAAGGCTTAGAAAATTACTGTCACATTTTTTTGGTTATTATTAATTGCACAGGTCTTCCAATTACATTCCAGTGTATTCCAAATAAAGGAGAGGGATGCTTTAAGACAGTTTTGTAACATAGTTCTTTCTAGCCTAATCCTATTAGAATGGCATCAAGGTTTTAGCTCGAATATTCAGGATTTTAATATGCTGGTCTTTTTGCCAACAGGATTGTCCTGGTTTTTTTGAGTGGATGGAGTTTCTGACTCTTTTAGACTGTAGTTAGTGCCTTTGTCCTCAGATATTTTAATTTTTTTTTAATTCTTCTCTTGTTTGTACAAATGTAACTTGGTAACTAAAGTGGAGTTTTTTGGTTGTTCAATAGAAATGTGGTACTTCATTGACTCTCCACTGATAATGGAATATACAAAATACTTTTAGTTTCTCTTCAGTTATGGGTTACTTTATCACTTTATTTGGAGCTTGTGTATACACAGTTTAGATTAGCTAGTATGTCTGAAATAGCTTTTCAGCACTGTCACATGGGTATAATAAACAATCAAGTTCAGCACATTTTAGAACTCTTGGATTCCAGGCATAATTTTTCTTCTTCTTTGGATTTTGTTTTGTGTTTTTCCCAGTTTACAATGCATTCAGATCTTGGAAAAATTATTCAGAGTTTACTGGATGAGTTTTGGAAGAATCCTCCGGTTCTAGCTCCTAGCTCAACATCATTTCCATAGTAAGTTATCTAAACATAATAAATGTCTATTAATTTTTTAAAAGGAGACTAAACCAATTATAAGGAGGGCATGGACAGGAGTAATGTAATGGATATACTGGAAGAATTAGATTCCCTCTCCTTGCACAATTTCATGTGCATGATGGATGACCTGATTGTTTTTAGAAGTGACACTAGATTTGTGTAGTAACTAGATTTCTTTCAGTAACTAGAGTTACTGCATCAACATGCCTGATGTAACTTTATATCCATTTTCTTGAAAAAGAAATTTTTACATTATCAGATTAAATCTGAAATTTGCTGTACCTCATGATCTGAGCAGTTGTGTTTTTTCATATTCTGTTCATAATCTCCCAGGCTTAGGGCAGTTCCTCTTGCACCATGTGCAGCAGAAATTGTGTGATTTAAAGAATTGTATTAAATTCAAATTGTATCAGTACAACTGTGGTTCTCATGGCTGACGGTGATACTAAGTTTAGATATGGCTGCAGTTGTGAATTTTTAAAAAAATCAATCATGTTATTTAGAAGTAATTATGTGTGTGTTGCCCAAGCTATTAAATGCTATACCATAAATAAGAACTAATGTATGACACAGATGATTTTCTCACAACCTTAGGATGGAAACAATTTAAAATTATGCTGTCATAAATTTTTGAGAAGTAGTTTTCTCCTAATTAAGAGTGTAAGTGTGTATTTGGCTATTCTACAAGATTGTAGATTAATGGAGTTTTAGACTATATTACAATATTAGAAAGGCTTATTACAGAAAATACAAAGTTTATGGCCACTTGAAAATTCATTCTTATGTCTTATATGTGGTCTGGTAATTATAATTCAAATGACAAGAGATGTGCTGTAAGCAGTTGGTTGCTCATGGTTGTGGTTTTGTTTGTTTTTAGCCTTTTCAACAAACCAGCTGGAATGCCGCCTTTTGCTCCTCAGGGGTTTCCATTTCTCCCTCCATATCCACCTCAAGAAACAAACAGAACAATGGCACCCATGCCCATTTCTGAATCAGTTTCTTCAAGCTACACTACAGACAAACCTGCTGCTCCCTCCTATGGCTTGATTGCTGATCTGCCCCTGCCTGTTCCAACAGCAGAAGCGGTGCTTCAGGTCGGTGTGCGGAGTTTTGCTGCTTAAGCTGTCAGACACTGGATATAAGTTCCCTTAGGGGCACACAGGGCATTGCTGTAAAACTCAAGGAAGCACTTGAGTGAGTGCACTTTTTTTAATAGTTTTGCTGGTGCGAGGGAAACAAAATTGTCATTCTGGCTTTGATGAATAATTTTTTAGAACTTGAAGTCAGAGCAACAAGTTTGTCTGAGTATCAATGAAACTAGTGTTATGCTGAGGGTCTTTAATTATAGGGGGTATTGTTTTGGAGCTGCACTCCCCCATAGGGCAGCTGTAGCTGTATCTCCAACCGCAGAAAATGTTTTTTTCTTCCTTTCTTTCCTGCTCAGAACCTATTAGGTGAGGGCAATATGCAGTCTCAAGTTTTTATATGTAGCGTTTTATCTTATATGTTTATACTTAAGCTCCCTATTGCTGATGAACTCTGGAAGGAATTTTATTTTTAATAAAACTTTGTATCTAAATGTTTAGTCTTGAATCAAATCATGTCTATAGAAACAGATTTTCTTAGGCTTGGAAGTCACTTTTGTGGCTTTATGGAATTTTAATTTTCTACAACTGTTTTTTCCTTGTCTAAAACATTTCTTTTCTGAGGGATTATAGCTCTAAAAACCACATGAAAGAGATCAAAATCTCCTTCCCTGTTCTCACTTCTGTGAGTTTTACTATTCCTGTGTATTTCCTCAGTCATTCAACTGCTTTCAGATGAAGGACATGACAAAATAGAATTATTTTCCTCCAAAACTGACTCATCTTTTATGACATGTCACCCCAAACATCTTCAAGCATTTTGTTGCATTGGTTGAGCTGTTTTCTGTTCAGAGACTAGTGCTACTGCTTCTTACTGCTTTTCCTGCTTCTCTTGTTGCTGGAAAATCTTCATCTTCAGTTCTCGATTAATCAGGTTAAATATCAAGAAATTACACTTCAAAAATATACTAAGCATTTCTGAATTTTGATTCAGGTTGGCCAGAACGGATTTACATACAAGATGCCTGATGTTCCTGATACCTTTCCAGAACTCTCAGAACTAAGGTAAATTTTCAGAAGGTAGCTGAACTTTCCATAGTTATTAAAAGGCACTGTACTGTACTACTGGCCTGTATTTGATTTTTGTCAGAAGTCTGTACACATCACTGAAAGGGTTTTGTAGAAATTATAATTAGGGGAACTACCATGTACCAAAGTATTGGAGTCAGAAAATAACCCTGCTTTATATTCAAATGTGCTGCTTCTTTAGGGTTTTGTCAGCAGGAGCAGTACTTGATTCAACACCAGGAAAAGGAGTATTTATTTTTACTTTTTCTTACTATCAGTGTTTTGCTATTTTCTGAGGCCTTGCAAGGGACTTAATTTCTAGTAATTCAAGAAGCATAACTTTCGAAGGAGGAAATGGGACAGCTTGAGGCTGGTTCAAAAATTACATTCTCCTAAACTCCAAAGGACTGGTAGTGCAAGGTGAATGGGGAACTGTTTTGTGAACAGCTCAGCATGTTCAAGGGAGGCTGGGTTAGACAAATGCAGGTGGTAAATGCGTCTGCTGTCCCAGTGCAAATCACTGCTACATCTAAATACTTTAGACACATACTACACAAATATTTTAATCTGTTTGTCATTATTCAAACAAACTGTATTAGTTGTTACTCCCAGCAGCTTGCTAAGATCTAATGAGACAGTTTCCTAGATCAGTTATGTGAGGTAGAATAGGTTACAAATTCGCTATAAACTCCTTCAGCTCTCACATCTTTGCGGTGGTGTCATAGTTAAGCAATTGAAAACTCTGTCCTTTCAACTGGGGTGGCTTTTTCTTTTCCTTTGACACTTTCCAAAGAGCCCATTTAGTTTAGCTGACTTAGCTTTTAAGTTCTGGCAGCATCCTTATCACATAACAGCAAATTAAGATTTTTGCAGGGAAGTGTAATTTATTATAACATGCTAATCAAGCCTGGTCCTTTCAAGAAGACTGGATTAAAATTCCATGATTCTTCTGTTGGTTGTTTAATTGAATGACAGTGGTATTGCAGCTGGTCTGAATAGTTCTGTTCTGTATAGGTGGCACGGTTTTGGTAAAGGGGGCTTTTTGAGTGGCCTTTGTGAGAAAGGGTCAGGAGCTGCCCCTGTGCCAGGCACAGCTGGTTTGGCAGCAGACCCACTGCAGGACTGCTGAGTCCATTAGTGAAGTAGGCACTGCCTCTGAAAACATTTTAGAAAGAGCAGAGACAGTGAGGATTGAGGGGAGGAATGGAAAAATGTGATAATCCTGCAAACACCAAGGTCAGAGAAGAAGGGGGAGAAGGAGGTGCTCCAAGTACCAGAGCAGTTACTTTCCGCAGCCCACGGAAGTTTTGGAAAAGACCACAGTAGAACAGGTATTTTAAAAATGTACCCTGTAGCTGAGAGCTGGAGCAGTTACCCACACTGCAGTCCAGGAAGGACCCAATATTGGAGCAGGCAGATAGGCCCTGAAGCAAACTGCAGCCAGGTATTACCCAGACTGGAGTAGTCTCTCCTGCCAGAAACTGATTGCAGTCTGTGGAGAAGGGGTAAAGTGTGAGAAGGAAGGTGAACCAGAGATGAGCTCTTAGGGCCTGACTGCTACACTTGCAGTTCCCCCTTTGCCCCAAGGAGAGGGAGACAGGGGGAGATAGTGTTGGGCATGAAGGAATGAAGTTGAGCCTGAGGAAAATCAGAGCGAAGTGTTTCAGTTTTTGCCTTTCTTGCATACCATCCTTACTGTAATTGACAATAAATTCAGTTAAATTTTTCTGAGTGTGTTTTGTGTGTGATTGTAACTGGTAAGAGACTTCACTGTTTTTATCTCAACCCCTCAGATTTTCCTCCATAGCCTGTTGAGGAGGGGGACTGAGAGAGCAGCTGAGTGGGCATCTGGTAGCTCAACACAGTCAACCTACTATAGTAGCATTATGGGAAGTAAGGCTTGAAATGGGAGATATTTTTTAACATGCTGCTTTTTAAATTCACTGCTGCATATAGTAGAGCTCACAATCGAGGACAAAGGAGAAAAATAAGTTGTGGTCAAGTGTCATGTATTTGTAAAGTCCCAAAAAATGCCTCAAACTTTGGTAGAAATTAATTACTTCACATGTGATGTTTTCAGATTTAAATGTACTTTCTTTCTGTTTGAGTACAGTATATCACAGCTGACCAGTATGAATGAGCAAGAGGAGGTGTTGCTGGAACAGTTTGTGACTCTTCCACAGCTGAAGCAAGTCATTACTGATAGAGATGAGTTAGTGAAAAGCATTGAAGAGCTGGCAAGTAAGCTGTCAAAATGTTAATGTGTAGCTTTGTTCTGTGAACTAAATCCTTTTAAAAAAAAGTAGTAATGGTGATTTTATTTTTCAGAAAAAAACTTGTTGCTGGAGCCTAGTCTTGAGGCAAAAAGACAGATGGTGTTGGATAAAGTAAGTTAACAATAAAATCATCTTCAGAAATATGAGTGGTAATATCTGTGGTTTTTTCAAGGTGATAATGTTCCTTTTCTTCTTCCTTCCAGTATGAGCAACTCACGCAAATGAATGCAGCCTTTGAAAAAAAGATGCAAAGACAGCATGAACTTAGTGAGGTATAATTCCTCCATGGCATCCTTTAAGAATACTTCGATAAATCTGAAGTTTTGATTTGTATCTTTAACCATTAAAAATATTCTTTTGGTTAAACTCTTGTTTAATATGAGGTAGATTACATATTTCATCAAATATGGAATGATGTACCAAAAAGTTAGAAGCAAAATAATGGGTTTTCTTGTTGGGTTTTTATTTTTTATTGCTACAATAGAAGCAAAGCTGGGAAAAAAGAGTGATGTACATCTAGAGCTGTTTAGTACAATCCCAGTCCAAACCAGTTTTAAGAATAGAATAATTTTTAAAGAAGCCTTGTTCATTTAACATAATGAGCTTGTAAAACTGTACGAGATGAAAGTGCTCAATAATTCAGGAACTTAAATTCTGCAATTCACTAGGCATGCTTACTTCGGGGAATATGCTCTATGTGCTGTCAAACCTTGCACAATCTACAGTGCAAATAGGGCAGAAGTTATTACTTCAGAAAGTATTGGAGGAGAATAATTTCTTGGTATGTTTACCAGGGTATTCATTAGAAAACATAACTTCTGATAAACCACTTTCTGCACTGAAATCTTCATAATTTGCAAGACTTGTCACCTGAGAGTGCAACAGTCCATCAATTTAGCATGCATAGTGCCTGAATTTCAGAATGTCCCCAAAATAACAAAACAAATTTAAAAAAACCCAACCAAAAAGTTGCAAAAAGTTGCATGATGGCAAACCGAATGATTTCATAGGTGGTCTAAATGTATTAGAGGTTTACTCACTTGAAAATCAGGATAGTCTGACTCCTAATGCCTCCTTTAAAGTGGGCAGAGGTAGCTGACATGGATAAACCACCTATTTTTGCAAGAAGCCACTGAAGAACAGGACATAATATCCCACTGCTGTAGTCCCTTTTCTTTTTTCTAAATTAGATTTGCTGATTCAATTTTATGATGGATAGGAGGCTGAGAGTTGAAGAGTAGCAGTTGAATTTTTCTCCTCTTTTTTCCATATATGCTATATCTTCATGTAATGATGTTTGCTGTGCACTACATGGTATCTCCTCCTCTCTTTCCTTCAAATTTCCAAACAAGTATTTTTACTTATATTGTGAGTGAATTTTAATCAACTTTTATTAGAGCAAACTCTCCGTATTTTGTACAAGATTAATTTAACAGGAAATCTTTGATTACATGAAGGTTTTAAAGTACATAAGTAAAAGATTTTTCATAGGGTAGATAAAGGTTAGGCCAAGCATCTAAAATCTATAAATACCTTAATTTTGCAGTTCTGGCTCTGTACAGACTTCTACTGGATGTGAATCATGTCCTGATTAACTGCTCAGATATATTTGAGAAAAAATAGTGAAATTGCATGCAATAAACAGCAGTAAGGTTTGAGGTTTATAAGAACAGAAAAATGAGTATACTGATTTAGATTGGCAGCCCATCTACTTCTTGAGTAGATGCTTTTTGCTTTCCTGTCTTCTCCACAATCATTTCAAGGGTATTTAAAAGCTGAACAGTAAGTGCTTTTTTACCTTTTTATACTTCTCAGGTTCACAGCTGATTTTCAAAAGTAGACCCTATTTATTGAAGACACTTGAAATGTTAGTTCTACTCAGAAATCATGCACTTGAGAACTTGTCAGATTTCCAGGCTGGATGCTTTCTACACTGTAGGGTACAAGTTGAAAAACTTTATTCATTTGTGTGAATGATTGTGTATCAAGACCTAAACTAGCAACACTTTTCTCACATTGAAACTTTTCTAGTTTAACAAGGTGTGCTGTAACTTGGAGATGGAGCTTCATCTGGTTACTTAGGCTTTTATGTAATAATAGTGCTCTATCCACATATTCAATATTTATATAGTCATTTATCTTCTTGGAAATGTAAGTTTTAACGGACAGGTTAATGTTACATTGGACTTTTTATTTTCTTAGAGTTGCAGTCCAAGTGCTCTGCAGGCCAGACTTAAAGTAGCTGCTCATGAAGCTGAAGAGGAGTCTGATACTATTGCAGAAGACTTCTTGGAAGGCAAAACAGAGATAGATGACTTTCTTAGTAGTTTCATGGAAAAGAGAACGGTATGTAATATACAAGTAGTTCTAACCCAAGACATGTACAACACACAGTGAATAAATTTAGGACTTCTTTTTTTAAGAGTTTGAGCAGTCCTGTGATACAGAACAGTGCTTTAGCGAGCTTTGACAGAAGAAAAAATATCCTTAAATGGCTTCAGTTTATTGAGACTATAATCTGCATTCCAAAGGCACATACTTTTAAGATGGGAGTGCAAAGGTCTCTTGCATTAGACCATATTCATGTGCTGTTGGAGATATTTTTGTGCCAGTTTCTTCTGTCTTGTATAGATAGAGGGGAAGATAGCCACATGGTAAATTTCAGATTTGGAAGGTTGACATAAACTGACATGTTGCATTAAACAACCTTAATGTTTAATTTATTAAACTTCTTAAACAAATTCTGTTGATGGCTATCATCAAATAACTAACTGAGTTTCAAAAATCACCATTCTTGCTCGTGCTGTGATAAATGCAACTTACCAAGTAGTGTACCTTTCTTTAAAGGTGCCCAATACATGCATTTTGTAACATTGGAAACGATCCTCTTATAAACAATTTTGGATAGAATAATGTTATCTGTATAGACCATTGTTCAACCCGAAGCTTGGAAAGGAGGTCGGTCAGGTGGGGTTTTCTTTCTTTAAGAGCCTGTAAAATAGCTAAATCATTAAGGAGAAACTGCAGTATGCATTATAATAAACTGTACTTAGAATTCAGTCTTGTATGTCTTGTTTCATAGCTCTGCCACTGCAGACGAGCCAAAGAGGAAAAACTTCAACAGGCAATAGCAATGCACAGCCAATTTCATGCTCCGCTATAGGTAAAATTGGTTTGTTAAACAATTTACCTTACTGTTACACACCTGGTAACTGCTAATGGATTTGTTACAGTGTTTATTGTTCTAATAACACTTTCTGTGGAAATCAAGTATATTCTGCATCTGTTGTTAGTTGTATTTAAAATATAACTTCTGGAGAAATTAAAATACCTAATTATGGAAATTTGTCTTTACAGACTTCCTGCAAGCTACACCTGCCAAGAGAACGAATGAAAACCCCAATAAAGCACACTTTTTAATAACTATTATTTGCAAATAAGCATTTCATCTTACCTGGTTGTATTTATAGAAGAGATTGTATACAGAGTTGGGATGGTTTTTGTACAAATTAGAATGTCTCTTTATATTCTCATTGTACTCAAGAATCCTTCTATTGCAATCTTTGCATTAATTTCTTGTATTTATTGTTGATAGTTACAATATTTAAGTTCCCTGCTGCTATACTCCATTGTTCAGAGATTAAATATCTAAACATGTAATTTTGACTAGCTTTTTACATTTTTATAAAAACATAATTCATATCTTTTGTATTTTGAATTTTAACCATAGATTTGGCTTAATCTGTGGAAGACTTTAAGTGTTGATAGGACTTTGGAAACTAAAAAAGTTCTTAATGGAGATTGCCAGTGGATTCACAAGCTGTCTTTTCTTGAAGCCAAAATATTAAAGAACAAGTTTTTTTACTTCTAAGTAATAATAGAAAGCAAAGTATAGCTTGTATTGTGTTTTGGATAAGTAGATTGGGGATTAAGCAAAGGATGTGTTGGAAAAAATTATATTGGAATCAAAATAGAATAAATGATATCTGCATAGGTTTGGTATGTTGCGTAGTAGCACTGATGCACTGATTTCAAGAGTGGTTTGGTACCTACCACTAATTAAACACAATTTTCATCTAACAATTTCATTTTCTTTTTTTTTTTCTTTTTTTGTTCATAAAGGAATAATAAGCAGGTCACCTTCCTATTTCTGTTTTACGCAATGTAAATATGTTCATCATGTGAGGAACTCAGAAACACTTTACAAAAACTAGAAAAACTAGTTCTGAAGTTCTTTGGAAAACAGCTATTTTTTCCTAATTTTAAGAAACAAAGAAACTAATTTGGTTGGAGTTGCATAGTGTCGTATGGTAAGGCAAGTGATTGAATTGGAAGTGAAAGTCAATTCTGCGCTTTAATCAATGAATCTTGCCTCTGGTAAGCTGACAGTCTTGGGATGGGGGTGTATCTGGTGAGAATGGATAGGACCAAATGCTCTGTAGGAGAAAAAGACAGGTCCTAAATACATGCATATATTTTCTCTTACTGTTGCGAGAAGACACATTCTTTTTCTTAACCTTCTCAATGCATTAGGTTTTCATGGAGACAGTCAAGGAGGAAGGAGGAGGAGTAGAAGGAATGGTACAGTTTTGAGAGTTGTAAATAGGATAAAGTGCTGATTAAGTAATGCATCAGAAATCCTGCTTCTTTCTTGTCAGGAAGCAGTCTGGAGATAAACCTCTTAGCCAAGACTCTACCTGTGTGTTACCTAGATAGGATCACAGAACATGGCAGGTTCAAATCTCAGACTACAGTCCAAGCATGTGCTTTTCTATATCACTGATCTTCAGTCCTAAACTTGATATTCTTCCAGCAAAATGTGATAGTTCTTTTGAATGGAGAAAAGTGAGTAAGGAAAATCATGTAAGTGCAAGAAGTCTGTTCCACAGAGTAGTGGGTCTTCGGTCTCAGCCCTGCCATTCGTTACTCTTGTGTGATTGTCCTAAGCTGTTGCTTCTCAGGGTGAGTAAACTATTGACTGGTATTTTATAGGACTTATTTTAAAGCTGATCCAAATTCTGAGATTAGATGTCCCAAGAAAATAGATCTGTGGTCCAAATCAAAGATACTTCGGTGTCTGAAAAAAAATCAGCACTTTATAAGTGGAATGCTTAAGCAATAATTTTAGAGGATCTTATTCCAAAAAATGTGCTGCTTGTATATTGACATAGCACTCCTGCTAATGTGCTAACTGAAGCCTTAGATTATGTAAACATCCAAGTGGTTCTGAACTTGTGTCTATGAGTAGTGTGATTTCTGCAGCTCTGGAGAAGAGTTAGATATAAGTCATCACTGTAACCTTCTTGGCAAAAGGTTATTTTTGTGCTGAGTTGTTGTTTTTGATCTCTTTCTGAGGAACTAGTTAACACACAAGACTACACACAGTTCTGTGCGGAGCTGTTTTTTTGTTGTTGTTTCTTGTGAACAGAATAAGGCATGGATGATGACCAGACATCTGATGTTCTTGCTGTATTGGGCTAGTATCTTCTTTATACGTTTTATAACAGGATGGGAGGACAGGCTTCTGTTCTCGTCTACCAGATGTTAGGGTGGTCTGCTGTCACTGAACACTTTAGCCAGGTCACCTTCAGGGGATTTGCTAGTACAAGTTCTGAACACTTCAGCTTTTCCTCTTTTGTTACTTTAGTGAGCAAATTTTCAAATTAGGAACTTCTCCATGGAGTCTTTCTGATGGTGGAGTAGAATCTACAAGAAAATGTCACTGTTCAATGCAAATTCAGTGTTTGTTGTTTACGGATTTCAAAGTTAAGTTCTCTTCTCCCTTTCTATTCTCTGATGTCATTGTTACTATTCTTTGGCTTTTTTCCCTTATTTTTAGCCCCTTCTGCAGTCACAAACCCATCCTCTAGAAAGAAGCACAGAAGTCTCTGTATTCAATGATGATGTGTACTGGATTAGCTGCAGGAATGCTGTCACATCCAAGAATGTCCAGCTCGTTGATGGTCTTTAAGGGCCAACCTAATGCTGGTTGGGGTGGTTGTCGAGGGGTTTTTTGTTGTTATTTTGTTTTTCTTTTCTTTTAGTCCTACATTGGTTGTGCCTTCCCTGGTCTACTTTCACCAGAAGACCAGGTAGAACACTGATAACACTCTCTCAGAGTTAGGGATTTTTGCTTTTAGCATGCTGGTAGCTCACTGTTAAACACATTCTTTACCTCAATTTTTGCCAAAATACGGAGTGTAGGTGTAAATCCAGTTTCCCATAAAGTGTAAGAGAATGGCAGCTACTGTTAGATGCATATTCTAACAATTCTTGAAATATGTCAAGAGAACTTTTAAGCAATCTGGAATAAAAGGCTATGTACAATGACTTGTTTCTTGAGAGCCTTGCACAATGTCATGCTCAGTATTTTCCCAATAGGAAAGTCAACTCAATGAACAGGAAATTCAAGAATAAGGAGGTGGCTTAGCTCTGATGTTGCAGTTGTTTGCAGAGGGGAGTGTACGTTCTGTGTTGTAACTGCTAATTAGTCTGGGGGTTGCCTGATCTTACTGCTAAATCACGGAGGGGTCAGGTTAGAAAGGTCCACACTGGGTCATTTGGTAAAACTCCCTGCTCAAGCAGGGTCATCCTAGAGTACATGGGACAGGATTGTGTCCAGATAGTTCTTGAATATCTCCAGTGCAAGTGACTCCACAGTCTCTCTGGGCAACTGTTCCAGTGCTCAGTCACCCACACAGTAAAGAACTTCCTCATAATCAGGTGGAACTTCCTGGGCATCAGTTTCTGCCATTTGCTTCTTGTGATATTGTTCAGCACCACAAAGAAAAGCCTGGCTCCATCCTCTTGACACCCTTCCTTGAGATACTTAGAGACATTTACGGGGCCCCCTCTCAGTCTTCACCAGCCTAAACAGGCCCAGCTCCCTCAGCCTATTCTCTTAAGTGATGTGATTCACTTATCGTTGTTGCCCTCTGCTGGAATGGCTCCAGGAGGTCCATGTCTTCCTCGTTCTGAGGAACCCAGAACTATTATTCCCCAGGTGCAGGGCCCTGCATTTGCTTTTGTTGAATTTCAGAAGGTTTCTCTCTGCCCATCCCTCCACTCCACTGAGATCCTTCTGAAGGGCTGCACAGCACGCTGGAGTATTGGCTGCTCCTCCCAGCTTTGTGTCATCAGTGAACTTGCTGAGGAGGCACTATGCCAGCCACCACTGCAAACGAGAAACTGATAAGTCAGTTCTAAGCAGTACGTGCTGTAATTCTGTTGTTTGTGCTTTACATGCTCCGGCAGCTTTGCCACTTAGGACCTGGACCAAATGTGGAAGTTAGAAATCTTACAGTTTTATACATGTCCAAGTTCTAACTACTCCCTTGAAATACTAGAATAAATTTTTATAAAATAGATATTTGAGAGACCTTCAGGTAAAACTCTGGCAACAAAGTCAAGTATCACAGCCTTAATTATTCTGAACAGTAAATACTGTAATGTGTTAAACTTACAAATAAAGGCTTTAGGATTTTAATTTATCTTCTAGACTTATAACTTACAGATACAGTTGGGTATTGCAGGACTTTTTGAGTGGATACAGAATTGTGTTGGAAGTGGATGCAGTACAATACTCAAGGACAAACTTTTTATCTCCCATGTGCAGTGATTTAAGCTTTTCCTGTTCAACCATTTAAACAGCAGTAATTCTTGGAGCTATCTTCACTAAAATGGGCTTTAAAAACCTGTATTGCATCTCTGGCTTTTGAAAATGCCTTGTTTTGGTCAGATGCCTGTAGACATCACATTTCTATGCAGTAATAAGCTATAAAGAGGAACTATATTTCAATAATAAGGGAATATCTCAATAGAACTGTCTTCTTTAGTTCAGAAACAGAATAAATTTATCTGAATAACCTTAGCAACAGATTTAGTCCTTGCCTGAATTCCCTTGTGTTTCTGGTGGTTTCATTTCTGGTGGTTCGGTAATGTTTCATTAGCTTCTTTACAGAATGATTTATATTAAAAGACTAGTACATTTTATTTTAACACTTAACATTATTTGATTTGCTGGTTTCAGGTGCTTTACTGGCAATTTAAATAATATAAGTAAATTTGAATGTTTATTTTCTTACCCCCACACTCTGGCACCTCTCTGAATTCAGGATTTACAGTACACTTGGCTCTAGATCTTTGGCATATTTTTCGTGTGTCTTAGTACCATCATAAGCTGACCTACTTTAAACTCAACCAGCACATGTTCCTCCCTTCCCAAATGAATTGTCAGCAACTTACCTGTCCTTGGAGGATTTTTCAGTCACTGCGGTGTTTACCTATCTTTGCACTACAGTTTAAGGGTGACCAGCCAACCTAAAAGCTGCACTCGGCATTCAGCCTGCACCCAGAAGCAGCCCCTGGCCTTGGCTATGTTTGTGATCTACTTGAGAACTCTTGTATGCAGTTCAGGGCAGTGTCCATATAAAAGCATTAAGTTAGCTGGTCAGCAGTGATGACATTCTTACCTTCATTGCAAAGGCTATCCCCACTTTGTTGCTGTGGTTTTATTGTTGGTTTTGTGTCATTAAACATCTTTCATGCTGTGAACCTGTGCCCTGGTTTGCTTCTGTCTTCAAAGAACGTGGTTCCTTGCCTTACTTGCTGATTTTACAAAGAGTTTTCCTTCCCTGCCTTCCTCCTTTTACTTTTTGTTTCTCCTTTTTTATTTTTAATGATATCATGTTGTTGTGCCCTCCAACTAATTAATTTTATTTCTCAGTTTTTTAGAATCCATTACTAGTTTACCACATTTGTTTCTTGTATAAAGTTACCAATACAAGCAGCTGGCAAATAGTTTTCCTTCTGTGCTTCAGATGGTGATCTTCTGTAAAGAAGGATTCAGCTGTTTGATCCCATTGCCTTCAGTGTCCCTTAGAGGCACATTTTGATACTAAAGAGCAACCTGAACCTAGTGAGGCCTTTCAGCAGTTTAGTTATAGTCATCTGTGTCCTACTTCAAATTGCAGTGGGCCAAATTTGAAAAGATGTGCAGCAAGGCTACAAGAAAACAATGTAGTTAATTGAGAAGTCTTTTCATCTTTTTTTTTTCTCGTTTCCTAAAAAAAAAAAAAAAAGAAATACAGGGGTATAACATGCACCTATATAATTAACACAATTGATGAGAGTCTCAGTTTTTTAAGTTATCAGTTGTAGATTCCTCCACAACGGCAGCTACTGGATTCAAATACTGGAGTAGGGGAGATAAAAGAATCCCTTGATCTCAGTGACAAAGTGACTCTTGAGTAAATTAAGAACTCTATTACAAAAATCAGGAAAGCAATCCTTTGTTTCATTCTCTGGTGTGAAATAACATTTCATAACACCTAAGTGTTTATTTGAAGGTGTTTCTCATTAGCCTGATAATGCCACAAATACATACACTACAATGTAAGCAGTCATAGTTAATGCAAAATTCCAAGGACTAAAAGACACATCACAGAGGGCTGCTAAGTGAAGGCTTAATAAAGAAAATGTTAATATGTTAATATTTTAGTTGTAAAGCCAGTTACAAGGAGTTGCATAAGCAACACAAAGACAGTGCTTTGAATTTGCATATCTTGCTCTTCTGCATTTATTTCTATGCATGTCTAGTTGAACACAATATCATATACAATTTTACATTTTAAAGATGAACAATAACATTGCCCATTTTCAGACTGCTTTTTTGGCAGAATATTTGTGTGTTTTCATTGCTAACTTTGCAGCATGTTTCCTTTGTTTGAGAAAACCCATTCAAAGTTTCCTTTAATGCCATAAAGTTTACAGGCTATGTTCAAAATACAAAACACTTTTAAAAGTGCGGTTAAAATCAGGGCTTTAATTTATTAAAAATTCATAAAGATTAAAAACCAGAAGGCTAGATTCTCAACAGATTATAAGTTATAGTTGTTTTTATTTTAATTGAGCTATAGTGATTTATCAAATTGACGATCTGGCCTTTCCAATATAACATTAAGATAAACCTTACTGTTAAGAATTATTTGTTCAAAGACAGCAGCTCCCTTCAGAGGATAGTAATAATACTGAAGTTTACCTATTCACGTTTTATAACACGTTCATAGAACAGAATGAAAAGCCATTCCAGAAAAGCAGACTGAATAATAAAATCTAATGATTCTAAATTGAGGTATATTTATATAATACAGTTCTTTCTGTAGGTCTGTACTTGAAGGAGTAGTGTGAAATGCAATCTAAGTAAACTTATATTACTACCACTTTGCTCTACTAGAGTTCAATTCTGCACTGTCTCCAAGCACGTAAAAGCAGCCATATGAATTACATTTTTAACTGCTGGCTTTAAATAAAATTTAAACAAAAAATAAACTTGAAAGAGTTGCAGCCTAGTATGGCTGGCCACCTTTTTAGTGAGTTTCAAGACATTCCAAATTTTGAACATTTTTCAGTTGTTTACTTCTGAACTGTTGATTATGAAAACTATTACTCCTATTCTTAAAAATATCTGAATTCTTAAATGGGATTAAAATTTCTGGTGAATAGTGAATCAGTCCCTTTCTTAAATTAGTATTGCCATGCTCTGTTCAGGTTGGCAAATACTAAAAGGGAAGTTTTGTGTGAGGATAAAAAACACCAGTTGGTTATGGTTAGTTTATTTTGAGTAACAAAATTTGGAAGAAATATTCTCTGTTACAGTTCCTTTATGGGCATAACTTTAATTTACTTACTAATTCAGAGTGATGTTTATGAAAGTGATTTCTGTAAGTGATTTGTTATTCCCTAGTCTCTCTACTGGGTATGTACCTCACTCCCACTCAAATAAAACATTTTCATGTAGGAAAATAGGCTGAAGAATCGGGGATTTTATTACCTTTATATCTTAACTAGGCGGTTTGGAACAAGGGTAAGAGATAAACAAACTTGACAACAAAACATAAAGAGGCAAGAGTAAACTGCCTCGTGTACCTTTACCCTCGTGTAAAGGGGTGCTTTAGCACAAAGCCTGTGTGAGCGTTGTTACATTCCTTGAAGTTTTGGTCACAGAATCTACTGAACTTTCAGCACTGGTTGAGAATTGAGTACAAATGGGATGCATTCAGATGCAGCAGCAGCAACTGCTTATTAATGGAGATTTTTTTTTTCAGGATCAAAGCTTCGTTTGTCCCCTGAGCCAGGGTGTCCATTTGTTAGTTTTACTTTGCTGTAAAGGATATTAGTAGGAGAATATGCAAAATAATTGCTCTAACCACTTGTGAAGTAAAAAGCGAAGAATATACATAATAAGTCTGAAGGCAAATGAGCTCTAGAAAAATAAGTGTTGACTGCTTCACCAGTGAGGCTAACAGTAACACATCTTCAACCTTGTGTAAGAGAGTACTTTGGAATTTCACATCTTAGGAAAAGAACTATTATCCTGTCCAATAAATAACTATGGAAACGTACAAAGTAAGGAATAATTATGTACAGCATTGATAAAACAACCACCATATTGGCTTAATGAAATATAACAGCAGATATTAACTTTCTTTAGTGTAATGTCTTAAAATTAGTAATAACTTGTTCTGCTTGGATCTTAACTTACACAATTGCACAGTTCCCTTTCTTTGGATTCTTTCTTTAGGCCACAGACCACTTCCATTCTTCATGTGATGAAAAGATGTCATTCCAGACTGTGTAAGACTTTACATCCTCTGGATCCTTGCTGCCATGCAGGTATTTCAGCCTGCCAGAAATACAGCTTCATCAGAGTCCTTGCCACTGTCTTCACTAGGCAAGCAGCCACCCCCACTTGGGGACCTACAGCTTAAGTCCTCCACACCAGACTCCTGGTCACTGTTGGCTGAGAGGTCAGGATCAGAGCTTTTCAGGTTGTCCTGTGTCAAAATCAGGGCGGAATCTTCATCCCCTTGAGAAGGGCTCCGGGATGGGAATGATTTCAGATCATTGCTATACTCCTGGGGAGTGTTAGCTAAACTGTTGTTGGAAGTATACAGTCCGAACTGTTTGCTTTGGTCTTGTTGCTTACTCTTGACTTTATTATTACCTGATTGTGATTTCTGAAGATTTGCCAATCTCTGAAATAAAGGAAATATGATTTATCATGTGGACACATTTAGGGCCCAGAAATCCTCTTATATGTCCTTGCTTTTTTTCTTTTTAAATAAACTTTTAGAGCCCAACCCACCCTTTAAGACTGACTATTTGCATTTATGGAGTATGAGAAGTGCACACCCACAAATGCTGAATTACAGCATTCTTCTGAGCTACAATTCCCTCTGAGTTACAGAAGGATTAAACTTACTTTCAGTAGTACTTGTGCATCAACACAGGTAAAATTTTATCCTTAAAGAAAAAAAGTCCACTTTTGTGTCTTAAATGCAAAATATTCACAATAATTTATCTGAGAACAAAGATGATGGCTGGACATCCTCCTTCCAGAAAAGGATGTAAGTGTGGAGGGGACTCTGAAGCATATGGAGCTGGGTTTCATTTATCATCAGTTACCATGTCTGGGGTATCAAGCTCAGCTGTTTATTACCTCTTGTAAGACTTCCAGCTCTTCTTCCAGCTGCTGAGTTTCTTCCTTCACTGCTATCAGATAATCAGTAACTGACTGTCGAGGATGCAGCCCCTTTTCAAAGCGGTTGTACATACCACTCCAGAACCTGGAATTGATGGTGAGGTCAGGAATTTTCCATTTCTGAAGTAGCCTCATGAGACTTAAATGCCCCCTTTTTTTTTTTTTTTTGTCCCCCCCAGACACGTATTGTCCTAAATGATCTATCCATGCTTATTCATCATTAGAGTGCATACATGTAAGTTCATAGACTAGCAAGGTTCATGGTTCATTTGCATTTCCTCCATACTGAAGGTGCAACTCATAGACAGCTGGACATAAACAGCTCAAACTAATCCTGATAGACAATAGAAAGAAAGGTGAATGTAGGTTTAGATCACAGCTGAGAAAGGTTCACTGAATGCAAAATTTGGCAGGCTCTTTTTTTGGTATTATTTTCTTGTTCTACACTGTGGGCTTTAGCACAGTGGTACCTATAAAACAGCCAATGGCAAAGACACTTTTTCATATTCGTAATTCTCAACTGTTGTTCAACTTCCCATGAACTCAACTTTGAAATTCTCTGTTACTCTGGTGCTCCTCCTGCCTTGCTGGCAGTAGGGCCACAGGCAGGCCCTGAGTGTGTAACCAGTTCACCAGACAGGTTAAGTAGCCAAGCCCTGCTGTCAGCTGCAGCTGTCTGGCCAAGGAGCTGACAGATATTTTTGGAGCACGTGCATGCTGCTTGGTGGCTTATTATTCCTATCCCAATAGCATACTATTTAAATCACATTCCCCCTTAAGTTTATCATCTGATAGCTCATGCTTGGAAATCTCTATGCACCCAAGTAATTAGATTAAAATCAACAGGATTACTTATCCATTGGAGGATCTGCTGTATCAGTACTTCTTTTATAAATCCCACTATCCCAAAGAATACGATTAATGACTATTTTTAAATTGTTTTAGAGTGGATGTGACCTGGTATAGCAGACATGAAGAATTCAATTTCTGTCTTTTAGGATTTTTATTGACTTTTTAACAGGTGCTATTACTTGCAACTGGAAAACAAACTAGTCAGTTTTACTTAAATGATGGTTTTAATGAATTTCTATTCGAGTTCTCCCAAAGTGTGTTAAGAATAATGGCACAATTAATTAACTCAGAATGTCAATAGTAACATTTCTAAAGTGATGGTATTTTGTTATATTTTGAAAAAATATCAGGAAAAACATAACTTTGTTTTACCTGATATAACAACATAGGGAAAGTCTGGGGTTTTTTACAAAATAATTGTTTTAGCAATGAAATCATATGATTTCTTGAAAAGATCCTTTTTACTTTTGACACCAATTGATCCAAACTAACATCACAAAATCTTGGAATGGAAGAAGTTAAAGCAACTGTAAATTTAGAAACAACAGATGACAACAGGACTGAAAGAGGCATTTCTCAGTGGAAGAAGTGAGTAACCTTGAAATTAGGACACACAACTATCAATATAGCTTTAATCTTAATCTTCTTTTCAGACTAATACTCGTTGTGGAATGGTGCAGAGGTGTTGGCTGACTATGAGCACACAAGGAACAAACATACTGCATCTGAGACTGAATTTATTCTCTATAAACGGCCTTATAGAACAAGAAATACTTATATACAAAGGCATTCTGTTCTGTACTAACCCATGCTACAATTCCCAGCAGCAAGTGGTACTACCTACTTGTACAAGAAGTTGCATGGAGCTATCTGTGGGTGCAGGGTCCCTTGGGTTTGACTGTGGTCTGATCTGTATAAAGGATTCAGGTAATCGGCACGATTTTTCCACAAGTGAGCCCACAATGAATATGTTCGTTCTTTGATTCTGAAAAAGAATACATTAAATAAAAATATATTAAAGCCTCTATTACAATTCAGGGATAGCTAAAGCTTAGATGCAGCATTCTTGCCCTCCATACTTCCAGTTTACAATCAGCTTCCTTAACAGAATTAGACTTAAGTTACAAGCATAGAGAAACAGAGACCCAAATTCCCTTGCTGGTCACTAAAAGCAAAATCTGATCCATTTCCCATAAAGCAAAAACAGCTAGAGCAAGTAGGTGGAGAGACTGGTTCCTTTGTGAGGTGGAGAGGATCATTTCCATAAAGTGAGCTTTCAGACTGATCTCTGCACCAAAGGGATCCCCACATTTAAAAGCACTCCTATCCCACTGAGCTGCAATTTCTTACACAGTTAGGTCTTGGGATGTGATCTGTGAAGGTTTTGATTTTAAATGGACATTCACTGTGGCTGCTCTGCATTTGAGCAGTGAAAGGGACCAAATGGCAGCAGCCAGCAGTAACCAGCACCTCCTCTCATTGCTACTGCTGACATCATCAGGCTGCTTGAGAAAAGTGATGGATATCATCATGTATCAAGGACCCAGGGCCCTGGGAAGCAGATACAAACATGAGCACTGCCAGGAATGATGTGCTGTCTTTGTTTGGGCCTCAGGGCAGGTAGATTAATTCATAATTTCTTTGGGGCCAGTCAGCAGAAGCACAGTCTGCTGTCTCAATCCTAGGAAGAGCTACCAGACAAAAAGGCTATTCATAAGGAAGTACCTAAGAGAGCAGGACTATAATGTCCTGACATGAGATCCAAAGACAGGTTAAAACACAGAGGAGTGGTAACTCTTAAACTGAGAACTTAACTAGAGTTACTATCATTTTATACTGGAGTTATAGGGCCAGCTTGCCTTGTATTTTGTCAGGGCTGCAGTAAAGGCAGGCCCACACAGCTGAAGGCATAATGCTCTTGTCAGTTTTCACTAATCCCTGTCACACACACCATGGATTAGGCTCCCAGCAGAGCTACACTGCAGAGGATCAACTTTTTTTGGTATTAATCTGTGTTGCCAGAAGACAACAGGCACCCTGTGCCTTATGAAACACGTAAATGCAAACTGACTGCTCAATAGACCACCAACCCCCATGCATAAATATGCTACTAAAGAAAACATTTTCATACTTCAGCTCTCTTCTCTCCTTCTGGCTGTTACACAGGAAATTCCCAAACTGGCAAGAATAGATGTGATGCTGTATGTGGATGAGGAATCTTTCATTGAATTCAAAGGCACAAGGAAACTGTTCCATTAACTGCCAAACACATTCGATGAACTGGTCAATAACAGGTGATATCTCCTTTGGATCTCCATCTAAATTGCCATACCTGAAACAAGACAGATACATCCAATTATAACCTGAATTCCTATAAGAAAACTGAATTAACTCTAAGGAAAACAAACCCTTGTACTAGTGTGGTACATCATAGGCATTTCTAAAATCTAAACTAATACTATATTTTTACTTAGAAAAATGCAAGAATCATGAAGTAGAATGGAGGCAGAATTACAAACTAAAAAGCCTCTTTTATTGGGTGTCTTGTTATATTACAGCTACAAAAACCTGGCTGCTGCGTAGCCATGTTTTAATGCTATCAGTATAAATTTTACCCTGGTAACATAAGATATCAGAAGAATGGCTGCAATTGACTTAATGACAAAAGCGTGTCTTAAGACAGTTTCTTAATAGTAGATTATTCCCCAAACCAGAAAACTGAGCAGGAGAGCTAGCTGCTGTCATTATAACCTCAGCAGAAAACAGGTTAAAGCTGCCCTCTCTTGGTGAAATTTCTAGGAGGTGGGAAATGTTGACGTGCTACCGTGACTGTCAAGTGAACATGAAACTCTCTCTGTATAAAAATGCCTCTTGGAACCACTTGCAATGAAGAAAAGGAGACTGAAAATAAAATACACATAGAAGTAAAAGGTATTTTGTAAGTCTACATAATAGGTAGAAGCATTTTCAATCAATTATTCTCCTGGGGGGGGGCGTGTATATGCATTTACATTTACACATGCCAACAGAGTAGAATTTAACATCTAAAATTGAAACTTCTATTACCATCCAAGAAAATACAGCAATATTGCACAGCAAACCAAAGCTATCAGTGGTTATTGCATTTTATAATACCTTTTGCCACTGATAATCATAAACAACTAACAGTATCATATTAACTGTAGTAATTCCTACAGAATTTCACAGGTGCTGCGAAGATGCACAGATTTTTTGAGTTTTGTTGGTTTTTTAAACTATAACAAATTTATATTAAAATCAAGCAATATAATGTAATTAAACCTCAATATAACAATTGCATTTTTAATTTTTACAGAAAATAGAAGTAAAGTCATGAAAGAAAGAAAAGCAGAAAATGTATCCATGTTTAAATATATTAAGTCTTCAAATATTTTCATTACATTATAGCATTTACATTGGACCAATGTTCAAAATAACTTGTTCAAATAAATGACTTTCCACTTTGCCTGACATTTCTGAGCAGATCTTGCTGGGTTTTTTAGAACAGACTGTAACAGGAAGAGGAAGAATATTTTATGTAATAGATAACTCACAGTCAAGATTAAGTACTGCCTTGGAATATGTAGAAGTCCCTTTGATGAACAGGGACTTATGTGGGGGGCCTTGGCACTCCTAAGAGATCTGCTGGAGTCCAAAGGGATTTTGCAAGCCAAATACACACTACTCACATGGACCTCTCAGTGCTCATAGCAGCTGCAAGACCAGCACGCAGAACTCCCCTTAGTAGTTTTGGAGTGCATATATAGAAATATTTCATTCTGACTTTTCCAGGCAGCTAAATTATATAGTTGGACAAAAAGGGTATGGCAGTTTCCTGGAGCATTCTGTTGCTGTGTTTTGTAAGGCAGCAATGAAGAACTGGAATGGCAGCAGATACAGACCACATAAATATATAATATAGGGAGAGGAAAACCTTAGCACTGCCTTACCTGTGGTTAAATTTGTGGCCAAAGGAAACCCAGTCTTTTTCAATTAACACCTAAAATGAGAATATTACATTCAGTGTTGTGGAGTGTAGCTGACATGTTGAAGCAGGCAGAAGGGTGGTGTAAACAAGAAGTGTTGGAATCCCAGTTAATTCTTAGAATGATCAGAAAAGTGGCAAGCAAGAACGATGTAAGCAAGCAATATTAGAATCCTAAATAATTTTCAGAATTGGCAGAAAAATAATGAGCACTGCTTGCCAGCTCAGGGAAACAGCACTCTTCATGGATGCAGAGAGGGTGCCAGTATTTCAGCACAACTTCAAATATCTTGTTTCATTGCTTTCTAAAATAGAACTTATAAATGTCTCAAACATCTTTTTAACATGTGACCAGTAACTTGATAACCACTTCTAGATGCTTTACTACTGCTGATTGACCTGGGAAAGGAACAGATTTTCCAATAGAGCTGCTCATTGCAATCTAATGTCTAGAATATACACACTTCTGACACTCAAAATTAAAATGTTCACTGCAAATGAATACAAATTCTTGCTTTCACAAAAGCTCTTTGGGCTGTGAGAAAGTCTCTTGTTCAAGGTTAGGAAAAAAACTCCAAAAACATAGGTGACCAACTGATCCCCACCTTGAATAATGTTTCATAGAGAAATTGGGAGACTTTAACATGAACATATAGAAGCCTTCCCTCCTACTTAAAAAAACAAAACAAAACAAAGCAAAACTGTATATTTAAGGACAGTTTATTTCCTATTTAAAACAAAGATATTCATCTGAAGTGATGCCATACTACTTCATTTACTCTGCAAAAGAACCCGCTTACCATGAATCCCTTCATAGTTCTGTAATATGGATCCAATAGAAGGCTTGCTACAGAGCAAACCTGGGCTGTCCTATCCCAGCCATCAGAGCAGTGAACAAGCACACTCACACCTTCCTCAGCCACAGCCTAAGGATACAGAAAAAGTCAGAAAGTTCACAAGCAGAGAGGAAGACAATGGTAAGAGAGAAACAGTGAGACGAGCCATAGAGAGAGTATTAATTTGGGAACTGGGAAAGCTCATTCATTTTTTACTCTACCACAGAGTTCTTAAATAAAGTTGAGTGTTATTTGTCTCATTTGAAAATCAGTGTTATTACTCTAATTTGAAAAGTTTTAATTCACCCCAGGCCATGCAATATGGTTGAGAATTACCTGTTTATGCTCCACTACAGGAAGATCTGGGATTCATTTCAGTTAAAATACATCAATCTGTCAGAGCAGACAACTACCTACAGCAGATTCGGATGCTCCAAAACATCTCATGCCACTTACATGCCACTAAAAGCATAGCCATACTTGCATATGGCTCTTGATTTTTCATCTTGATGGTAATGTCATTAAGGGCAATGTTTGTTTCCAGTGCCATCACTAGCCTGGACATTATTCCAGCACACTGCATTGCACTGGTGACATGCTGTATAGGCTTCTGAGGAAGCCTGTGGTAGTGGGAAACTTCCATGTCTAATAAGCAAGATTTTATCAGTATCTTTAATGTAATAATCGGGGAGAGAGGATTCCATTTTATGCATAAACACATAAAGAAGAAATTGTACTCAGTTCTCCAGAGTCTGGTGTTGTATTATTTTTAGGACTTGAGGGCTGGCGGTTGTTTTTTTAATTCCAAGGGTTTTGGCCTTTATCATTTCTAAAGAGAATTGAATTTAGGAAGTAGAAAATAAAGTAGGTTAGGAAAAAGACTGTTAGGGGAAAAAAAAAAAAGAAAAACATTTAGGTTAATTTTGGGCTTAATAGGGAATGAGGAATAATAATAAATTATCTATGTTTATCTGAAGATACAAAAATAGAACCGCTGTGGGCAGAAGATCAAGAACTGAGAACAGAACCATACAAATAAGAATGGGTCAAAATGCATGTCTGAGAAGGCACTAGGCTAGCAAGTGTATTCACAAAGGATAATAAGACTAGCCACTGGTGAAAAACTGGCAAAGCTAATGTAAATTACCTTATTTCTATGAGCTAATGAAAAGTAGTAGGTCTGGGAGTAATAATACATGTATTTATTGCACAGTTGCTGTTCAGGTAAGAAACTACAGTTGCCTACTGAGAAGGAAGAAGCAATGCAAGAGAAACAAGCAGGTAGTGAGAATGGAAACCCATGAGGTTTTATCTGTATAGTTGTGGGCAGTAAGTCACGTGAATAAAATGGCCAATAAGAAATTGTAGTCTCAAAAATAAGAATTGAAGCAGTAAAAGGCAGAGCACAAGGTAGGGGGTATCAAAATTAAAGCTACTGCTGGCAGATGACATATGTCTATATTACTTTGCGGGGGAGTAGGGTAAATAATTTCTTATTAAAGCCAAAACTGTTTTCTGGAAGAATTCTCAAGTATATAAAAGTAGAAGCTGCTAGAGAGTTTGGCCATGGTAATACACAGGAGCTGGTTCAAGAGGCGAATTTGGTTGGCTGCCTGATAACTCAGAGGAGATAACACAGTAGCTATATATTGTGTATAATATAATGTATTATACATTATATATAGCTATATGTATATATTACAACTACCACTTCCACAAAGAAAATGTCTAGAAACCAGTGGAGGAGGCAGGGCAAATAGGGAAAGAAACAGTAACAATCACTGTTGGGGAGTAAAGGACATTCAAATGTCTGACATAACAAGACACAGGCTAGCAGAGGCTTCAGCACAAAAGAGCACAAGATTTTGTTTACTATTTTAGAAAAACGTCGACACAACAGCACCTAAGAATCATCTCTCCTCATATACAAAAGCCCATCTTGCAATGGGCTTTTTTCAGGTGTAACATCACTGAAGAGATAACAGAAGTTACCCATAAGCAGAGAATTTGGTCCTCATTTTCTGTATCTGCTTACTGCAAGTTTCAGTCTCAGTTTACACACTTTACCTTCGCAATAAAAATGCCAGCATCCATAATGGCTTTGATGTGCTTCAGCCAGCCAGAATTTTCTAGGCCCCACAGAAAGTCGCTCATTGAAGGTGATTTCAGCTCACAAACTGCAAAGTAAGAAACATTTTAAATGTATAGTAACTAATTACTATAGCAATATAGGCCCTTAAGCTTCATTGACTGTTCGGCCTTGGAGTTACCTCTTCTTCAGTTATCCACTATGTAAAACATGCATCTTTTGAAAAGAAGGACTACATCTCTGTCAAATTTAAACTTTGAGGAACACATATATTTGAGAAATGGGGCTGGGTCAAATTTCACTCAATATGTTGATTTAATTTAAAAAGAGAAGCTGTCATAAAGCCTATTGCAAACAAATCCAAATTCATCCTTCTGTGAAGAATGTATTTTCCAAGATTGTGTTGGGAGTGAAGTTTCAAACCCCTGGAAAGAGTTCATGTATTTGATGATGAGGGCTTGGAAACAGAAAGCATTTGATTTCTGCTGTTGGACAGGCAGACAGACACCTAAATGCTTCCACTGCCTCCTACTCCCAGCATCACCACAGATGATGGTGGTTGAGTTAAAGTGGGTCACTCCACAGTTCTCCATCTCTGAATTGAACTTTATTAAAGCTTCACTTAGAGTCAAAAAGTATTCTGATGGTGAGGACAAGACATAATCCATCAAGGAAAATATTTTCCTGAAAATCTTCCAAACTCTATGCCACATTTGAAGAAAAAAAATTGCTCAGTTTTTACTCTAAGTTCCTATTCTGCTGTATCCAAGTATCTATTTTTTTAATAATAAAGAGTTTGTGGCATAAGAAAAAAAGCAATCAGAATCTAAATAAGGTACCTCAATCCAGCAGAACACATACTGAATGAAATTTGGTGCAATCTATTTTCAACAGTAAGATGCTAAAATCACCCCATAAATAGACTACATCTTCATTTTGATCCATGTAGAGTTATAGTGTCTTTTAAAGAAAAAATATATTAGCCAGTGAAATTAATTTTCAGAGTACAGTGAAAAACATCATGGCTTTTACTGAGTTAATGTATGATCTGTCAATTACTAATGTCTTAGTAAGTCTCTTGTGCTCTGGAAATCTTAAAAGACTCAGTTATTTATGGCCATTATGGCCCTGGCATAGCTTTATTTTCCTTCAGTGTAATTGAAATTTAATTTTACAAGCCAAAGACAGAGTTTATACCATATCTGAACTATCTGACTGTCCTAACTCCATTTAGTTCAGAAGCAAAATGGCCTAATGTGTCCATACAAAGTCTTGCAATGTTTATATGTAAGGCCCCTTCCAGATGGTTATTTTTAAAGTAATTTTTGGAGGATATTTTTAAAGATGCAGAGATAGCAACACTGAAAGCAAACAGCTTTTCACATGATTAATGTTTCTGTGCAGATGGAAGCATGACCAATTAGTGGCTGAATACTGGCTGAAGCTGCTGTCTCTGTTTACAAAAGCCCAAGGTAAGGCTGAAACAGTGCTTTGCTCATTCCCACTCCCGAATTGGAGTCAATATTTACTGATCATTTCACTGAGCAAAGTTCATACTGTCCTAAATGCATACACTGTATATTTCACATGACTTTGGCAACTGATCTGGACCTTAATACTGAGTTCAATTATGAGGCTTATCCTAAAGGGAAAGGGCATTTCCATCTCAGCAGAAAAGATACCAAATTCTTTGAGAAATGTGGCCTGCTTCATGCACAATGTATGCACAGGAAAATCAAGAGCCAACGGGCAGAGCTCTGAGAATTCCAGCAATGCTCCCAAGTCTCAGAATGGGAGGAAGAAAAAGGGCCGATATTGGAAATTGCCTCTTCCACCAGCAAAAGTACCAGAGGGGTATGCTGGACTAGTCCCCCCATCCCTGGCAGGACAGCCATAAGTAGAGGAAGGAATAGTTACTGTGAGCCAAACCCACTGGGCTTCTCACTGCCTGATGTGTCACAGAAGTCCAAGGACCAGAGGGCTGTTCCTACATCAGCAAGTGCTGCTCCTGGTATGAGGGGAGGAGAAGCTCATGTTTGCTGTTTAAATACAGACAGGGAGCATGTGGGGCCATCACCTCAGTGCACAACACAGGGGAGCCAGGTCTCAGCTGGCCCCTGGATGTGCAGCACAGCCCACCCCATCCCAAATGCCAAACAGCAGCCTCAGGCAGACCTTGGATCTTTATCAAGAAAAGGCCCTGTATAATGTCCTTCTAACGTTAAAAATTATTCCAAGGATCAAAACTATCTCAAAGTTCTTCACATAGACCCATCTATAAATGGAGAAAAATAAAAATCCATACTATAGTAAAGGCAGAGAGATATTTTTTTTTTTCTGAAAGGAAATTCCATCATGTTGAAATGCATTTCACTTCCACAGTACAGTCAAATATCAACATTTTTTGCATATTCTGAAAAAAAATCTTATTCTAAAAATTTAATCATTTTATAATGCTGGTATAATTAGCCAAAAATCAACATTATACCAGGGTAAATATATGTTAAAATAAGATAAATGTGCTTGAAATAAAGTCGGTAACATCACAAAGCTGAAACCAGTTTTTTACCTATTCAAATATTGATATTTTTATAAGTATAAATTTATTTCCTCAGCTTTTCCCCCCCAAAAAATAATGAATACATTAAATGAATACATTCCTAATATAAGTGCATTTTCTAATGGAAAACTGAATACTAATTTTTTTTTTCAAATTTTCTTAGCATTGGAAGTTATTTTAAAAATTATATATTGAAAATAATCTGCAGTCTGGCATGTGAAGATCCTCTGCTCTTCACTTCTCCTTAGCACTAGTAAATTGAATGGAACTGGCCTTGCATTTCAGCAACACATCTGGCTAACTATATCTTGATGTCCTCTTTTCATGCTGTATACTTCCAAGCAACAATACAGCTCACATTGAACTAAAATCAGTTTTCATCAGTCTCAATTGTCTTTTCAAAGGTTTTTATGCACCTTATAAAGTCTTACCACAGATCATGAGCAGCAGACCCATTCTGTAAAGAGTAGTGTGATGTTTCACTTAGGATTCACATAGGTACAGTGATATTGCTATCTTATTTATGTATTCTTTTAATTATATATATATATTTTATATTGATATTGATAATACATCACTAACTGATAATTATTTATATATTATTGAGGTACTAATTGATAAAAATTTAAAGCCATATTAAATGTCTTTTATCATCATCCTTGACAGCCTTTTTGGTTCTAGGTCTCTTTGTATGCTCAGATCAGGTAAAAGGTCACCAGAAAAACAGATTAAGAGACACATACAAATGGAAAAAGATAAAAACAACATAGCATCTTATATAAGGAAAGCCCTAGTACAATGAAAGTCATAAGATTTTTCTTTTAGAAAGGCCTTAACGTCTCTGATTTCTAATCTTATCAGTCAAGTTGCTACATGAGAGATTTCAACACAGCAAATATAAAACCCAGTAAAAAAGCAGATGTTTTAACCATACAACCTATTTGAAAATAGATGCTAAGAATTTGTGCCCTCCAAGCAGCCTGAAGTGTTAAATACATTAGAAGTTACCTTGTTACATGCAAGTTTGGGCCATGAACTATTGGCTCAAAAATTATAGACAGCACTGCCCGTGCAGCCAGACTGGTTGTTTACTATTTTAACTTTGATAGTCTTGAGTTGAACAAATAAAGGGACCTGTTTACTCACCCAGCCTCTCTCCTAGCCAAACAAAACTTTCTAGTGAACACATAATCACTCTGTATTCCCACCTGAGACCCTTAGACCAAGAAAACTCTCATGACAAGATGTTTTACCTGCATCACACTTTAATGCTAGTTTCCATAAAATGCTCTAATTTGAAAATAGAGCATGGCTTCCCTACCATGGAGAATTTAAGCCCTTCTTAGATTTCAAATTTACATTTGCATGCACTCAGTGGGAGACAGATGAAGAGTAAAAGAGCATGGGCAGAGCATCACATCAAGAATAAGAAAGATGAAGCTGATCCAGGAAGTGATGGAAGTTGTTGATGTACGTGAAGTAAATACGGAGGCGTGGCGGAGTGAGCACTATTTCCTATTTGCTTGTTAAAAATCAACAGGTCATTGAGGGTGAAGGATGGCTTATTTGTCCTTGCTCTTTTCCCAGATGACCTCTAAACAATGATGTACTGCAAATATGAAATGGCAGAACAGCTTTGCTGGTTTATATACTGCTAAGTATTTATAAGGCAAATGGTATTAATTTCCATGGGATACTGAAGGTGATGAATTGTTACACCCATTGACTGTAAATTTCATTACTAGACCTGATGTGATATGTTCTATGCAGGGCATAAATAAGTTTCTGTTAAAATTCACAGTCTAAAATTCATGACTACCTTATATAAAATCACACCATAGTTTTTCTGAGCTTTAAAAAACCAATCAATCAGTATTTTTCACTAGCCTCGAAGTCAGCAATAAGGGATTTTTTTCATTTCACCATCAAACCTAAATTTCAAAAAAAGACATAGTAGCAGTAAAGTGTACGGAATTAAAATTAATTTTGTCATTAAATGCTATCTGGATTTCAGCCAGGAAACAAGGTGTTTTCACAATTAAGAAATCACCAACCAGCATTTGCCATGATGGTCCATTGCACAAGTCCCATTAGCCAGCAGGCATCTGCATGCAGCTGCAATAGATAAAGATTACTTTCCATACTCTTTTTCACTGCTGCTGATTTCAGAGCAGTTATTCTGATTTCTTTGACAGAAGGATCAATTCTTTTCCTCTAGTTTCCAGTGAAGAGGAATATTACCTTCAAGCATTTTCTGCAGACTATTTCTCATAACATGGATGTTCTCAATGCCTATGAATTGAAACTTGATGTTGGAGTAGTTGTCTTCATTTTCATATCCCTTCCCTGCTGCTCTGTTTGCCATTGCATTGAGCTGAAAAACATAGGGAAAATTGGATGAAAACCAGTAGCAGAATCTTTTCAAAACAAACCTTGTGGTGTAGAGCAATAAATCAGAGTGGCTTAAGTCAGTCACAAATAGGAAGCATTTGCCACAGTGTCAACACGAGGGGCTATGAATCGGGGATCTGTTTGCAGCCTATTGCAGGGCGCAGGGTTGCTGAGTCTCTGATATCCCTATTTCACACACTGTGAGTGAAACTTCATTAGTGAGGTTAAACACAAAACCCACACTGCTTAGGCAGGATTCCCCTGAAAGAGCATAAAGGTTTTAATTTGAAAGGGCAGCTTTGATTTTGTGCGGGACCAGCATTATGTTTACTAGCAGAACGTACCCAGGAGGTGGCAGTGTCTCATCTGCCGTGCCACTGGTTCATAGCATGTGCACACTGCAGTGTTGCCCAAGTTACTGTATTTTATTGCCCAAATCATCCAAAAGCTGATACAGCTTACTTCTTTGAAGCTTGCAATAATGAAGAGGGAGCTGGAGCAGTTTTTCCTAATTTCTTAGTAACTTGGCTCTCGTTATGTAAGACTACAAAATATTTGAACAGACAACATTACCACAAATATTTTCATCTGCAATACACTGCTATCAAAGGAGTTGCTGTGCTTCAGCAAAAATACTTTCAGCTGGAAGTTGAAGTTTTGTCTTCAAATCTGTTACTTATTTCCTGGCATGGGAAAGTGACTAAATACATCTTTAGTTTGGTTTTCTCAAGCATAAAATTAAGGGTGCAGTTAATGTTTATTTTTCCCCCTTTTGGAACCCTTGAGTGGGAAGGAAAACTATCTGCCAAGCCCCTTATGCCAAATTTTGATCTTTGGGCTGAAAACTAAAGCTGATAAAAATTAATTAAGCACTTATACTTTTTCTAAGTCTTTTAAACTAAATTATTCTTTTATTAAGTACCTATCTACCTTTTTTTCTAAATTTCCTATAGCAAAATCTCACTGTGGAATGGAAAGAAATTGTCTTTTTGCATAAAGTCCATGTTTTTTTGTGAAGTTCATGCTGTAGTGCTGGGGGACCTTCAAACTTCCCAAGAAATATGAAGGCTCTGTGTGACAAAGCAGCTCAAGCGGCAGAACCTCTGTGCCTCCAAACACAACTAACAGCTTCTGCTCAGGAAAGATTTAAGAGAGAAATAATTAAGGATATAGACTTCATGAGGCATCAATTGGACAAAAAGTGACTCATCTTCATTTCAGTGAGAGCCAATGCTCATGAAAAAGTAAAACAAGTCTCTCTTAGGCATTGCCTAGGGGACAAGAGGCTGTGCAGATAACTCTGTCTCCAGTTTATTTCCCAATAGTGCAGGCAGTACTATTGATTCACTGCTTCTGTGGTCACATCTGAAACTCACAATAATATATTTCAGTGCTTAGCCAATGGCATCATGAGATACACAAGAATGTCTCCTTTTCTGACCTCTTCCACCCCAAACACACATACTTCCAATACTCAATTTTAATTTGGAGCCAATACACACAACTGGGGATTGATTGTCTGATGATGTCCTCTCTCCAACCAAGATGAACAAGCCCAGCCTTTTTTACATTATATGTCAAAATAGGTTTACAAGGACCAACCTGATATCTTAACTTTCAAAGGAAAGAGCTAAAAAGCTACATTTGTGGACCATCATTAGGAATTGAAACATTGCATGAATTTTATGACACAACAGAAGGAACCACCCTCTGGGAAGGAACCTGGGCAAAAATCCAACATTTTTTATATGAATCTTGGGCAAAATTTCTTTTAACTTGTAGTGTGCAATTCAGGAAAGAGCATGAACAAAAAAAATCCATTCTTATCTATCAACCAGCAGTCTGGAGATGTTTTGACTATCAATGGACAATAAAAAAAAGATACAGCCTGTGAACGGCATGTCAGTTAAGGACAGAGTCCTCTGTGTGACCTGCTACAAAGATATAAATTATCTGCTGAATCCTAATCTTTCCCTTTTGAAGTTACATCAGTGTTCTTGTATAAACAAAATGAGGCAGTCTCTCTCTGCAGTAGCCTATAGCTTCAGGAAGAAAGATCTGTACACATTTGTCTCAGCCACTACAAACCCCTGAAACCCTAAATGAAAAACATCTATCCTCTAACTAACCTAGTACTCAGCACATAAATACCATTAACTGTTCCTGCAGCAGAGTAATTTTGTCACAAATATCCTTTCTTAAAGGGAAATCTGAAATAGCACTCTTTGAAAGTAAATAAATATAAGGTTAAATTTACAAGGCTTTCTGGCATTCATTTATTTTAAATACTGTCAGTTGCCAAACTTCGCAGCTGCCACAATATTTACTAACAAGTTTTCCACATCATCTACCAAAATTCCATCTGTTGCTCTTAAAGTAGTTGTTGTGAAGCTATCTAAATTGTGCATGTCCTTGATTAATCTCAGTGAATATGAGGATACAGCCTGTAAAGGCAGAAGACCCCACTTGCAAGATTTCCTGGCATTTTCTTTAATCTGGAGGATAACCAAGTCAAGTCTTGTAATAAAGATTATGGAACTAATGTGTTTTAGTCATGAACAGTAAGTCTACATTAGCTTCTTCTGTGATTACATAGAGAAATGACAGTGGCTTAAGGAAATTTGTGTTTGGTCATCCTGATATATTCAAATGAAGTGGAAACAAAGCTTTCTTCCACAGACAAATATTTTGTTTTGAAAATTATCAAGTGCAGTGAGGGAAGAGCACTTGGGAATGCTGAATTGAACATCCATGATCTTTATAAGGAACTAGTTCTTAAGAGAAATGAGGCAAACAGTTTTTAGCTGCCTACAGGAATGGAAAGCCTTCCATCAGACTTGATATGTTATCTTTACATTTGTTAAAGGTTCCCTGAGGAATGCCAGGAACTGCTTCCACCGATACCTATACATTGCTATATGCTCTACATTTATAAATGCGTTATCAGGTGAAAAATGTAACAAGGCCTTGCAACAAGGCTGCATTTGGCATCTGGGATCACAGGAACTTTGTAGATCTGTCCATTTTTGCTGCACAGAGAGAAGTAGGAATCTTATATACATATTTCTTTACATCAAAACATTTTTTTTAACAAAACAGTTAAGTGAAAACAATCAGTCTTCATCCCCTGACTGGCTCCTGAAGAAGCCAGCATTGCTGGAAATATGCTGGCATTCATGTCTAAGTAAGCCTAATTCAGTCTCTCCTTACCCTCCACAAAGTATGGGCTTTTTTCACTGCACACAGGTGTCCCAAAGTAATTTACCAGAAAAAAAATTAAAGGACATCTCCTTCCTGTTACTACCTCGTAAAACATTATTAATAACCAAGTCAGTAAGTCATTACCAATAAATCAACTCCCTTAAATAGGGAAGAGTACCAATACCATCAGACAGGAAAGAAGCTATAACTATCACTATATTACTATATTCTATTACATAGAAAACTGCATTAAACAAGCATTATTTAGGCAGCTAGGTCTGTACTTCATGTCTAATGTCCTTTCTGAACACAATGGTACTGATCCTTCCCTACTGCTCATCACAATTCACTTGCTTCAGGACCACAAGTGAACTGGTAGCATCCAAAAAGAGGGAACTGAAGGTAAAAGCAGTTACCAGATTACACAGCCCTTGGTGTGACTTGGGTCAATGAGACATGCCAAGGCCCTCATTTTCTGGCTACTGCCTCCCATTAGAGCTGTGAGTACTCACAGCACTTTCCCACCAACGTTCGTGCCTTCAGTCATCAGCCATGCAGGTTCCTTGTATCTGCTCCAGCTCTGCCAGGTTTGCCCTTTCTCACTCCATTTCTCATGTTTCTCAGTTTTACTCACCTTGCCCTTTCAGACTCTGTCTTCTGATCTCAGGATAATGAAACAGCTTCCTTGTTTCTTTTCCTCAAACATTTATTCTCATTTTTTCTTTTTCCCATGCTATAGCTAATCCTATACCCACAACAGATTCTGTGGAGGTTTGCCTCTATAGTTTCTTTTCTTCAGAGGCTTTGGTAACTTCAAGAGGAAAGTTGCTGATTGTATAAGAAAGAATATACCCCTACTCTCACCTCCAGATACTGATGTCTATCTAGTCTTTATCACCTTGAGCTGTTTGCTAGCATGACAATTTCGACAAAAAGTCTTTTTAGCTTCCAACCTCTTCTAGATCATTACTGAGTTTCTATATTTCTCCATAGCATAATTTTTTTCTAGACCTTTTTTCTTGGCCAGAGGTTTTTAATTAATTATAGATATGGTATCTGATGTCACTATTTATCATATTTCAGATTGTCTCTCAAAACCACCAAAGTGCTGGAGATATTTAAAGGTCTCTTCCATTCCTGTGATCTCAGTGACTTGTCTTTCTTTAGCCTTAGGCAGGGGTCATTGGAATTTTCTCACTTCCAGGAGAAATCATTCATGGAGAATTACAGTATAAGCAGTCAGAGGTTTGCAACATTACAAACAATTGTAAATACATCTTATAATGGGATTTTCTTTTGCCAGTCTCATCAGAAATATACTTACTTGATAGCTCCTTTGTGTGTGTAAACAGGTACAATTAAATGTTATTTACTTTTCTGCATCTTGACATTTTGCTAAGAACAAGAAAAGGGAAAGGTTCAGTGTAAAGGAGAAAATTCTGCCAGAGATAATAATGTGGTCAAGGTTCCTAGTTAAGATTCCCCTGATAAATCTTCATGTACCAGTGGAATCACATCTGATCACTAAGATGAGAAGTGACTTGGTCATCACTTAGGTTGTGTGTCTTCCCTAACGTATTCAGCTTAGACTCAGTCTTGCTATGTGCAAGAAATTCAATGCACTTACTTTGGGCCGAGTGTCAACAACATATATGAAATCACTTCCTGGATTGGCTTTTCTGATGGCCTGGAGCATCTGTTCATCCTCAAGGCATCGAGCACTAAAGCCAGATAAAGGCTGGCTGCTTCTACATATGGAGGCCTGCAGAAAGCAGACAAACAATCAAAAAACCTTACAGAATTATAAAGTAGAAATTATTTACCATCCAGAAGCATTTTCAAAACCAGATCATTAGATATTTGCATAGATGTACAATTACATGAGAAAGACAGAATGGTAAAATTAATCACATGTTAATAAATGCATTATTCATAATTACATGTTAATAAATACATTATTTTTTAAAAGGCAAGGAAGCATTAAAACCATACAACCCCATTGGTTCAAGTCTAGTCTTGAATCCAAATTTTAGAGCTATTTTAAGTACTGTATTTCCCTAATGTAGAATAACTTCTGAAAGGTGATATCTTGAGGATGAGTACAGCCTTGAAATCATAAGAACATTGATATAACATAAAGAATAGGTCCTTTTGTACTCACACTTACCAGGTACAAGACTGATTACACCCAACCTACATCAGTGCCTGCTTTACTAAACAGCCTGACAGCACAAGTCCAGGAAATAAAAATGTATAACATGCAACCAGATTGCCAATGATGGGGTATTTTCAGCACTGCCTTTGGAAAAAGACCTCACTGCATAACAAGTGGGTCAGGCAGCCTGACTCCTGGAGTACTTGTATTAAGCAGGGCTATTGAAGGAGGCAAGAGAGCTTCTCCACAGACCCATCATGATCACCTTCTTTCCAGATGAAACCAGGAAAGAATAAACAAAATGTGAAATGGGTGGGCAGGGAGATTTTTATTTTTGCTAGGCAGAGGACAGCTAGATTTATAGAAGGCAAGCGGATAATACACGCACTTTCTGAGCACTGAACACAAGCATGAAGAGAATCTATCTACTGAAGGTCACAGCCTGCGCAGGCTGTCCTACATATTATTTATTATTGTGAGAAAGGACATGCTTTTTTCAGTCACATCTTTGAACTATCAGTAGTTAGTCAGTAAAGTATGGGTCTTTTAGAGAGAAACTCAGAATTGTGTGAGACCCTGTTCATACTTTATTAATGGTTTTGCAAACAGGTTCTTGTTATTTTAAGTTTAGTCTTCTGAGCAGCACATATTCTAGTGATACATTACATGCTATTGCATAAGCTGAACAGATAGTTCCAGACTTTGATCTTGTCATATTCACACAGACTGTGTAAGATGCAGAGGTGTCACATCACCACTGAATTTGTCAGGACGAAGGAGCTGTGTGAAAGTTCTGTCTATGAAAGACTGAATGAGTGGCACCTGTCTTCTCTGCATGCAGCAGGCTCTTCTCAAACTGCTGTTAAATCTTACCCCTTTCCTGCCCATTACTCTATTTACTGGCAACTCATGGCAACCTCCAAACTCACAAGGAGGTATTTCCTCCAACACTGCTTTTCCTAGCTCTTCAAACTATAAAGGTTCCAGGAGAAAACACAATACTTCAGATCCTGGTACTTTGAATATTAACCTGAACTTCAACCACAGCAGGGAAACATTCAGGCTGAAGCATGAAACTCATCCAAGATGAATTACTATATATTAATGGTAATCTACCTGGCCCTGAAACCTTTTTTTTTCACTTAGATTTGGAAATGTCCAAGTGTTTTGAATCCTAGATATCTATATTTGGACATAGTTGATCATGCAAAGTGATTAACTCTGAAAAATTTGACCTGAACAAAATGTTAAAAAAAATATTTCATTTATGCAGACATTGTGTTTACTATTTAAATCTTCCTATTCTCCACTTCATTGTAAAATTCACAGATCTTTATGGAAGCAATGCTCTGATGAAATGCAGGGTAAAGGAGTAAAAATAATGTCTCATTCCTTTCTTCTAAAGCTTAAATATGTCCCCTCCTGCATGGCAAATGCTACAGATACCCTGTTACCCCAGACTAGCTCTGTCTTTTGGAAGGTCCTGACCTTCTTCCAACACTAGGGAAGACCTCTCAACTCTGGACTGAAGCAGGAGTCACACAGATCCTTTAAGAGTACAAAGGGACACCATTCTCCGAACTGGTAATGACAGCTGAGCTAAGGCAGTCCCTAAGGGGCTGGAACACAAATGTAAAAACCCCAGTTTGGGGGATCCTTCAGTCCAAGGGTCTCCTTTCTCACCTCAGCTGCCAGAAACAGAAATGCAGATAGTCTAGGTACAGGTTTTTATCCAAATGGTTAAAGACAAGTGAAGCAGTTCCTTGCTCAGCCCTGAGAATGTTTGCTATGGAGAGGGGAAGGTGGAACTCCTCACTCTTGCAGACAAGGAAAGTCTCTTCAGCAAAACCACAACACACTGCTCAGCTAAAATTTAGTAGCTCTTATATCCATCCTTTCTGTGTCTTTTCATAGATCTTTTCTTGAAAAACAGCTCCTGATTCTCTAACTGATGCAAGTATCATTTCTGACCTCCTCAACTTGCTCTCAGGTTACCAGAGCCAAAATTGCTCTGTTCTCCTCCCAGTCAGCTACTAAGCTGCCTGCTACTGGCCTTTGCTGTTCTGCCACCCATGTCTCAGGGCCTCTTGTACTACTCCACTTCCTTGTGATATAGGGATAACATATTTTTCGTGTTAGCTGGATGATGAAACTGGGTTTAAATGTCTGCATTAAATGTCTATTAATGAACTAACCACACTAACCAGCCTACACTAATATTTTTTTAAATTAAATAAACACCAACTTTGCCTTGCAAAACCTTACTAGAATTATGAGGCCAAGGCCGAAATAAGCAAACACTTTGAGGTTACAAATTCACACTTACATTGTTACCCTTGCAGTAGTAGGAAAGAGCTGGGAAACGCCTTCGGCTGCGAAATTTAGAACTCCCCACTATGATGTGTGCAGTTGCAGACTTTGGTACATAGACTTCTGTAGGATAGGAGTCACAGACCTGTGAAAGGAAACTCTGTTTGTTTGGTCTACAAAGTACAAGTAGCACTAGCCATTTCCACAGCAGAAACAAAATACCAAGGAACTCCAGCCTCAGGGAACAGTCTGTTATTATGGTACACATATCACTGCCGTTGCTCAAAACATTATTTTGAAGCTGAAAAGTATTAATCCTAACTTACAGGTGGAAAAACTGAAGCAAAAGGGTTGAAGAGCTGTATTTCCAAGTGTTAATTAATGTCTTGTTGGGAACAGACAGGTTTAACACACATTCATCCCAGAAAAGATTCACTGTTATGTATAGCAAGGTTGTATTTACAACGGCAGAATTTGTTAGTAGCAGAATTCGGGAGTAAGGATGGGAGTGGGTGAAGTTCTCAAGCATTCTGCTGGGAGGGGAAAATAATGGGAGGGGACAATAGAGCAAAATTTTTCAGAAAATTTGATCATTAAAAAAAAAAAAAAGGATAAAAATACGGACATGGAGACAAGCAAGAAGTTAAGCGACATGAAATGAGGTTACCAAAAGGCAAGCATTACTGACAATGCCTACCACTTCTGAGAGGAACCTGAGAAGCCTGCAAAAAAAGACCCAAATTCCCTCTGAAGACAAGTGAGACCACAGATGGAATCCTGTTTTTACTCCCTCTTCCTGGTATTGTCTGTAGCATTCTGACTGGGATCAGAAGGATATTTAGTATCTCACTTTGACTTTCTGAGATGACTAAAGCACTAAGGACAGCCAGGAAGAAATTATTTTCTGAGTCAAGAGACATGTAATGAAGGAGAAAGGAAAGGAAGGGCTTGTGGTTACAATTGTTGCTGTGGTGAACAGAATTTTATTCATGATGACATTTTTTCTACACTTTATCTTAAAAGAGATCATACATTTTTTTCCACTCATTTTAACAAAAAGAAAACAAACCCTGATAGCACATTCAATCTTTTTTGAGAATGTCACAGTCCTTCCTTAACATGGATATGTTCCAGCAACAGAACCAATGGAGTGCATGGAGAAACTTTCTTCAAAAATGTCTTGGTTATTATTTTTCACAATTAATTAACATTAAAAGGTCTTCAGTCATACAAGACCGAATGAGGCAGGACAACAGGCAGCTAGGAAGATATATGACCTATAAGATGACTGTGAAAATCGCTGACAGTCAATCACAGATGCTTGAAAAGGAGTGTGGGAACAGCCAGTGAGGAAAAAATATTGCCAAGCTCACTATCTGGAACAATTTTTTTTTTCCTTAAAATGACTACGTAGTAATTTTACATAGCCCTACATATCAGGGAAACTCTTATTTACACATATAACCTTAGGTATGACTTAAACTTCTTCCCAGGCAGCTGAACTCTAACATTTAAAACACAGTGGACTTGTTTTCTGCGCTTCATTTCCACATCTTTTAAATGAAGACCCACCTTTCTCTCACTTTCTATGTGCCATTTTATGTGAAGTAGTAGAGTAACTTCACCTTACTACATGTGTGTACAGCACTGAGCACAAACAGATACTGTCACTAAGCACTATAGTGGTCCTCAGTCAGGCTGCAGATTTATTGTACAGACAGCCTCTGTGACAGAAAAATCACAACAACTTACTCCGTAGTCTCTGTTTACATCACTAATCTGCCAATAGTTGTTTGGAACACCCATCCGATTATATTCTTCACTGAGGTCCACAAGCTTCCACCCTTGTTCTCGTTCTTCTTTATCTAATTTTGGATTGAAGGAGAAGCAATACAGCTCTTCATATTTCACTGGGGAAAAAAATATGCAAAGAAACAGAAGGGGTAAATGACTTCAGAGTTCTCATCCTAAAATCACACTTCAAAACCAGAACTTGGCATGGACCTTGATGCAGCTTCCTTTCAAAGAGTACACTTTGCTTTACAAAAGCACATATCCTGGTTTATATCTACTGTCAAGAAAACTTTGAAAGTACATGCTCTTTTGTTACTTGTATATATTGCAATGTATGTGCCTTAATAGAAGTGCTACTTAAAATATACTGCTCTGCTAGTCTTCAGTAGATTTGTAAAAACTTCTCCCAGCACAAAGACAAAATGTCAGCAATATGCTTTCATCGAAAGAAAACTAAAGTCAGTGCCAGAGTAAGCACTTGTTCTTCAAAAGAATTTGCTATCTAGAGGTAGTTTAAAAGTCCCTTTATTAATGTAACATCTATCCTGTGGCAAAGAAAAAAGATATGAACAATGGAATTTGCAGCACATTCTTCCAAAAATGAAAAAAAAACCTCAGTAGTCGTTGTTCCTAATTAGGAAGGTTTCCAATAGATCTAATGAAATCATAGTTTTGTGGACTGCAAAATTATTTCCTTGAATTATTAGCAAATGCATTCGAGATACACATGATATAATAGCATAAAAGAAGCATGTGCTTTATCATGACCAGGAAATTGTTTAAGCAGCTATGCCACCTGTCCCCCTTGACCATGTACCCGATATGAAAGTTTGGTGGTGCTGGAATTTTTAAACTTCTTTTAGGAGTATATCTGCATTTAATTAGTGTCTTAATCCTGGTGACCAGTGGCAGCCAGACACCACTGCCACTGAATCCCAGCTGTTACTGACATGAGTAACTATCCAGCATACAACTTGAAACTAATGTTCTCATTGATACTTTAGATATTGCTTTGTCACAAGGCCATATTTCACTCTGTTGCTCAAAGTTCCTTAAAACTTTCTGATCAACAGATCTTTAACTTTAGAACTGAAGTAAATCACAAGCTGAGTCCTCTCTGATTTCATAGTTCTCCACTGATACATTTGCTGCACAATCAGTAAATTTAAATACTACACTTTTCTAATAACATATACCTAATAACCAGAATCTTACTACACTGCTGTGTTCTGTACTGAACAGAACTTACAGCTATAAAAATAATAAATCACCCCCCTCCATAAAAATAACAAGGCTCCCATCTTTTTCTATAGAAAGCCTTTACTTTTATTTTGATTGTGTCTTCTAAAGGTCTAATGTAAGTTACGTTTTGCCTTTTTAAATGTAATTTAATTGATTGTATACATACACACAAAAAAGTATGAACAGAAAGAAAGAAAACTTCATGTTAACTCTGTCAGGAACATACTGAAAATCAAAAAAGTCTCGAGTATGGAGAAAAAAGGGAACTATTTCCACATTTTCCAGCAGTTTAAACTCCTTCTGTATTCTCTAATTTCAAACTTCTGGCATGACACAGATTAGGAGGACAGTCTGGTTTATTTCTCATATGTTAGACTAAAGTTTTAGCTCAATCCATAAACCCAAGCTGAGCTTTTGGTAGCAATCTCAGCTCCTGTTTCCACTGCTTTGTTGTCAGAAGCATCTGGATTTTCTTTCCAATGGACTTGCTGTTCACAGGCACAAGGAAAGCCTTTAAAAATCTGCCTATTTATCCAGGTTGTTTATGACTGAAGCCTGCCTCAACATTATAAGTATTATCACATGATGGTATCTGCACGTAGTAACAAAAATGTTCACGTATTAGCAGTCAGTGCCTTAAAGGTCAGCTACCATGTCTTTGCCAGTACTTATAGATCCTTTCCCAATCTTTCAGTAATTTTGCCATAAACATCTACAATCCTGCTATTAAGCATGTAGTATCTTATGGTCAGCTTGTTTTACAAAATGAGTTAATTAAGCAAAAAGGCTAAACTCAGCTGACAGCTTGACCTTATTAAAATTCTAGCAAAAATAAAATTAAGCATAATCTTCACCTTTACTATAACTAGGACATCAGATAGCATAGAACATGTTAAGCCAGTATACAACATGAGCTTCTCTCAGGAATGAATGAAAAGAACAGGCAGAGAATGGAAAATAGAGCCTGAATAGGTCAAATTATCTGCTCATGGAGTAACAAATACCTTCTAATGCTGAGTAACCATATTACCTAAAGAAAGTACAGCTTCATACCCCGAGAAAATGACATGGAAGAGCACTGTCAGGTACAAATGACTCAGCTTGAATCAGAGCCTTCTAATTTTGAGTAGGTAGGCAAGATTTTATCCTGTCTCAGATCATGATCAGATAGTTTGCTGGAGAAGGAAAACTACTGTGCAGCTAAACTATGCAAAGAGCTAATTCTACAGTGCTGTTACTGTATCTTCTTTACTCAGACCTTCTTGTCCACTGCAGTCAGTCACTAAAATTGTATTCAGGGTCCTCAGCTACTCTTCCTTTCATCATTCTGGTGCATAGCAGCACGCACACCTCCTCCTGCCTCCGAGAAAAAGGATTACAGAATCACATGTCTTCCAGCATAAATGAACATGTACTTGCAGCTGATGTGCATGGAATGAATCCAGATTTTCATCAGCAGAACCACTGATTGAATTTTTCTAATTGTTTTAAATTTCTCTGATTTTTAATTTTTTAAATTTCTCTGATCACTTTCATCCTGCTACTTTAAGTTACTTCTGCTACAGTTATACAGTACTACTGCTACTACTAGAACTTTATAAAGTTCAGTAGTTGTGCTGGTGGACTGTGTAATTTTTGTCCCCTCTACACAGTAGATAAAATTCTCCTAACAAGAAAAAAATTAAATCCAGTTGTTGTCAGCTTTGTAAAGACTGCAACAGATAATTCCTTTGCATCCTGTTAAAATAATAATAAAGAACAAAAGTTGGCAATAACACAAAATAGCATTATAATATATTTTAAGGCCCATGATGCCCTACAGTATTATTTTAAATAGAAGTTCATGTCATACTTTATGGAATGAACTACTTGTTATAATGAGCTTTCTTCATTGATCTACAAATGATTATATCAATATTTCTCTCATATCACATCTCTGTTGAAACTTTTTTCTTGACCTGCAAAGGACAAAGATGCACAGATACATTTCGTCCATTATATTCTCCCTCTTCACAATGAAGGCTGATTTTTGTGCTGTTTTCTTCCCATACCTGGCCGAGCCAGACGTATCAGAGATATGTAAACATCATGGCAGTCTCGCTCCTGAGGGATCACCAGATGGATGACCTGGAAGTTCTTGCAGCGGATCAGTAATGGGCAGCCAGTGGCAGTGGTGGCTTGCTTCTCAATAGAGGCAATTTGACTGTGGAGAACCTGAGGAGAATTGAAAAGAGTTATGCTAGTCAAATCTTTAAGAAGAAAAGTAATTATTTATAATGATGTGCCAGAACAGGCACAGTAGCTTCCACTACTCTTTCAGAAAACCCTCATGCTCCTCCTCTTGTAGTTTGGTTCCTATCTCCAGCTTCAGGCTCAAGCAGCTTGATACATCACCTGCAGACAAAGAGGCATTTCTGGAGTGTTTCAGCTGCTCAAACATCAGCCTGCTCACATTATTCAAAGCTTTTTGTTTGTTTGCTTTAGTGTAAGCTAGTGGTTGCCAAAGTTCTTTTCATCTATTTGCACAGTGAAAAGATGTAACCAGCATCAGTTACATAAGGCTAAAATATTGTGCCTCCTCATAGGTAGAATGATAATGCTCATATAATTTAAATACTGCATCAAATGAGATGAAACATTACAATAAAAACCTGGTCAGGAATAGTGGGATCAAAGGAAGATGGAGTTAATAAGTGCAAAAATGGACAAGAGGCGCATAATTAAGCTACATGAAAGACTTTCAGATGCATGACACTGAGCAATAGCTGTATCTATATGTGTACATGTTTGCTGGTTTTGGCTGGGGTAGAGTTAATTTCTTTTACAGTGGCTGACATGGGGCTGTGTTTTGGATTTGCACTGAACAGGGGGTTGATAATATAGAGATGGCTTTATAGAGATGCTTACACAGAGCCAAAGCCTACTGCAATGCTGGCAAGGAAACTGAGAGTGCATGTGGGGCTGGGAGGAGGCCCAGCCAGGACAGGTGACCCCAACTGACCAAAGGGGTGTTCCAGACCACGTGACACCATGCTCAGGACGTAAAGTGGAAGGAAGCAGGGCACATTTGAAGTGATGACATTCGCCTTTCCAAGTCACTGTTACATGTGATGGGGCCCTGCTCTCCTGGGCCCTGCCTGCCCATGGGAAGCAGTGAATTTAATCCTTGTTTTGCTTTGCCTGTGTGTGTGGCTTTTGCTTTCCCTATTAAACTCTCTTTATCTTAACCCATGAGCTTTCTACCTCTTATCCTTTAGCTTCTCTCCCTGATTCTGCTGGTTGCGGGAGTAAGCGAGTGGCTGCGTGGGGCTTGGTCAACGGCTGGGGTTAAACCACAAGAAAATGCAATGTATGTTGTCAATCAATCAAAACAGTTAATTCAAAATACTACTTTATAAAAAAAATTAGAGTATTAAACCAACAAAATCACTGATTCAACACTAGCAGTAAGGGAGAAGGCCAAGAATTGACAGAGCCAAGGAAGTAGTTCACATTCAAGGCATTTCTCCTTAGTTCTTCCTGGATGATAGGAGCAACAGTGCAGTTTACAGCAGCTGTTTCTCAGTCAATCATATCTGGTATTCATACAGTGAAGGCCCTTCTATTCCTCTTACTATACTGTAATATCTAGAATCCACTGAAAATTTTTGAAAATTACTAGGCTGGAACTTCACATGGCCTCATAAAAGCATCCATATGAACTAATTAAGTATTTTTAAAGTGTTCTGGAAGTAATTTTCATATTACCATCACTTTACCAGTAAAGTGCCACGCACTAAGGGCTAACTGAAATAATAAAAATTCATACCCAGGTTTCTTTGCGAGTTTCAGAACTGTTCTCCACAAATATGACATGGGTAGCTGTTAAATATAAGGTTCCCACAACAGCTCTTTTTGAAGATAAACGATCAAGTAACCTGACATTTTCCACCTATACAAAAAAGTGACAGAGGAAAAAAAGAAATAATTAGGCTGTGACAGAAAGTTCAATAGTGAGAGCTCAATGTTCACATTTTGTCTATTACAAAGTTCTTTTCAGCACAACATTATATATCAAAGAAGTACAACTATATGAGAAAATGTGATTATGTTATTTATTTCCAGATCTTCCTTAATGTTCCTTTTCTCCCCTCTCTTGTGGTACCTCTGTATCCAAAAACCTGTAACTTAACACTTCCAAAGACAATTTCAGGCAAATTTTCTCCCATGCAAATCTCTGTTAAGATTTAAAACAATGTTAAAAGAGTTTAAAAGAGTTAAAAAACCATTTTGATGTTGCTCCCTACATTCCTGTTAGGGCTGACAGCAGAGGTCACATTGGAAGTTTTTGCCTACAGTAACTTTTCAATGGGACTCAAGAGATCCACTTCCACTGCTCTCCTGCCTTGGGCACAAAATAGGCATTCCCCCTTTGATATGCTCCTGACAACAGGAGAGTCTAGAAGACATCATTAACTCTCAGATCTCCAGCTTGTGACTTGTACATCTTTAATATTTTGTAAATGGCATGTGCTATAGGCACCTATTAGGGGTAGGAACTAGATGATCTTTAAGGTCCCTTTGAACAAAAACTGTTCCAGGCTTCCCTGACTGAGAAACTAGAATAATAAAAAAATCAACAAGTTGGATATTCAGTGGGATAAAACCTGCCCAAAACAGTTATCAATTTGCTACTATAGGTTTGATGGATCTCCTACTACAACAATTTTAAAACCAATATTAGTTGATTTTCCTGAAAAACAGAATGCCAGCATCTGAGAATCTGAAAATACATGTTTGCAACGTCCATTCCAAATACATTGCACTATTTTAAAAATAGTAATAAAGAAAACCTTAAAACGAAAATAAGCCAGTTTAGTAGCAAAATGCTTAAAACCAAACCATTATTAAAGCAGAGTCATCTCCCTCAAGGCCAGTTATAATCTGTTTTAAACAAAAATAAAACTATTTATTTAAACAAAAAAGCCTGCTAGAAAGCATGGATGAAGTCTTTTCCCAGGGCCATCTACTTCAGAGGTCATGTATTGGCTTGAGAAGGAATGGAAGAAATACAATATTAACCAAGCAAGCATTCAGCAGCAAGTAAAAGAGGAAGGATGATACAAAAGAAAAATGTAGGCAGTGCCCTTCTGAAAGGAACCCACAAAACTAATAAAATCAGCATTTTCTGGATGAAGAAAGATTTTCTGGACTGCAGTCCAGCCAACAAGGGCTCTGCAGCACAGGCACTGATCTTGCACAAGGCACTCATCATCCACCCCAGCCTAAGTGAACTAGCATGGGACATGAAACACCAGCAAAGCAGGCATCCACATAGGCTGAGGGATGAATTTCCAGACCTCCTAGGTCACATCCTTCCCCACCCATCAATCACAGCCCATGACTGAAAAATGCTAACCAACAAAGCTCCTCTTTGGTTGTGGTTTGTTTGTTTGTTTGTTTTTTTAAATACAGAGCTAGAAATAAATTCAAGGTTGGATCTGAATGAATAGGAACAGTTGCAGTAAGAGCTGTGTGGTAAGTCTGATTTCATCAAAGCAAATGCAGTGGTTGCACTGGGAGATCAGAATTCACCTGTCCCTGCAGTTTGTCTCTCAAGAACAGACAGTTGCAGCAGCTGAGGGAAGAGTGAGAGGCAGGCATGTACTCATGCTCCCTCAGGATCTCAGCCCAGCTCTGGGGCCTTCCTAACATGAGGTCACACTTTTTAATAGCCATAACTGTGTTTACATTCCATTCATTTTATTAAATAATATTTTGTATATCTAATTTATTGGTGTCCATAACGCCATAATGTGAGAGTGAACTTCACATTTCAGCTATACATTGTACAACAAAATCCCTTCCTCCTGTTCTTTTTGAACCTGTCACCAGTTATGTGCCACACATGCTGTTACAGATCCTTCCCTCCATCCTTGTGTTCCAAGAGTGAAGAGCCCAACTTTACATAGTTGTGACCTTTATGGAAGCTATTCCAGACAAGCTCTTCCACAATATTGATAATTCTGCATGAGGTCTACTTCATGAGAAAAGGACAAAAGTGCAAACAGAATTCAAAAGTTGGATGTACAACAGGTTTCTGTAGTTTGTGGAGTGGAATAGTGATGTTTGCTCTTTTGCTTTTTATTTAGTTTTTAAAAGTTCTCAAACATTGCTTGCTTTTTTGTTCTCTGCTGAACACACTGGGGTTTGGGTTTCGTTTTGGGGGTTTTTTTGTTCTTGTTTTTTTCTAGAACTAGCTAATTGTAACTCTTATTCATGCCTGTATACATAAGTTAAGATCTACCCTCAATGTGTACTGTATTTATTAATGATAAATTTAGTACATCAGTATAATGAGGCATTGCTCAATCTTAGATTTCACTCTGCTGATCAAAGGATTCAGAAAATGAGCCTTCTTTCTTCTTGTGCCCTCTCCCAGTCAGGAAAAGAAAGCCATGTCCAGCAGTTTCTTTAAACCTAGAGAGTTTGGGAATAGAGGGAATAGGAATATGTTCATTTCCACAAGGAGGGAGCACACATTGCAATAGTGCTTTGGAAGAGGAGTTTTCCTATCTAAAAAGTCACAGCATGCTGAGAAATCAACACTAATAGCCAAAATTTGTATCAGAAAGAGATAATAATTATTTTTCTTTTTTTCCCTATAAAACAATGCTCAACTTTTTCACCAAAACAACTGGAGACATTATTGGAGAATGTAGGAAATTATGTATGTACTGACATGTCAGGAAAAAACATAGAGACCATGCACATGTGCATCACTTAAAATGAACAGCTGGTGTGAGAAACCAGATTGCAAAACACAAGTCTGTAAAGCTGAGAGCTGGAAGACCACAAGGAATTAGAAAGAAAATATTAGCCAAGGCAGTCTAGAGAGGGGCATCTAAGTAAAACTTCCATAATTTAAATAATTAATTTGAAGCTCTTGCCTCTTTTTTTTTCTCCTTCTTTTTTATTTTTCTTTCCTGATGACTGTGGTTGTCTAGGCCTAAAGAAAAGACCACCAGATTTATTTCAATGACTACCACCACTTACATGGAGACAAATAAACTTGCCCAGAAAGTCTATTTCCAATGCAACACAGATGACAGAAAAAAGGAGGGAAAAATAGAAGTTAAAGGGAACACAGATTAAGAACAGATGGAAGGCACTTTTTACTCAGAGAATAAACATGACAAATGACTTACGAACAAGGTTGCCAGGAGGTCATTCAAGAAAAAAATGTCATATTAGGGAAAATCATGGGCCAAAGTTTTATTCAGGCACAACTCCCACCAGTTACAACAGGACTCCCACCTAAGGAAAAACAGCAAGTATATGACCCTGAAAGCATTTGGAAAAGTTTGTGTGCCAAGATGTTATTCCTAAAAATATTCAAGTACTCTAATTTGTTTTCATTTTTAGTTTAAATAAGTTTTTTTATAAGCTTTGACTGCATTACCTATTTTTGAATGCTTTTTGAATATGCTACCTTCGTCCTCACTTCTTTAAGCTGTTTCAGTGTCTCCAAACATGTCAGCATCGCAAAACAGTGCAGAAGGTGATGTGGGCACTACAGTACTGCTACTATTTCAGGCTGTTCACAGCTCCACATGGGAAAGCTTTTTCAGATAAACACAGGATCAGTTCTGACTGTGGGCTCAGACTGAGCAGGGAAAGGAGAAGCAAAACTGTACGGCAGATTGGCCACAACTGGAGCTTCCTGTCACAGCAAAGCTCATGTGACATGAAAGCATGGAGATGCTAGCTGACACAAAATGGTCTCTACTGCAGGATTTTCCAATAAAATTAAATTTTGAATTATGAAAAAAAATCTCAAAGAGCTTTTTTCTCACTACATAGGTTTTAAGTCTATGTGTTTGCTTCCTATGCATTAGCTAACCTGAAGTAGAAGACACTTGAACAGCTAGTCCTGCCATGGTCATCACTGACCTGCCCATTATCACTGAGCATCTTGAAGAAGCTGAAAAGCCTATCTGTCAGCCAAGAACAAAAGAGACCAGCTCCCATGTCACCAAGTGTTCCCCATTCCTTTAGGAGGAGCCCTGACTAATTCATCTCCTCTAATTCCTCATCCCAAGAAGGAGAAAGGCCATAAAACCCTCTCAGCCAGGAGAAAGCTGCCAATTAAAGGTAAGCAGGGAATGTCCTCACTCAGGCCACATCCTCAGGATGTTCAGACACTTGAAATTCATTGCTCTACCACAACCTGTAAAAGCAAGTTTCATGTAAAAGCTGATTAAGTACCTTGAAATTTGGCTGTACAAATGAGTTCCAGTGATTCTTCAAGGATAAAGAAAGGCCACTTTCACAACCATCTCTGCTGCTGAAAAAGTTGACCCAAAGCCAAGGCTGGGCCCTAGGGGCACACACTTAGCCCTACAAAGACTTCTTCTCGTCCATCCCCTTGGCCTCCTAGACTGACCAGGGATTTCTGCTGCCTTCCCTACTCTCCTCAAGAGGTTATACACATGAGTAAAAGCAAGAAGAAACTGCATCCTGGGAATTCATGACAGGACTCTCACTGGCCTTAGCACTGCCGGCAGACAAAAGCTAAGGGAAGAGCTTGTGAAAGCCAAAAGCCTGAGCCTAATGAGAAAAAAGGAGCACAGCTGGTATGGTTTGAGGCCAAGTGGAATATTTGAGCTTTCTTCACCCTGGTTGACCCCAGCTATCCATGTGTTTAGCATAATCCCTGAGAGTGAAAAAAGACAACATGTAAAAGACCAAATGCTATTACTTTTTTTTTTTCAACACAAAGATAGTAGTGTTGTACTTGTTAAACAAAATATACAATAAGTGATCTTTTTTGTATGATCTTGGAGCACGAATAAAAGAAAACTGAATTGTCAATTGATGCTGCCTTTTAATGTGGTTTCCATTCTATCTCATAAGAATCATAAAAACTGTACTTGAGTCATGTTACTTTTTTATATCTTCCTCTCTGAAAAGATCTCCCAAGTGCAGTAAAATAATGCACCGTCTATGAAGTTAGATGGCTGCATATGTCAAAAGACTCAAAGCCAAAAGTAAATAATTAAATTTAAGCAAAGACACCTTAAGAGATGCATTGTAAAAAGTTTCCTCAGGGCAAATCTGGCAGGATGGGGGAAAATATTCAAGAAAAATCTAAACGAGTTTAATTTTCTAAAGAACTAAAGTGAAATGGAGGAAAAGAGCTGAAAAAATAATAATAAATTATTCATAATAGCAAGACAGACAACAAAGTACCTAATAATTTGGCTTAAAAAAGAAACTATTTGCTGTTAAGATTTATAAAGAGTGAGGTCAGCACCACATTATCAGATACACCTGAGCAGCAGCTGCATAATGGGAGCAGCAAACCCCATTACAAGAGTATATAGACCCTATTACAAGAGTATATAGCATTACAATACGGTGTCAACATTGTAACACAAGGCTCATACATGAAATTTTCTCTTTCAGTCTGTATTAGTTCTCATTTATCTAGAAAAGGAGAAGAGAGCAACTAAGTGTATTCAATTAAAAATCCTATCTAAGAGCTTAAATTTAGGAAAAACAGGGCTTCCTCAAGTCAGTAAATCTTAATACATTTGCCAAATTTGTTTAGATTTGGTTCTGAAAAGATATACAGGGAGAAAGAATTCTGCATGCAGCCAAAGGGTACTAATAAGAAATATATCTTTAAACTCTTGTATTTGATACAGGCTTTTCTGTTACATATTTAAAACCATGCCCTGTTCAGCAGCCTATTTTAGAGCAGCAGTACCAAGCCATTTCAGCTGTACAGGCCATGAGAGATTTGCATTAAAAATGGATTTGTAGGACTCCTTTTCTGGTGGTAGGGACCTGTCTTTCTCAGCAGAGTTTACCTGCACAGCAGGAAATGTCAGTGTGCATTTTCTACTGCAAATAGATCATTCCTTCAGTTTACAGAGAGCAATAGCTCAAATATCACCCACTTGGGCCCATTAACAGCAGGCCTAGAGATTCCAGCCTTGACCACCCCAAAGCCTAACTTCTCAAATCCTTCATTCCAACTTTAGTCTCCTACTATGCATAAAAAAAAATATCAAAGAGGACCCTGCAGACATGCTGTCTTAATGATTTCCAGTACTATTTTTCAAGTGCAATAAGGTTTAGAGTTAGCGGTTTAGACATAAATACCAAGACAACAAATTCAAATACATGAGTATCCACCCATGATTTTTAGAGCTTGTTTTGTGACTTTATCCAGCTACCTCTTTACTGAGTGTCACATTATTGAAAATATGAAAGTCTGTGTGATCGTCTGACCATTTTTGACTAAATATTTTGAGAATAAAGGCTGTTACAAGATTTTGTTTAAATTGAAACTCACACTAATAAGAAGGTAGTTTGATGACTCTAATTCAAAATAAATATTTTATAGCACAATTCCAAATAGCTATTTTAAGTCCGATCCCACAATATGTGGACATTTTCTGCACTTCTTATTTTTATTTTATCCTCCTCCAGTCTGATATTACCACAGAACATTTTCTGGCATAGTATACTACAAAGCTCACTTGTATTAAATTTATCCTTTGGGCTCAAAGTTTCATAGCACAAAGATGGAATAAATGGAACCAAAAGAAAACTAAATTGCATTCTAAATAAGGAAGATTTATTAATAATAAAAAATCCATAACTCAAAAAATCAGAGTTAAATGTGTCCAGGATTAGTGTAGATGTTTTAATGCATCATTCGACTAAAGCAGTGAAGTAGAACAACATATTTGAAACCATTAAACATTACTGGACCCAGAACAGGCCAAACAATTTTTAACCATGATGTAAAATGAGAAACAGTTATGAAGTCAGAAAACACCGGCTGAATTGTAAGACACATTGCTCTAAGTTGTATACTTAGAGGAAAGTACAGAAACCATCTCCACACAACACTCAAAAAGCAGAAAATCAACTTTGCACTTAAAAGACATTGCATAATGTGTTTGCTGTAACCTGATGACCCAAAACACCATTAAAAGGCAAAGGCCATGCCAGCCTCACCTCCTCTACCTTTTCTAAGTAGCAAACTAAACACAAGTTTAGTCAAACTCTAGTAATATAGTGAAGTCTCTGTGGCACTCCATTCTCCATTCCCAGGGGAAATGTGGGGGAAACAACCAGTCCATGTCCCCAGGTGTTTCCTGACACCACCTCAGGGTTGCTGCCACCTTTCTACATAACTGAAATAAATCAAACTTGTCCAAAAGGAATTGTAGCTTGGATACAGAGAACATAAGTATAATATCATACCTTATCTCAACAGAAGGCACACAGAGAGCAGTGGTTGAATACGCCAACTTACCTTAAAAAAATAGTGGAGATCCAGCAACCCAGAACATGTAGTTGAAGAGTAAAGACTGGGCATGCTGGGTTCAATTTTGCTATTGATCTGGATAGACACCTTGACAAATGTTTTGCCATTTACATTGTGATATATAAAGTGGATATAAATTACATGGGTTTCCTGATGGAGACTTTGTGAAAAAGGGCATGTTATAAAATTTTATAAAAAAGAATTATGGAAAGTAGATTGAAAACAAAAGCAAACACACGGCTCATTTACACATGCTGGAAATTTATTCTGTGAAGCAATACATCTGGTAGAGAAATTTGTCATTAATGTGGGAGCAGATCTTAAATTCTGCCTGAGAGAGGCATCATTGAAAGGAAATATCTCAGCGTAACATCACAAAAATGAAAACACTCGAGCAACTCAAGTCATCCCAGGCATTCTGTTAACACTGAGCCACAAGAATTTCTGGGCTAAGCCCACTGAAGACAGCTAGTACACCAGGGATAAACTGATGTGCTCTTTATTATAAGGCCATTAAATAGGCCTGCTGCCAATATACAAACACAAATGATATGAACATATCTACAGAGCTCTGTATCTTTCATCCTGTCCATGGCCAGACATATATCTCTACACAAGCACATAAAACATGTTTCCAATCTTCTCAGAAGTATTGCTGATTTCTTTTTTTTCTGAACATTATGAGCTGTTTGTCATATTTTGGGTTTGGAGAGTTCTCCTAAACTATCTTGCTGTCCAATCCAAACTCATGTCAGTCACTGGTTTTACTAATTTTTAATTTTTAAAGGGGTATGGGAGTTATATATAATTCTATTCAGTAATGAGGGATGGTTTCCAACTCTTAAATTACAGCCTTCATACATAGGATGGCATTTACCTTGTGAAAATACAGTGCCTGTGAATGTTCATACAAGCATACATCACGTATGCACCCTGTTTTCTACCAAGAGTCTAATGACAGAACAACAGTGGTCAGTAAGCCAAACAGTGTGTTAGCAGGTGGATACGTACAGTCTGTTGGGAAAGCACCAGAATGGCTTTTGCAGTGGGAAATCCTACTCCAGAAGAGTCTTACAAAACAGTGTGTGGGCAAAAGAGACACGTAGGGGCTTCAACACAGACAGCCATGGTAGAATACCTCCAGGAAAAACAACCTAAAACATATCTGTCCAATCCAATGGATTGGACATAGGAAAGAGGTCTTGGGGTCATTGATGACATTTCTCAGAAATTATCAGAATCTGGTGAGTTGTGATCAAGATTTACTGTGAAGGCATGGATAAGGTGAACATGGAATTTTTATTGAACAAATCCTTGAAGCTAGAAGGAAGCAATACTGAAGGAAGCTACTCAGGACTTTTCAATACACAGAAGAAGGTAATTTTTGTAAAGCCACAATCTTCTGGAGCTTGCTTCCATGCAGGCTGTGGAGCTAGAGAGTGTCGTCCTGTCTATAAGGAGCTCTGGCTAACTCACACAGAGAGGTCCATAAATGGACACTAATGGAACTAGGAAGAGCTAGACCCTAATACAACTGTAGATTCTGAGAAGCTGCAGAATGTGGCCAGGTCTAAATGCTCTCTCTCCTCTGTCACTCTGACACAGAGTAGTTATCTTAATGAACTACTGATCCAATGGGTATGGAATTACCTTCTGCTTTTTTAAGGTCTGTTATGTTTTATCAGATTAATTTTAATACTTAAGAACCATAAATCACTACAGTCATATTTCACTTAAAATTAAAACAATTGCTGAGACCTAATGGGCCTTATGTAATATAGACCACCCTTTGAAGGAAAAGCTTCTTTTACCTGGGCCAAGAACTTTGTTTTCAGATATTATTAAGTTTATTAACTTGCTAAGTATGGGATTTATCTTGATTTTCCATGTGGCTGGGTTTGTGAATCAGGAAAGTGTCATTATTCTGAGATTAATACCTTTGCAGAGCAGGGCAGTCGCTTCTCAAATTTGTCTCAGGACAAGATTGTGTGGAGTCAGGAAGTGTGACATCAAAGGCTAACACATGATACTGTAAGCTTTCCCTTACCTATTTTTACATTACAGGCATTGGAAAACGTTTAATGTTCAGTTCCAAATTATCAAAACCAAATTCAGTAAAAACAAAACAAAACACCCCAACAAGTACTGGTGACTGATTTTAAGCTGAGGCATTTAAAAAAAAATCAAAGGTATCAATTCTGTCAGGTAGCTGTAGATACATTGATTTTTCAGTGTATTTAGGAGTAACTGGAGACATTAAATATTTCAGTAGTGATTCATGTTGATTTCCTACATTTATGTTGGAAATTTTAAAGGATTTTTGTACCCCTTGTACCTTTAAATCATGCCTTCTGAACTGCTCTATTGTATCAGATACCTTTCAGCATAGCTATAATGTAAAAGACTGCCAGGATCCAGCACTGCAGAATCACCTCACACTGAGTTAAGATTTTCAGTGACCTGAGGCATTGGTACAGAGCCTTCTCACAGTATCAGATACAGAAATGGGTTTTACATATGCAGAGTAATATTTTCTGGACCAGGACCTGGTTGTAGAAAAGGAAACAGATAAGGTTCCATTGCCTGCAACAGAGACTTTCCTGGGTCTCCCATTCACAGCAAACACAACCATTTATTTTTTTGGATGTTTTTGTACCCGTATTAGTTTGTTTTCAACATTCTTCTCATTCATGCTTTCAGCATTCTTCAGTGAATGGTCAGGAGCATCAGTACAGACAACTTCCACTGATTGTACCTACCTGCAGGAGGACACAGTCATACTATACTGAAATTCTTCCTTCCCAGAAAAGGAGATAACAGATAATGAAATGAGATTAGAAGAAAGGCAGTTGTTATAAATGCCTATCTTCTTACTAAGATTTACAGCTTAACACCTAAAGGCCAAAAAAGATAGACAAATAACAAGGCCTAATCTCAAATTCATGCCATCATATTAAATATTTATAATAAATACAAATAAATTCTTAATTTCAGGGGGTTGGGTTATTAAATAAATAAATAAATAAATATGAAAATATATCCCACCCCATTTCGAATTAACATATTTCTCTGGTTCACTTTTTGGTTATTACTTTCAATCTAAACCTTTTATGTGTTAAAACTGTATTTTTTTTTTTTTTTAGAGCAACATGGCAATTTTGTTAACAAGTACAGGCCTAGAACTTAGAAAGCTGTAGAAAAAGATGGATTACGTCGGCTAAAGATCAAACATATGCATAGAAACACTAAATCAATTCATCACCAAGTCTGAAATCTTGGGGCAAACGAAAGGCGTCTGAAAAGCAGGTAACACAGCTCCCATTGCGGACACCTGCAGCTCACGGACAGTGCCTGCGTTAACTGAGGGACTGAGCGGGAAGCCCGACAAGCCCATACCGCAGAGCAACGCGCCCACCTCCCGGCGTTTTGGGCAGGTATCACGGCAAACTGGCCGGAAAGCAGCCCGCAGCATCAGCTGGAAGGCCGCAGAGGCCCGCAGGGCTGCGGTGCGAGGCTCCTTCGGGCTGGAGCAGAGGGGCCCAGGGGATGCTGCCGCGGCCGGCGGGACCCACCTTGGGCATGCGGATGTGTTCCATGGCGGCAGCGCCCGGCCGAGCTCCTCACGCACCGCCGCCGCCGCCGGCGGAGGCAGCCCTGCGCACCTGGCCTCCCCCGCCTTCCTCCGCCCTGCTGCTGAAAAGAAATTCTATTTTTTAAAATAATATATTTGCATTTTATGTTTTGCTCGCGTTTTCCGGCGCAGATGGGAAGGAAGAAGGGAGGGTTTATTGCCGGCAGATGATGTGCCCGTGCTGCGATGCCGGCAGGTCAGCGGCTGGCTCCACCTCNCGGCACCGCCGCCGCGCCCGCAGCCTCCGCTCCGCGGGCACCGAGGCGCAGCCCGCAGGGTCTGCTGTCTTATCGAGCGTTGCATCGCTCTGCCCTTCCTTTCAGGAGAGATAAGGTCGGAAGCATAAAGCGAGCTCTGTCTGAGATCGCCTCCCCCCATTTTGTTTGTTCCCTGGCCCAGCGTGTACAGAAGCTCAAAGACAAAAGCTGCACTTACTGAAACTGAAGCACTGAATTTTGTTTATCTCAAGCTCTCTGTGTCTGTAATTCACGACTTTGCTGCATCCTCAGATTTGCACAAGGGAGTATTTTTTGTGACACAGTTTTCAGCCTTATGCCAGAAATTCCTTCTCCCATCTTTTGCCTTACCTATTGCCAGAGATGTGTTTCCTCTTGGAGGAAAAAGAAGTGACACTGAGATGGTTTTCCCAGTTTACCAGTGTGAAGATAAAGAACAGGGATCTCTAACCATCTTTCATACACTAACCAGCTATCATATTCAGAACAAAAAGAGAAACTTCTCAGTGTTTATACCAATGTGCAAATGACTAGAGGAGCTAGTATATTATTTCAGATACAGCATAAACATAAAATGCCCAGGTCTTCTATACTGATCAAGGTATTCCAGCAATTCTTCACAAGTAGGGACTAGCCTCATGGAGGCATAGAAATAAATGTGGAGGCCTGTCAAACAAACCCCACAAAGGCCACAGCAAGAGGACTGTACTCCAGAGCAACAGAAGCTCTCCTCATATCCTCTTCTTGCCTGCAGAGAAGAGAGCAAGCTTAATTTGTTTTGTGAAAGATAAAATATGGGTTGAAAATAACACGGGGTTACCAAAAACAGAAATGCATTTTACCCCAAGGGAACAATGCGTACAACTGTACTGGTTCCAAAGTTTCTCCAATCCTGCCACTTTCTTGCTAATGAATAGCTAGATGAAGGGGTTTTTCCTCAATTTCTTATCCACAAAACCCAGGGCGTCAAGAGGTTTTTTTTTTATATCAACTCTTAGGTTAGAAGAGACAGAAGCTGTACTATCATGAGTGGAAAATAAGTCACCCCTCGATTTGACCATTCTGCTTGCCACTCCCATTTTGGCCTATTTCTGCCCTCCTTTCTCTTACAGTTCTGCTGCTGTTTGGATAGCATCCATAAATATGGATTTATTTTTGCATAAAGTGTGCATAAAGTGTGGATTTCACAAGACTCTTGATCAGTGGTATATTTTTATTTTCTATTTTAGGCCAGAGCATCAGAATCAATTANCCACAAAACCCAGGGCGTCAAGAGGTTTTTTTTTTATATCAACTCTTAGGTTAGAAGAGACAGAAGCTGTACTATCATGAGTGGAAAATAAGTCACCCCTCGATTTGACCATTCTGCTTGCCACTCCCATTTTGGCCTATTTCTGCCCTCCTTTCTCTTACAGTTCTGCTGCTGTTTGGATAGCATCCATAAATGTGCATAAAGTGTGGATTTCACAAGACTCTTGATCAGTGGTATATTTTTATTTTCTATTTTAGGCCAGAGCATCAGAATCAATTACGAATTAACCAACCATGGAATATGTTTTCCTTTGTAGTTATGGCTGATGTGATTCACTGCAGGTATTATCATCTTTTGGCATTACCACCAATGAGTAAAGTTGGAAGAAAAGACATTTATCCTTTCAGTCCCCAGAGATGCTTTTACTCTGGTACATCTTGTGATTCATCACAGCCAAGTTCAAGTCCTACAGTTGATGTCAGGAGAACTTTCAGATGCAAGTGACAATGTACTTTAACTCTGCTTCACATTTGTCAGTAGCTGCAAAACTAAAGCATTGCTGTTCAGGTAGCAATCAGTTGCTCAGCATCCTGACAGAGATTTTGGCCTGTCTTGGGCTGATAAAATAGGTGACAGGCAAATGCAGCTGTAAACAGAACTTGGGTTTAGATAAAAGTTACATTTAATGCAATTGTCATGGAAAGCTTCAGTAAACACAGCTTTATAAAAATTCTCTTATATTTTTCATTTGCATTTCAGGCTCATGGAGACTGATGCCTCAACAGTCTGGAAATTAAATCCTCTGTAAAGGTATAACCAGAAATAATTCTGCAGATTACTGCTCTGAGTCGGCTAAGATGTAGGGGCAGGAAAATTAAATTGCCATGCCTACATAGGTTTTGACCTATCTACTGAAACTGCCAATAAAGTTCTTAATTTATTTCCCATGAAGAAGGCCAGTCACTGAGGACTAGAATCATACCAGTGTAATTATTTTCTATATCCATAAGTAACAGAGTCAGCTTTCAGCCTCATCCATTAAAACCTGAGAAAGCACATTTCACTTCCAATATGTAAACATTTCTGTTATAGTCAGTGGAGTTACCCGAACACTCAGACATTTTTCATACAACCTACCTGGCCTGTATTTGAACTATCATGTTAGATGTGGAAGGCTTTGTGGATTTATTTGTGGTTTCCAATTATATCTTACTTGTTTAAGGGTAGTTTCCTGTGGGCTGCATTTTAATATAATACAAAATCAAAGAATACATTTAGGTACTTCTAATACTTACTTAAAAGTTTAATCTACAGATTTGTAGACATAAATTAAATACTGACATGTAGGCAAGAAACTAACTGAAAATTGGTGCTGTAACGGCTTGGTTGCTGGGACAGCTATAGCCAAGGTGACAGAATCCTCCAAGTGAAGAGTCTGGTATATGGGATGAAGATGTGGAGATTGGGCTCAGCCCATGTTACTATGGGCTAAAGGCAAACAGGTTTGAGTGCAGCCCTGGGTTTGTGGATAAGGAACGGAGCTTAAAAAGCCCAGCTTGACATTTCACCAAGGAAATGCTTTTGGACTCACTGATAGCAAAAAGTGGGTTTTCAGCATCAACTCTTTCTCATGCAATCCATCATACAGGTCTTTGTACATTATTTGATGAAAATTACACACAAACCAAATAGGACTATATCAAAACCAACTGACTTTCTTATCAGTTTTCTTCTAATGAAAATATCCAGTAAGATGCATGGCAAAATAAACCTTTTATTGTAGAAAAAGGGAAACAGTACCACTTTTTACCATAAAATACAGTATATTAATACATTTTCAAACATAACATATCTATGCCAGTAATACACAAGAGCGTCATGTAACTTGTAACTATTTTGTAGTTTCAAAATTCTTTTATTCCCCAATTTCACAGTACTTCTTTGCTGGTTTAACCCCTATAATTTATTAGAATTATGGAATCCTTAAGTTTGGAAAAGACCTCTAGGATAATTGAGTCCAGCCATTAACCTGAACATGTTACCATTAAACATAATATCCAACCTAAACCTTTTCTGGCACAGCTTGAGTCCATTTCCTCTCATCCTGTCACTTGCTGCCTGAGAGAAGGGACCAGCCCTCACCCGGCTACAACTTCCTTTCAGGTAGTTGTAGAGAGTGACAAGGTCTCCCCTGAGCCTCCTTTTCTCCAGGATAAACAACTCCAGCTCCCTCAGCTGCACTGCTCCTCATAAGATTTGTTCTTGTTATTTTCTTTTGTCAGGGTTCATGCCACTTATCAAATGATAAAGATTAATTCTATTGGAACATGTTTACACCCTAGATAATAAGTACCACAGATTCAGAAACAGTGTGTCTGTTTATATTTGTTTCATAACTTTTGACCTTTTTTTAGGGAACATGCAACCTTCTCCTGGTAAATGAACTTGGACACACAGACTTCATCCCCAGTTAATACAGCAGGAACTGCATGTACAAGGTAAAGGATGTGGGGAGCAGCTTCCACCTTATTGTTTAACTTGACTGTTACTAGGTTTGACCTTTTAACTTTTCCTTCAAGAATGGCTCAAAGTCTTTGATTTGGCCTTGTTATAAAACATTGTTACATTGTTATAAAAGCAAATTTTTTGCAGGAAAAATACCAGCCAACCTCTGGAAATTGGAATGGTTTTGATGCTATTCTGCAGATAAACAAACTGATATTTATATCATATAACATATACCATATAACATTGTGACACATGATATATGATACATCACGCATGATATCTGGCCAGGTTTGTGATAACTGGCCAGAAATGCATAGTAGAGAAATAAAGTAGACAAAAATCTAGAATTACTCTGGATATATGTCCAGTTACTTACATGAGGATTTCACATATTGAAGAGACAGATACGATTATGCCAAAGTGATAACTCTTGATCAAAGAGCATTTCAACAAGATTAGAATACTCAATCCTGTTGAGTATTCTCAAATGGAATATGAGAAATGCTGGAGATATAGCGGGGGAAGGTCAGTCGTGATGTCCTGGACCTGGTATTTGTCATACCACACACAGCAGTTACTGAAAATCTTAGCACTTACAGGAAGGGGTCAGTCAGTTAATACAATATGGATTGTAGGGGCAAAAAGGAGAGAAGTGCTTCTCAATACAGCCAGTAGGGAAACAGACTCTTCCACACGATGATTTAAAGCTCCTAAACTCTTGAAGTGGTGAAATACTGCTTAGAGATTTGCCTCTGAACTGTAGCATCTGTCATATGCTGACTACCTTTACACTAGCTTGTCCTGAAATTTAGACAGGAAATACTCCCTTAAGTGATATTAGAAAATAAAAATAACTTTTAAAATAAGGTATATATTGTTAAAAACACCTTTATCCTAGACCATTTCCATTGAAACATTTAGTCAGAGGCTCAGCAACAGCTCAGGAGAAGAAAACAAAAGACACAGAGTTGAAAGCAGACTGCAACTGTGTGTAGTCTGAAGCAGTCTTGCTTAATGAAAAATAACATCATGATAGCAAGGCAGCTTCCAACACTTTCACAAAAAGATTTTCTTAACTTATGGGACCATATTAATGGTCTGCCTAGAGCATTTTCCCCAACATGAAGAAAAAGATATGGACATGGTATATTTGGGCTTTCTCTCTGCCTCTAAAAAAAAGCCTTAAGGTTGGGCTTTTTTTTTTTTTTTTTTGGGGGGTTTTTTTTTTAATAAGGTGCTGAAGCCAAACACAGTTCTTCAAATGTCTCTGCAGAACAGCTGAAATTGATGTGATTCCTACCACCTGACTGACAAACAGCCATCACAATAAGTGGCCAGAATCAGTTTTGGCTGCCTTGCACTTCTTGAAATCCTTCTGAATTTCAGGTGATTGCCTTGGCCCCTTATCTACCATAGGATTATGGAAATAAACTGACACTGTGGAAGCTGTCAGTGAAGTATCACTAAACTTCTGTGGTAAAGGGGTTCAGAATACATTGTGATCTTTAAGCTACTGACAAGCAATTTAGTTTTTGAGAAATAGCTGATTAAGCAAGGGTCATAGAAACCTCAGTGTTCAGACTGAAAGTGTGTTATGAATAAATTCATGTGTGATTTTACAAAATTTGCCCATTTTTATATTTGAATTCACTTTGTTTCACCTGGTCAGTATTTTTCACGTTCCATGACTGCTGCTTGGGTTTAGGGAAAAAGTTAAATTTTGGGGTGGGTTCTGAAGAAAGTTCAGACTGCTTCTGGCATTCCTGGGCTGAAAGCTCTGAAGCTCAGGAAATTTCTTTTCTCTAACTCTTGACATTTTCTCACCCTGCGTAGTATTACACTTGTGTTCTTTATCTCTGTCAATTATTTTCATGAGAAGACAGAGTTTGATGTAATTTGTTCCCAGAGTGGAATGTCCAAAGTATTGCTAAAAAATACTTTTTCTCATTGGTCACAGGGTGAATGAATTATTATGGTTGAATGGTCCTCATCTGAGTGGAAAGGATGCAATGTCTAGAAAAAAATATCTGTGAAATGAGATGTATTATTAACTTCAGATAGTTCTGGACATGGTTGTACAAAACTGCCCACTTTGAGTCAACAGTTATAAAAGCCAATTAGTTAACAGTTAACAGTTATCTAACTTAATGGCTATAGTCAAGTCATAAAGCACATGTCTACACCGTGTTTTTTGCTGCGTGCCACAACATGAGCCACTGAACTGGGTTGTTACTTGCCAGCTTACATCTCTAATGCTGCTGATCTACATGTATACTAGTATCAAGGGAGCCATTCACACCCTAATGTCTCAAGCTATTGCATGTTTTGGTGCCCACACAGGGCACACAGGGCTCTCATGTCTGTGCTCACCAGCCACCTGCCTTGTGCACTTTATACATCACTGGGTTAGGTAACACCAATGCTTCTGACTCTTGTCCTTTCTAGTCCTACAGGACAGCCTGGGCTCCCCTGTGGGATTCTGGAATCCCCTGTGGTGCTCTCAGAGGCAGAAAATATTTTGTCTCTATAAAGCCAGGAATGGGATTTTCTGTGCTCCATAGGCATCTCCTTTCTTGTAAAGATTAGGGCCAAATCCTGAAGTGGCTGCTCTCTGGCATGCAGAACTTAAGTTTTTTAGCACACTGTTTGGTGGTTCTCATAAGGATTGAGGGCATCTCAGGGTGTTCCTGAGAACACACTGCTCTTGGAAAATTTTGGGATTGTTTCAGAGGGAGAGAATTGCACTTAGCAATTCATGTTTCTGCACTGTCAAGGAGTGCTCAGCTACAAAAATTTCCTCCCAGCAGTTCCAAGTAAGTCCAAGGTGGATCTAGCTTCACTGTCTCTGACTATATCTGGTGGGCAAAAGGAGAGGAAGAAAGAGAAAAAAAAAATTGCCAGATTGACAAGGTAGAAGTACTTGTGGACTGGTGTTCAAGGAACAGATTCCCTGCCTTTTATGTTTCGTGCAAGTTTCACTTCAGAAGTGTCTGTCTGTAGTATTTATTACATATTGGTATATGGAAAATAAATTTCAGAGAACAAATTCTCTAAATTTCCAAGTCTCTAAGCCTAGCTTCTGTACTATTAGCTCTATTATCTTAGAAAGTTTTTATATTAATTAAACTATTTGAAGTCTTAATCTTACTGCTGTGCTTTGCAAGAGGGAAAGTTTAGCATTTGTAGAATCATTCAAGAAAATACTGGGATTCAAGATAACTTTATTTATTTTAGATACTTTGGCTTTTGGTGTTATTTTTTCTTGTCAAGGTTTCTATTGTTTGTTGGACAAGTCCTTTATTGGAATATTTCCAAAATCAAAGGAGTCAATTAATTTGTTTCTTATTCCAGTGAATTTTTAAATGTTTGTCTTTAAATCTGCATTTGTTGAAAAGTATAGTTATTTTATTTGTTTGGCTTTTGTTTATATTCTCATTATAATGCAGAAATGGGTAAAAGAAATATGATGTACATGAGAGAAACACAGAGACAGTAAGAAATATTTCTGGTACATGGAACTTATAAGGGACATGAACCTCAAAAAATTTACTTCTAAAAAAACCAACCAGATATCCTATGGTTAAACATTTGAAGTGAATCTTTAAAAATACCAAAGGTCTGTCTTCACAAGTGAACATTTTTAGCATGACTAAAAAATTTGCAAAGTAAGAAAGATAAGGTTTGTCTGAGACTTGAGTTGATTAAACAGTGCAGAAATGCACTTTTTTGGGTGAAGACATGATCTTTTTTAGTAGGCTGTCATTTATTAACACCCAAGTACATTTTTATCTTGAAGGATAATATGCCACTGTGACTTTTTTGTTCAATGTGATCATCAAAACATAATTTTGGTACTAGACAGGGAAGATAAATGGAGGATATGAAAAGCAGATGACTAAATGAAACTACGTAGTCTTAATTTTTATTGCCTGAATGTCTTTCTGTATTTGATATTGGTAAATATATTACATTGGTATGTTTTGCAGTTAAATAAACAATCAGTCAAACAAAGCCCTTGAGGGCTTATTTAAATAGAAATATGTGATGTGGATTTAGTAGAGTAGAAACCCAAGGTCTGTGTAATTTAGAACCTTGTGTAATTTTCCCATTGGTAAATCACACGTGGTCTCCCTCACAGCAGTGACCTTAGTTAGATTTTGATATGGCAGTAACTGTAGGCATAAATCATAATAAACTCCATGCTACATCATTTCTAGGAAATAAAATTTCACAGTCTACACTAACTCCATCATAAACTAATTTTCCCAGCACTCATTACATTAACAATTCATCAATTGATTCTATTTGCTATATGATGCAATACATTACTATTAATATGAGAAAGTAAATTGCAATATGAATTACAGACTAGAAGGCTGAGGTTTTTCCACGCTTTTGAGAAATCCTTTTGTGGGTGCTTCTCTTTGTTATACTTTTTATTGATACATATTGAAAGGATTAGGAATTCTGGCTGTCATCTAGACACCTTAATGGTTACTCAGAAGCTGTACAGTCAGATTCTTCATTTTCTAAATGATTTTTGTATTATTAACTAAAAACAAATTGCAGGATTAACTAGTTTTTTTAGCCAGCAACCCTCTGCACTTAAAATATGACAGCTCCCTCTTCACCAGGTGAATAGAGGAGCCAAGTTGCAACAAGTAATAAGCAGCAAAGGCACGAGCACTGGAAGTCTTCAGGAAAAGATACACTGAGGTAGCATTGCCAGCAATAAAATGTCCACATAGATATATGTAAATCATACTGCCCAGTGCCAAGCCTTGCTCCAAAAATTACTGTACGAAAGTCAACCTACCAAACCACATTGTGCCACAGGTTAGAGCAAAACTAAGCAAGGAGAAAAACAACTTTTCTAGTCCAGGATGTGACACAGCAGACAGTGCTTCTCATTATTTCATCCGTAGTTCTCTTCTTAAAAGCACACTAAGGTTTTGCATCACCTTGGTAACTGTAGATCTTGGAGCAGACATTTTAAATATCATAAAGACAATGGCAGTATGCCCTCCTGCTATGAAACTCCCATCAAGTTGACCTGGTCCAGGATTCCATTCCAGAAGATGATTTCACAACACTGAATTAAATCAAGATTTCTACTCACAGTTTTCTCAACAGATTTCAATGTTAGGTATTTGTTGGAGCCTGGTACCTATTACAAAATTTTCCCTGAAAATTTAGTCATATTACTCAAAGGATGTAAAAGGCAGTAGTCAGACATAACCAGTTAGTATCAAAAGAAATACAAAACTGTATTTTGTTTCATCATTTTGTATATGAATATTCTGAGGTTTTCCTTTTGGTTTTCTTGATGGTTTTTTGTTGTTGTTGTTTTTAATTTGCATTTAACAAGGCTGTTTAGGTCAAAGTAATAGTCATGTGCTTGTTCTTACTGTCAGTAGAGTGTGAGGTAGTTGCTTCTTCTCTGTATGATTTTTCTGATCTGTACAAATTGAGACATTTCTAGTTATTAAAATGAAAACTGGTAAATAGATATTTTCCAGAATTTTCCTGGCACTGTCTCTTCTCTTGAATGTAACCTTTGACAGAACTAAATAGTGGCAAGTTTGAGGCCACTTTTTAAAAGCATCTTGCTAAAATTAGCTTAATTTGGAGGGTGTGAATGAGAACAGTGTGAAAGTTCCTGTTCAGCAGAAGGAGTCATAACAAATGTATGAGAGTATGGCTGGGAGGAAGTACACCAAAGTCTCTTTCAAGCTGAATTTAAAAAACAAAACAAAACAAAACAAAACAAAAACAACAACAACAAAAACCTAAAAACCGAACACCAAAAAACCCCACATAAGTAGCACTTAAGAATAGAAAATATGTTGCTATTATTGTTGGTGGATGACACATTGTATAAGACAGCTGCAAGTCTTCATTTCTCTGAAAAATCCCCATCCTCCTTCCCCCTGAACTACTCTTTCCCTTTTAATGGAGGATTTTGTTTCTCGATTAGGAATCTAATTCTGCTATACACTGAACTCACCCAAACTCAAGGGGCTTTAATTCGGAAGATTAAAGTCATTAGAGAATCACAGAATCATAGAATATGCTCAGTTGGAAGGGACTCAAAAGGATCATCAAATCCAATTCCTGACCCTGCGCAGGACATCCCAAAAATCTTCCCAGGGGGTGTGCAACACCTTACAAAATTGAAACCTGAATTAAAGGCATTTCTTCTTTTGCCTTTGAACAGGCTTCCAGTTAGTACATCTATTCAATGAATGAGAATTTCTGTGTTGACACCTTCAGTATTGCAATACATACAGTCTTTGTCACCTTTTTACTATCAGGTTTATCATAAATACCAGCAAGTGCTCAGTATCTGAGCCTCATGCTTTGGTCTTTGCATGACTTGAGTTGGAAAGACAGTGAACTTACCATTTTATCCTTGTGATGTAGGGGTGAAGGGGTCAGCAAAACTCTTTTGCTCCTGTTGTCACTACAATGATCTCTCCTTTTTGAAAAGGGGAGGAAAAACAACTAACTTGCAGCAAATCCATCCATGACACAGTTCACATGAACCCACTTTAGGCCCAGAACTTCAGGAGCTGATTTGGAGAACTCCACAGGTACTCAATGCAGTCTGGAGGGAACCATTCAGTGCATCTACACTGCACTGCTGCTCTGACTGCTGCTCTGAAAGAGACGAGAGAGGAAAACGAGCTAAGTTAGAAGCCTGTAATTCTATAGCATGAATGTTATGTGTAGTGTAAGAGGAGTAACATCAATCCATCTCTCTGACAGTGCTGAATCACAGTCCTGTCAAAGTATTCTGATAACAAGCTGGGCAAGACAGCATCAAATTCAGTGGGAAGCTGCTCATGCAAGCTCAAGTGACAATGATAGTCTGAGCCACTTTTGGATGACCTTCACCACTTTCTGATTTCTCTGAAAGGAGCTGGCTCCCACATTGCACTGCCAGATCCACCCCCACTCCCATATGTGATCAGTCCCTGTGGACAAGAAGACTGACACAGCTCGTAGAGGCTAACTATTAATGTGCAGTAACACTTCTGGCTTCCATACTGGGCATGGGAAAGTCTACACTGCATAGACTGATGTGTTGGAAATGTGCCTAGCAATACAGAAAGCCTGATTTTTTTGGGTGGTTTTTTTTTTAAATTCTATTCCATTTTTCAGCATTCTTGATTTTCTGGCAAATTTCTATGTACTCTGATGGTTTATTTTTCCCACAAAACAGGAGAGTTTATAAAAAGTGTAATAGGAAGTGTACCTTGTCTGACTTTTAAAGGCAGTCAATTTTCCTTACTAACATCTCAAGGCAGTGAATATGGCAGTGGGATTAAGGGCAGGGGGTGGAGTGAAGAGAGAGAGAGAGAGGAAGTTTCTGGAAGTTTTTGGCTGCTGAAAAAGAAAGTGAGAGTCTCACCTAAACATGCTGCAATGTCAGCACAACATCTACTAGAGACCAGGGAATCTGACACAAGAGGGTGTGGGAGAAATCCAAGGTCCCTCTTCTTGAACCCAGTTACTTTAGTAAACCTAGAAATATGCATTTCCTTTCTTTCTACTGCAGCTAGTTTCCCTTTCACTTGTGTGGTGCCAGAGTTAAAACTTAATGGTTTCGCTATGAAATCCTGTTTCTTTTTCACTTTCCTCTCCTCAGGCTTTCTGTAATGTTTTCTTACTGAATGCCTGAAGTTCTGTCATATTGAAGTTTCAGTATTAGCAGTTTGACTCTTTGATTGTTTCAGCAAGGACTCACAATTTCTTCTTTTAAGCAATCTTGTCTCATTATCCCCTTATCTTAAGGTTCTCCTACTTGAAAAAAGACTTAATCACCTTCCATTTTTCGTACTTCCATGAGCCAGCTGTTTAAAATATATGAAAAATTTTCTACAAATCTGAAATTGCATGTAAAAAGATTAAATCAACTTCCTGAAGCTATAGTTCAGACACAATAAAAACCAACACAATCCTGGTTTGAATGCTATACAGAAATACAGGAAGTATTAGTGTCCTGTAGCCAGCATAGTGGACCTGGTAAGCTCCTATATGAAAGAGTCTACAATTTTTTTCATCCATACTCAAGAAATAGGAACTAACTTTGAATGGGTGTAAGAAAAGGCAATTAGCTTGATCAGGGATATGAAGAACCTGCTACACGAGAGAAGACTGAAAGCTTTTTGCTTATTGAGCCTGGCAAAATATAATCAGAGAGAGAATATGGTAACTTCCTGAAAATATATTTGAGAAGAAAAGGGTGAGGGAAGGTTATTATTCCAACTAGAGGATAGTACTCACACTCTAAAAAATAATAAAAATATAAATTATCTATGGATTCACCTGAGGATGAAACAGGAATATCTCCTAACATCAGTGCAATGAGGTTCTGAAATTCCCTTCTAGAGAGATAACTCAGAGCTTTTGTACTTCAGTGACCAAAAAACTTCTCATACAACTCTGGTTATGATGAGTCATTCTGTTTTAGCATGTAGCCTGAAGCATCTATCTTGAACACAGATTCTTGGTTGTGTGAAATTTGCATAACTCAGGATTTCTTAGGAAAATACCAAGTCATAAGTTACAGGGAGAGAGCTCCACCTTTTCTGATCTTTACATTGACAGACATTTTCTATGTGAACCATAACAGCTGCAAGACTACAAACTGCACCATAGCCATTGCCATTAGCTTTAGCTCTAGAAATCTGCTATTTTTAAGCAAACTGGGTACCACAAAATTTGGGGCTGGAAGGTCTTCAGTACCAGGACTAATAGTCATGCTCTATATTACTTCTGACAGTGAGCAGTGACGAACAAATTACCCTGCAAAGAACTGCTTTTAGACCAGTACAGTCTGTGTCCAACAGGCACTTGCAGGGCACTAATTTCTATGTCTTATAAAGCATTAAAGCCAGCCTGTTAATCCTCATAGGTATAGTGTTGTTGTAATGAGTTGAGTTCAGCTCTTTGTTGGATATCTTGCTTCTTTGGGTCATACTAACAAAACCTCTTTTTCCTGTACTCTTTTTAATTGGGAAATGAATCAAACCAATGAGTGCTCATTCTTTAAAAAGCATACATCAAAAATAAAAAACCAAAAATTTCTCTAAATCATTGTGCTTAGACCTAATCTTTCCTGGGCAACGTAACAAACATAGAGAGTGTTCTCCAAAACTACTTTATTAATTAAAATACATCCACCCTTTCAGAAAGACAAAGGACTGAAGGAGATCTTCTGGATATCATGAAGTTATTGTGAACTGCTCCCCTATATGATCTTCTTCATTAATCAACCAGCTCCACGTTGAGACCAGTTACTTTATTTCCCCTCTCCACATATACCACTACTACAAAAATTTAGATATTGATTCATACATCTCAGCCAAATATATTCATGGGCTTCTTGTGCCAACATCATCTTTTGCCAACATCTTCTTTTGCCAACCTAAACAATTTCTCTCTCTTCCCAAAACTAAGCCTTTTAAATATATGCTGCAACCATATCTCTTACCAGTCTTATATTTGCTGTGATAAAAACCTTCTCTTTTTGAAGGTTTGCACTGCAGATTTCAGTATAATATATATACATCTCGAAGCAGGATTTGATGAGGGCAATTGTCTTGTGACAGCTGGCAGTTCTTTGACAAGATTTTTTTTGCAGTTTCCATGTATTTAGTAAGCTTACTACATGGTGTCTTGTGCATCAGCATTTTAACAAATGTAAAGATCAGCCAAATAATAAGAAATTATAATGCAAACTTAGATATAGACAAATGTATTATGCAAATACTCATTCACATTTAAAGTCACGACTCACCGCTTTCTGCGTGTTAGATTGTTTACTCCTCCTGCGTAAGTGGCTACGGGCAGGACTCAGGTACATATGTGGGTGGCCAGAGGGGATAAAGTAGAATTATTGACAACATGAGGAAAATAAAGTCTTCTATCACTTGTTGCCCAGTTAAGCTCAGCACACTTCAGGTATCAAAAGAAGAAAATAATAATATTGCATGACTCATACTTTTTATTCAAGAAAATGAATAGCAGTGTACAGAAAGGTGGTGGGTACAAATCTATCATATGAATGCTACCCTAGATTTAATACCCTAGAATCCTCTGGTGGGTTCAAAGAATTTTGCAGGATACATTTTCAATGATGATATTATCTCTTCCTGATGAATAGTAACTGCAGGAGTGGAACAATACAATCATTTTGTGAGTGCCAGTTGTAGGAATCTATCTATGTGATCTTTTTCTTTGAAGAATAAACTTGAAGAGCAGATGTTCTAAATCATGAAGAAAAATTCTGTGCAATATCCAAAATTTCTCATTCTTCCTTACCACTTAAAAATTTAGCTTCATCTCATCAAAAAGCTGCAAACATGTCATTTTAATTAGCTTCAGAGTACATATATGCATAATGTATACTTAGTTATAAAGTATACACATCGAAACACTGATGAGCAAAGACATATGCAATGTACCTAGTCATAGAATCTGTGACATCTCTGTTGTCAATTACAAGCCCCAGTTGTAAACATTATTTTCCTTGGGGAATATTTCAGTAATTAATGAATGCTGTTGTTTTGCAGTGATGGAGCAGAGTGTACTGACATTATGGTTTCCCCAGTGGTATAACTAGGACTGAATGATTCAGAGAACTTCCTTCCCACCATGCTAGGCAGAGCTGAACTTAAAAATGTGTCAGTATATATTTATACTCCTTCTTTTGCAAGGGCAGAAGGGCTGTTTAAGTCTTTCACATCTGGCTGCTCTCTCCCACCCTTTTCCTGTGGGAAGTTCTTCTCTTACATCTTCAGCCACAGAGAAGGGGAAGAATAGCTGTTTGAGGGACTGCACAGCAACCCAAAGGTCAGTGAAATCTTCCTGGGAAAGCTGATTAAAAGTATTACTTTATTCTCAAAAGTGATTTTTAAAAAATTTTGGTCAGTTTTCTGAGTAGCAGAGACATGCTGAACCACAGAAACAGATTTAGGAGAACTGGAGGTTGTGATGAGCAGGAGCTCAAAGATACAGTGTAAAACTGCTGAGCTGAAACTAAAATGTATGGTGAACATCAAAGTAATAGGCTGTTAATTAATTTAAGACCAGTGCCATTGATGTAGAATTGCCTTTGGCATTAAAATTAACTATCTGACTGAAACATGTAGAGCAGCTAATGTTTCTCATGATCTGTCTACAGAACATAATTGGCATTGAATGTTAAAGTGCCTCCAAACTTTTGGAGAACCAAGTTTACATGTCAGGAAAAATATAATAGCAGAGACACAAATCTCTATATAAATAGTTACCAGAATCCAGAATCAAAAACTTGTTAAAAGATAACCTTAGCATCCTTTACACAGAAACATACAAACCTTTACACAGATGCTTGTTCTCAACTGAGAACTTTTTTTCAGGAACCCCAGAAGCTCAGTGAGATGCATTTGTATCTGGTTATTCATGCTTTCTTTATAAATCACAGGCAAAGTATTTCTTCCCTCTAAACTCAAAGTTTGGACTCTTCAAGACAGCTGAGTGTCTGAGGATATTAAGTCATACAGTCTATGGGTTCTGTTGATGCTGGGAAAGAAGAAAAGTTTATGGTTCAGGAGCTATTCTGAGCTTGCAGAACTGATGACAGTAGCAGTACCCAACAACACCATTTTTACAGGACCATATTTAAGCTTTAGCATTTCAATTCTGCTGCAACCCATTGTAGCTCTCTTTCTGCTGCTCCCCTTACCAGACAGGCCTGCATTGGCAGATGCTAATTGTGTGCAGAACTCCACTGAGTAATGCATGTGATGCATAAATGCATAAGTAGTGCATACAATTTCTGAATTTAGCTAGCAGCTCCACATATATCAGATTGAAAAACTTGCAGTTATTTAATTTCTTAGAAAAAGTCAAAACCCAAAATCACTACCCCAACTTAATTTAAGAGATTACCTCCTTAACTTCTCTCAGACAAATTAAGGTGTCAATTTGATGCACAGGTCATGTGGAAAAGTAGAAGAGATGAAAAGAAGCCAACCCTCACAATCCCATAAGGCACATTTCTTTCTCTAAACGGGCTAAAACTCACGCTGCTGGTTCAGCTTCAGCAGGTCACCTAATACTATCTTACTGAGGCCATTCATGTGATTCATTATGGCTAATCAAACCCTAAGTACTTAAGCAAATTCTGATCCCAGAAGAGACTGCTAAGCAGTGGTTAATATGTCAGCAACCTGTTAAAAACTGAAACAAAAAGTACTTTTTCTTTGCTGACGAGTCTGGGCAAGTTTCTTGGCATGTTCCTTCTGCTTTTAAAAGTTTCATTGACATGGCCTCAGTTGCTCAATGCCTGAGACTTGCCATAGATTGCTGGAGGTAGTTATTAGTTACCTCAGTGTTGTTCACTGGAAAACAACAGGAGATGATTGCAGCTCTCCTGCCACTCCCCCTTACACTCCCCTTGGTACACCCCCTTGAAGTCTCAAATGGCAAGCCTGCTTTAGGAAGCTCAGGATCAAGTTCTGCTACAACTTTTTTTCCTAGTGGGGAAAAGCAATAATTCATTTTTGGACTCTACATAGACGAGTTCTCTAAAGAAAATCAATCCCCAACTGTTAAAAATTGTCATCCAGTGTTCATGGAAATATTCTTTTAAATCTTCATACTTCTTTTTCCCCCTCTGTTTTTGTATTTTAAAAGTTTAAAGGACAATCTATCCTGAATAATATAAGTTCTTAGTTATCTAATGGTTAAATGTAGTCCAGGCAGCCAAAACATGAACCTTCTGCTCTACTACATAATTCTGTCATGGCCATATCAGCATTAACCTGTTTGCAAGGAAGAATGCCTTCATTTTTACAGCATTTACATTCCTCAAAGGACCATTGTCTATGAATAACTTTGCCATAAGCTAGGTGGTGAAGAGGGAGGAGGCTAGAGCTTAGCCTGCTCCCCTCAGGTCACCAGCCAGCACAGCTCACAAGTACATGTTTAAACTTCAAGAGATAAGTTTACTATATGTTCATTAAGTATATTAGTACTATCTCTTCAACATTTCCTCCTGTTAATAGAGCACACAGGACAATAAGTACTCAGAACAGAAGCAATTACACACGAAACCACAGGGAAAACAGGAAGGTGAAAGGAACACATTAACAGAGAATAATACTAGAATTTTCAATATGGGAACACAGTCTTGGGTTTCAATTGCTTCACTCAGGTAGAAGATGAAGAGTGAGGGAAAGAAAGAGGATGAATAGTTTTTTCATTTTGTTTTGTACACGTGATAAAAATTTCCTTGGATTTATCAGCTAAAGCATGTGGTGGAGAATGGTCATTTCATATTCATGTAATAAAAGCACATATAGCACAGCAAGAATATGCTGGGTAACTGGAAATTTCACAAAAATAATTTTGTATCACAGATTTGATGAGACTAATTTATTCTATTGTGCTTAATTATTTTCGTATCTGACTTCTCACATGTGATGTAATATATAGAGCATTTAGTGAAACATTTGTGTTTGCAAATCCAATTACTCGAAAATTACCCTTTAGCAGTATTCAGAAGATTTTATGTATCATGTACATAATTTCCTGATATGGATTGGAATATTTAGTTAGAACTGTTGTTCTGCACACATGGGAAGGGCAAAGACAAATAACTTTCTGATTGCTAACATTTTGGCTAAATAGGCTGCCCCTTAGTCACATGATTTCTCCCAATAACTGATGTGTATACTGGAAAAAATCTTCACTGTATTGCTTACCTTACTGATGTAGCTATTTCTTAGCAGGCTGATGACACTGTAGCTGAAATGTTCAGAAAATGAAAGATGGAAAATTCTAACGAGAATTTAAATGTAAAAGGAGCTCAGCCAAAAGGGAACACAACACGACTGTTTAACAGAATGATTCATGATTATTTTTCTGCAAACAAACAGAGAATAATTTAATTTATAGCCATAAATTCACTTATGAAGTGCTAAGTCACTAAACAGTCACCCCCACCCCAATATGTTTCTGCTCTTCTTATCTTGTCAGATTGGCTCTCTATATGATCTTCTTCTGCAAGAAGAAAGAGACTCACAGAATGGGAACTCAATCAGAGTTATAGATGTCTGACTTCTTTCAGATTACCAGTTCTGAAAGAGTTTCCCCTGTCAAAGGAGAAAGGCAAAACCTAGCCAGGTTCAAGATGGAATTTAAGCTACTTTTGAAAGGAAGTTCTTGAAAGCAGAGATGCATGTGTGTGGGTATAAGCACATATAACGTAAATATTTACATATATATGTACACACACCCCCCCCATATTTATAATAAAAAAGAGATGAGCAGATCCATAGCCAAAATTTGTAAAGGTGTGTCCAAGGATTTTATGTATTCATAGAATCACGCAGAGTATTCTGAGTTGGAAGGGACCCACTAGGATCATCACAGTCCAGTTCTGCACAAGACAGCCCCAAGAGTCACACCATGTGCCTGAGAGCATTGTCCAAATGCATCTTGAACTCAGACAGCTTGGTGCTGTCACCACTTCCCTGGGGAGCCTGTTTCAGTGCCCAACCACCCTCTGGGTGAATTTTTTTTCCCAAATATCTAACCGAAACCTCCCTTGACACAACTTCAGGCCATTCCATCAGGTCCCGTTGGGCCACTAGAAAGAATAGGTCAGCACCTGCCCCTCCACTATCCCTCATAAGGATGTTGAAGATTGCTATGACATCTCCTCTCAGTCTCCTCCAGGCTGAACAGTCCAAGTGACCTCAGCCTGTCATCATATGCCTTCCCCTCTTGACCCTTCACCATCTTTGTAGGCCTCCTTTGAACACTCTCTAATAGCTTTATATTCTTCTTATATTCTGGTGCCCAAGATTGCACACAATATGCTTGGTGAGGCTGCAGCAGCACAGAGCAGAGTGGGATAATCACCGCCCTGAACCAACTGGGCAATTCAGATTATAGTGTTAAAAGGAAAGGACCTGTGTAAGTAGAATATATGCAGAGAGAAAAAGATGATTGTAAGATTTATTCTGGCTATTCTCAACATTAATCTTAGCAGTAGCTATTCTTAGCCTAAGGCTATTCTTAGCATCAGAATGAGTTTTTAAAGATATCTGGCTGAGAGAAATTATTTGAATTATTTAGGCTGAAGAAGAGGGAGACACTAAAACTCTTCAATCTGTGGACAGCTGGAGCTGCCAAGTTCCAGGTATCTCAAACAAATATGACAAGGTTTGTAGGAAAAGGCAGTGCTTGACAACACTAGAATGAAAAGAAGCTGCATTGTACTTGTACCCATCCTGTAGCACTTTCTGCTGCTCTCAGACAAATGTTGCCTATGATGTGTCCCAAAACAAGCACGGAAAGTATTATCTGCTTGGACAGACAGGGCGGCTCTTCTACCTTCGTTCCCACCACTGTCTGGAGCTTCCTTACAAAATCCCACCACACGCTTCTGAAAGGTGCCTGGGAAAACAGATCCAGCCAGCGGCAAAGGGCGTTTGGGAGGCGGCCGGCCCGGGAGCAGCCTCTCCTCCTGCCCCCAGCGCAAAGCCAGGGCAGGCACCCACCCGCCCGCAGGCTCACCCCTATGAAGCTGCAGGGAAAATTGTTTCTGAGGGCGTATCGTTCAGGGCTATTCGCGTGCGGAACATCAAACCACTCGGGGCAAAGCAAGGTTTGAGAAGCCCGTGGTTGCTGGGAATGAGAAGTGGGAGATGTCGCAGGTGGGACTCCAATGGTCGCTCCCGCGGAGGTGCAGCGGGTCTGTGAGGGCGGGGGCAGCGGGGTATCTGCACAGTCTCCGAGACCGCGGTGCCGGGGCTGGCCGGCCTCCCTTCCCCGGCGTACACGGCGGGGAACGCGGTGTATTCCCTTTAGGGAATTCTCCCATCCCCGCTGCGCCCCCGCGCCGCTCAATGGAGCGGACTGCCCTGGCCACTGAAGAAGGAAGGGCGGGCAGGGGTCGGCAGGGTGGGGTTTGCCCGCACATGTGGGAAGGCCGGGCATGGGGGCTCCCTGAGGGGAGGAGCGCCCCGGCTTTGGCTGCTCAGAGAGCCCCGCCGCTGCCAGCGCAGCTCCGCGCAGCCCGCCGCCGCCGCAGGGAGCCGTGTCCGGGCCGCGTAAGTGGCTCCCCTCTGCCGCCTTCCCTTCCTTGACACCGGGTGGGCG
>VXBC01009835.1:1186651-1355464 GCA_013399945.1 Ploceus nigricollis
TCGGGGCCTCTCGGGGGCGTGGACGTGGTGGGGAGGGATCCTAAGTCCCAGGTCCAGCCAGGCTCGTGCGGCCGGAGGGGCGCTGGTCCCCGCCTCGCTGCCAGGAGTTATTCCTGGCGTCGGGCGGCTTGCGCGGGGAGAGAAGCACAGGAGTTCTCTGCTGCCTTTTAAAGTCCGCCGTCGGAAAAGCGGCGCTGGCGCTCCCCTGCCGGCCCTGGTGGCCGTCGCTCCAGCGCTGGGCTGCTGCAGCCGGGGAGCGCGGGGGTGGATGTGGGACGAGTGAGTGTCGGGCACAAGGGGAGAGGCTCCTGAGGGCTCCTGGGCGGCACATGTGGGACCTTATTTGCTGGTCCTGGAGTGGCATTTGCTGCTACTGTAAAGGTTTGGAGGCGTCGATGGGTGAAACGCCCCTCCTTGGGTTTCTGACAAGCTCGCTCAAGGCACTGGCTTTACCTGGAGGTATGGTCCGTGCAGGTGTTACTGACCCACAGCACACAGTCGCATGTAACCCCAGTTCTTCAGTACGTTTTGGGAAGTTGGGGAAGTCACACTTCAGTGGAGAGCCTGAAGTAGGTGCGGGTCCCTAAGTGTGGTAAAACAAGTTTAGGAAATGTAAGATTGTTCCTTTCTGCCAACTTTGCATGTTTAAATCAAGAAATGTGTTTGAAGTATATATGACCCTACATATAATGCTATTAACAGCTGGAGAAAACGAGTCCAGTAAAATAAGTTTAAGGTATCAGAAGCTGCAGAACATAATCCTTCCAGTTTAAAATACTTGGTATCAGTTGAGATTTGTGATACCATTTGGATGGTAGAGCATTATCAGTCTGATGCAGGGTCTGGGTGAACTCCATTAATTTGGCTGAATTACATTAATTTTGGGGAAGGGGGGGTCTCACACCAGTTCTGACAGCGCATGTAGTTTCTGCTGATTTTTATGCTAGTGCTTAACACATCATTCCAGCAACTTACCTTGAAAGGAACAGAAGTTTCCTGAAGTTTGGCCTAAGGTGTGAAAGGACTGTCTTCAAGCCTACCCTCTGCTTTAAGTATATTAATACCCAACATTATTTTACAAGCTTTCAAACTTTTTTCTTTATATTCTTCCCGTTAAAATCAAAACAAATCTATTGTGAGACATTTGAATGTTTCAGACATGGAGGAGGTAAGACAAGGGATCATGGCATATAGAACTTGTATATATTGAAACAAGCTGATGGTAGTTTGTTTATGGTAGAAAGACAAAACACATTCTATAAAAGTTGCTGTAGACACTGAGCAGACTCAGTACACAGTGGGTCTTGGAACACTGTGGAAAATGTTTTGAGTTCTGGTTTGTGTTACCTAATGGCATTAAAACATGGACAGTAAAAGTAGGCATCTTGCCTATACAAAAGCTAAGTTTGTTTTCATTGACATCTATGATGTACTACATGCCCAGACAGAAAAAGGCATGGTGCCTGCCTGCCTGCTCCTGTAAGCAGATCTCCATGGCTGCAATTGATTTCATTTAACTCTGCCCCTGTCCACACAATTCTTCTAAACCCCAGTCCACTGGGTTCTGATACAGATTGGCACAGAAATAAAACAGCCCCACAAAGACCTAAGTGGCCATATTGGTATCTTATGAAAAGTGCAGTGATGTTTTGCAGGAATGGCATGCATTTTTACTCTTTTGCCACATGTTGTGATAAAGATTATTCATGCACGGAGTAATCTTCTGTCTAAGCGATGTCACTAAAATGCAACTTTGATTCTTCAGATGTGGATGAAACCTGGCACTTTGTGAAGTTTCAATGCAATTAAGTTTTGATCCTGAAGCTCAGTATGTTGGCTACTGTGTGCATGCATCAGTGGTCTGACCAAGGTTCCTGACCTCAGTAGAAGTGTACTTGGTAAGATGAATGACAAGGTAGCTGTTTCGAGCTTTGTACACACTTACAGATTAAATCAAAATGAGTTTCGATTTTCTTAATAAGCATAGAATCACAAGATGTCCTGAATTGGGAGGAACTCATAAGGATCATCGAAGTCCAATACCTGGCCCTGCACAGGACAGCTCCAAAAATCACACCATGTGCCTGATAGCATTGTGTTAATAAATTAATGTAATTAGCATATTTTAGTTAGGGATCTATTAATGCCATATAGCCAAAGGTGTAGAAAGCTAGCAATGCCATTTCAATGCATATTTGTGACTTTAAAGCAGAACTTCATGCATTCGTGTTAGCTTTTTCCATACTAAGATATTTAAAAATCATTTTATATGTTGCTGAAAATATTAAAAAGTTACAGTGTAGTAAAAAGTACTTGGAGCCATGTTTCTGTGTCTGTACATTTTCATGTGTCTGAAAGTGTCCATCTTCCTGATACCTTTGCCATTTAGCACATGGCCCTTGATCCTTCAGTATCATGATACAGTTCTGATCCTCAGGCTTCTCAATTCTTCAGTAGCTGAGAAATTTAGTATTGGTAAGTCAACTGACAGGGCTCTTGGAAGCAAACAGTTGAGCTTTCAGAAAAAGACAAATGTGTCCTCCTTTCTGCTGGGAAAAGCATTTGTATAAGTGATCTGCCACTACAACTCCAGTGAGAGTTATAAAGGTTACTAGTAAAAGTGGCTTCTGGGAATCCTAAGCTTAGTCATTGCTGAAAATCATCCAAGATCACAGTATTATCTTGCCTGATCTCAAAATTCTTATTTATCCAAGTGGACATACTCCAAGGAAAAGATCATTTAGAAAGGCACTGAATCTTGTCCTTGTCTTCACGGGTTCCTGCATCAGATTGCATGTGTGTGGAAGGAGAGATTTCTGAATGGATGTACAACACTGATGGGAAATATGACTGACCACAGGATGATTTCAGAACATCTTGTTCTACACACAACTGGAGAAGAAATTACCTCAAATAAAGCAATCTGGTTGCAAGACGATTGTTGCAGGTCTCTTAATGACAATATATGATCTACAGCAGTTACATACATGAATATCCCTCTTTCTCACTTGACTGTGAACTGAACCCCTGTAGAAATGAGGGTGGGCAGGTTGTGAAAGTCTAAAAAATTGATAGTTTAATGGCTGGTGCTGAGTCTGTGTTTATTGAGGGTGGAGAGGTGCTACTGGGATAACATACATAGACAATTGTCTATGAATCTTTACTGTGGCTGTAAAGATTGTGTCCTAGACTACATGGACTCCCAAGTATATGTGTGATGGTTGTGAATATATATAAGCAGCTCCCCAACATCTGTTATGAAGAATTAAGCAACAAACTGGAGTAGAACATTTTATGGTTCAACTTAATAACAGAGGTCCTCACAAATAAAATATATCTCCATTCACATATTGTAAAGTTAATAGAATCTCTAAGGCAGATGGAGCCTCTCAAAATTTTGCCCAGACAGTAGTGAACTTTTGAATGGTACAGAATAGTAACACCAGAGCTCGGATGACAACTATCTGCTCTAGTTTGGGCTATGGCTTCTAGAAACATTATATAAAGCTAATTTACATAAAAATCCAGGCCATAGGATGACTTCCACAACACTTACTTTTGAAGAGTATAGTCTCTCATTAGTGTCTGAATGGTTGCATGTGTCTGACAAGTAGTACTAAACCAGTCACACAGGAGGACGCAATCATACATAAAGCATCATGTTATCAGCATGATTTTTCACTGGGTCTGGTTCTTCCCTTTCACTTTTGCAGTTACCTTTTCCTACCACACCCAGTAGTTAATGAAGGCAACCCAAAAGACCTCTGTGCAGTTGCTGGAGAAAGGTGGATGCTCTCTGTTCCCCTGTGACAACTCATCAGAAATGCAGTGCAGTGCACACAACATCTGCTGTTTCTGATAAGTAGTCAAAACAGGCAGAGTCTGTGTTGGTGATTCAGTGCTATGCTGCAGTTCCCTCTATCGCTAATAGCATGGTAGTTTTGCCTCTTTGTGATGATAACATCAGTTTTCAGAGTTTTCTTGCATTGTTGTTCTCACTAAATGACCTCGTTTCTGAAAATTATGTTGTCAAATGTACTACTAGAAAGGGATGATTGCATTAATCCAATTAGCTGGTTACTAAAATTTTTGTGAATTTATCTGTTGTAGCAGGGTAGCAAAACATAGAAAGGTGTCAACTGGCAAAATGAAAATAAATAAACTTCTGCAGGGAACTAGCTTAACTAGGGAACATTTGCCAGTTGGGATTGGACTGAAGGAAAAGACAAACTGTACCAAGTGAGTTTGCCAGATTTTTCTTCCATCGTCTGTATTTAATATACAAATTTACTCCACCTGTGCTTTATGCTTTCCAGAATATTTTCCTTTGAGAAACGTATGGAATAAATTTATTATTGCTTTAAAGAACATTATGCTTTAGGTGACTTTTTTAGGGGAGGGAGTTGGATACAGTGCAATATAATCTTCATTTCCTTTACTGCAGTAACAGTGAATGATGTGGATAAGCTCTTCTATAGCTCTGTGAATTCATGTAGCTGATCTCTGCTCCTTGCCCACTTTGTTTGAGGTTAGCTATCCTTTGCCTGGAGTTGTATTGCAAGCTGCTTGACAACATGGGGAAGCGATTGTGCTTATTTTATTTTGTTTGTGCAGTACCATGCACATTGTGGTTATGGAATAAATAATAATTGAAACAGAATTTGGAAGGGATTATTATTGTCCTTTTTTCAGTTTCCTTAGACTAAGAAACATCTCCATATTATTTAAGGAAATTGAAACATTTGGATGTTGTGCAGATATCTGTTTACTCCTGTGAGGACCTAAATTAATTCATCTGAATACACTGTTTATGAATTATTTGGTCTGATATTGATTTTATTTTGCCCTCAAATATTTTTGGACTATCATGCAGTTGAGAGAAAATGATGGGATGTGACTTGCTGGGAAATACTATCAGCACTGTGAATTAGATGAAAGTCTTGCAGATATATAGAATTAGCATGCATGTGTGATTCTTTTCAAAGGTACAATGCTCCAGTGTGCTTTTTGGAGCCATTAGTTTAGATGAGTAGGCAGTGTTTTTGATCCTTGTAATGACAGTCTAACTTTAAAGTAGTGGTAAGTCCTTGAGTACAATCAGTTTCAGAATTTAGTTGCTCTGTTCTTGCTGCAAGGATTTGAAGACAGGGAGAACTTTTTAGGGTAGCACTGAAGAAATACCATGAAAAATCAGGTTTGTTATGTGCAATAATATGTACATAGTAATTTATATGTTCTGTGGTTGTTGTTTTACCTCAGCAATGTTTTCAGAAAATCTTGATGCCTTATCTCTAGACAATGTTTGCCAACCTGTGCCCACCCTCTTTCTTTACGAAGACTTAAGGAGGGGCCCTGGGCACTTTTTGACAAAGAGGGGCTGTTCTACAGGCATAACAAGGTCTCATCCTGAGTGAGGGGGGAAGTCCCGAGCTGGAAACTTCCTCCAAGCCTGTTTCTAGAAGGTGCCTTCTACACCTATGAGTTTGGCTTGTTAAAAAAAAAATATTTTTCAAGAAGGCATGAGTATGCACTAGGTAAATTGCTATACTGGCAAACTAGTAAGAGAAAAATTGAACTTATCTCAAACTAGATCAGTAAAAAGATTCAGTATTAAAAATTCAAACATTTGAATTACCAAGAAGTACATGGTGCTTGGTAAGAAACACTATGAAATTTGCAATTACAGTGTTCACTGTCAGATGGAGAAGTTCAGAAGAATAGAAATTAGTGTTTATTAAAACACCATTTATGGGGAGACTTCCTATTGTATATAATAGACCTGCTTTGAGGTTTTCATAGTTTTAAGGTAGCCTGTGTACCTGTCCTTGCCATCTTTGACAAGTATCTTATAATTTCTGTTATTTTTATTCAGTGCCCCAAAGCCAAATTGGCCAGAATAATTACTATTAAAAAGATTAAAATATCTCCCAAGGAAGCCTCAAACGTGAGTTGCTGTTCCTCATATTCTCAGAGTGCTGGTTTTGCTGTTTCCCAGCTTCTTTTTTTCAGTGCAGTAAAGACTCCTATACTTCATGTTTACATGAGTTTGTACAGAATAACTTCATGGCTTTCTGCTCAGGGAAATACATGGTTGGTGCAACACAACATCTAGGAAAATAATGAGAGACCATTGTGTTTGAAGGACCTCTTGGAGTGTGTGGAGGTGGAGCAGTGGCAAACTTGTGTAATGCCAGTTACATGAGAAAAAAGAATACTGTGAGGTTCCCTCTGGTAGTTTGTAGCTGGAGATGAGATGCTGCATAGAGATGCAATGATGATTCACATGGTGTGTGCTCCTGAGAATTTGAGCAGGTTTGTTCAAGACCTGTGGTAGATCCACAGGTCTTGATCTCTAGGTTTTGAGAGCTCTAGGTTTTCAGTCACATTCTGCAAAAATTCTTGTGCTGCTTAGAGCGTATATTATGAACCATATCAGGTCTCTGGAAAATTAAATGTATTATAAGTAGAACATTCAGTGCTGGCTTGCTTACAGAACACTAGGAAGAAGATTTTACTTCGCGGTCTTTGGTTTTACTCTTGCTGACCTGACAATAAAATAAATAGATTAGAACAATCCCCCAATGAACACCAAAATTACTTAACTGCATACTTTGGACACCAAAAGTATTTAAATACATACTTCTGCAGGAATGACACATTCATAAGTATGTTTTATATGGAAAGTGTTGTGAGTTTACAATTGATGTGTTCTCTATTTCTTTCTTATTAAGTATATTTTATTATCTTAAAAAAATACAGAGTTAAAAATTGCTTGCTTAATTAGCAACAATAACTATTTTATTTTGCTGAAGCGCATGACAGTCGCACCAGAACTTGAGTTCATGAATGCTCTAGGCCAAGATCATCAGGCAGACTAATCAGTGATCTTCCACTACCCTCCCCAAACACACGTACTCCCAAAAATCATACATTCAGATTTTACAGCTTATTTTTATTGTAGGTTTGCCAATTACAATATGATATTAATACATTACTTTCCTACCTGTCTCACTCTTTGTTTGTTTCTCCACATTTGCCTGGGTTTTTCTGCTCTCTTTTGAATGCCTAATCTCTGAAACGGTATAATCTTTTTCTGGGGATTATGTCAACCAGCTATTGCTGAGACACCTCTAGATTTTTGAGGCAATTACTATAAGTTTTCAGGAGTTAAAAAGTAGATGTTCATGTATCATTTGGAGAAATCCCATTTGTCCCATGAAAATGCGACTTTCATCATCATGGTAGAGCCTGGTGCTGAAAAATACCACGTGGTAGCAATTTATCATTTGCTATGAGCTGTTCTGGTAGAATGAATGTCTTTAGAGCAATGAGGGATTCATTGTGTGGATTTTGCATGGTAGAGAGAGAAAAAACTGAGAGGGAAAAATCAGCCCTGTAATGTACTTTCTCTAAGTGAAGGAAATCTGTTCTAATTGTCTCAACATTTATTCCTTAGTGGAGCAGTGCTTCTGAGTGTCTGGTGCAGAATTTTGCAGTCTGCCATGCGATGTCCAGCTCTTAGAAATAATTTGACTGTTTTATTTTTTAATTTATGCATGCGTCTTGTTTTGAAGTAATTAGTTTCAACATCAGACTTAATAACCCTGTTTTGTATTTCTCATTGTCCCAGTTACGAACATTTATAAATCTTCATTCAATTTTACAGTACTCTACAAAGTCTTCTATGGTGTTTAATTGCCTATATACTCCACTTCATTAGTTCTCTAAGCAAATAATTTTAGAGTTGTATTAAATAAGAGGGGTTTTTTTCCTATTTGATAGCTTTTCTGTCCTATATGGTAACAGATGGGTTGCACTTAGTTCAATGAAGCAGATGCAAAATGAGCAGAATTTGCAGTTAAATACTGTTTATGTTGCATTTTTATTCACACAAAATAAATTAAGTCAGCTTCCTGATTATGTAAAGTGAATGTTTACACTCTTTCATTGACATTAATTTAAATGTATCCACTATGCTCTGTGAAACAAGTAGTTTTCTGCGCCTGGATGGGCTCATAGGTACAATTTGTACATTTCTTACTGAAGCAGTACCAGCATAAGGAACTCATGTTGTGTTCCAGGCTGCCATCTCTTGTTCCTGCTCCTGTAACCGTCCCTCTCTGCTTGCACAGCTGCTTGTGGTTCTCTGCAATGAACTGGATTAGGAAACATTAATCTTTTTTTCTTGGGATATTTTTGATTGAGGATCAGTTCCCTATTGCAGTTGGAATGGCCACACACATGGCTGTGCAGCCACAGCTAAGGAGCAGACACAGAGGGGAGAACAAAGTGAGTAGTGTGAGCTGCTTCAATTGTACCACCATTGGAAGAAACTATTTAACATGCTCCACATAGCTGTAAAACATAACGTAATTTCTCTTACACCATCTGATTTTTGTCTTCACTTCCTGTTACGCCAGCTTTGTCACTGAAGAAAGCATTAGTTGAAAAACTTTGACCATGACAGTGCTATCCCTCAAACTTTAGAAGTAAGTTTTGGCATTTAGAGTCATTTTGTTCCTGCAACAGAGGAAGTCTTGTAGAGTTCAGTTCCATAGTTCTTTTCCTTTGGACTCAAACTAAAGAAACTAATAACTTTTCAAACAAGAAGATGTCACTTACCAAGTACATTTTTAGTGTTAGTTACTCTTCTAGACTGGCTTGGTGAATGACTTGTATGTGAAATGGTTCTGAATGAAGAATTTTGGATAGTTCTTACTTTTAATCTGTCACATCTAACTGTAGATCCTGTACTGCATATTTGACATGTTTCTGATCTCTGTTTGTCTGAAAATATAGGGAATATTTTCATAGGAACCAGTGAAATTACCAAAGTGGCAAATATCTTTCCTCTTCCCTCCTCATCCCAAACACTATCTCAACTCTCATTTGCATTTATTAGTAGACTATTATAAGCTATCAGAATTTATTTTAAAAAAATTTTTTTCAAAATTATTTTCCTGTGCTTTTTCATGAAAACAGGCATATTTGTCCAAACAGTTATGTAATGACTGGTACAAATTACTCCTGTAGAGGATGGTGAGTTTGATAAGTGTCTTCTTTTAACCTTCATAAAAGAACAGTGAAATACAGTATTTTAGCTTGGCTGAAACCTAGCTCATAGAAGTGTGGGTTTCAGTGTTCCATATGCTTTCTAAGGATTTGATAACAGGCATTGCTGATAGCACACAGACAGTGAGTTGGCTTAATTGCAGCTGTTTACAAATAGCAGAAAGGCAGCAGAAGAACAGAATGATGTGAATGTTGCTCATAGTGTTCCCTGGAAGGGTGGCTGGCAAGAAACCTGGAACTGTAAAAGGAGAAGCTCTCCTTGTACTTTGATTCCTTCTATGTTCAGAGAAACAGGACTCTGGAAATGCACAGCAGGGCATGTGACATATGTGACTTTGAATTTCATCACCTTGCTGGAGGAGACTACAAACTCTGGAAAACATCAACATGATGTTCAACTGAGTTGAAAGGGAAAGTCAGAGCAGTTGGAGACACATTTCCAAGTGCTACGTGTAGAATCTTCTTTGATAGTAAACACCCCCTTGAAAATACATCCAAAGGCTGAAGGAAGACCTGAAATGGTGGTATAAAGCAACTTTATTCACAATGCTACCTCTGTCATGTTCTCCTGAACAGCTAGCATGGCTGCTGGCTTGAGTGTGGAATACTTTTGCATTTGTCTTAGCAAAATTAGAAAGCAGGGTTTCAGGAACCACAACAAGTAAGTCTCCCCAAAACTAACCTGGGAAATAAATCTGTGAATTGGATAGGCTATAGAAGTTGTTTCCCTCAATATGAAACTTAGTCAGATAGGGAACTTGCAAAAGGCTGAATATTTTACCATGGATTTCTACTCTGGATGCCTAGGAAGGGAAAGTTTGGGTTGCCCCATCAGAAATACTGCAGTCCTTGACATTAGTATTTTTCGTGACTGATACAGTTCTGCTGAAATGCATTTGGCTTGGTTCAGTATTGCTGATAAATTGGGTAAATCACTGGGCAGAAAAGAAAGATAACGTTCTGAGAACAGACACTGAGATAGGAGACATTACAAGAAATATGTTTTTTTGCCTGAAGAGGTAAAACTTGGTATTGTAGTGGCCTTCAAGAAATGGAGAAGTGGGATATTCTTCAGACCAAGAAGAGAGAAACAATGGAGTTAAAATCCCACTCCCAGGGTCGCAAAATGTGAAACAGTACTGTTCAAACTGATGTTTCAGAATATGGTCCCACAGCAGGCTGCACCGTGAGGAGTGGTTGTTTATGTTATCTTCAGGCTTGTACAGTGTACCAGCTTGCTTTTGGGTGGTGAGAAGAAGGTACTGCCTGTATGCCTGCCACAGCCCTTTTGTTATACTGAGGCATATACTGTGTATTAAAAAGGCATATACTAAGCCCTGTGAACCAGGTGGACAGTTACCAGTAAGAAATTTATAACTGAAAAGAAGGGGAAGAAGTTTGCATTGTATGGATTTAGATATATGAGCAGTGTACATCCTACTTGAATTCCAAGTTCATGTATTAAGACCATCTCAGCCTGTGGTCGGGATGAGCTTTCATAATGGTTTTCTCCAGAAACTGTGGAAACAGAAGACTGAGATAAGAAAGTAAATAAACCCCTCCTATACAAATGCAGCCTCTGTAGGTTGCTGTCCTTGTCTTTCGTAGCTGCTTTTTCCTACAATTCAGACTGAAATAAGAGTGCACACACTGAAAATAAGGCATACTGAAAAAGAACTTAGGCTGTGTTTTCTTATAAATAAAGCAGAACTAACAATGTCTGTACTATTTCTGTAGTATCCTTAGTATGTTTTTGTATTTCACATGAAGTAACTTATAGTCAGAGATTCATTTGGCCTTCCCATGAGTGAATGCCACATCAGGGTGCAGGGTGTGGTGTCAGTATTCAATTAATTTCACAGAACTTGGAAGGGAATAAGACTTAAAGTAACTTTTGTAACCATTACATTCTAACTATCTCTATTCCCTTAAGATGTACCACTAATGCTGTGTACTGAACAACTTAATTGTCCAAGTTTACTTAAAATGGATTTGTCTTTCGCACATGTTCCTACCAGTGATGGAGTCCGATTTTACACATTGTTATGAGTCATTCATCATCAACACTGCTGCAGTGTTACATTCTAGATTTTAATCTTGCCATTCAGACTGTTGTGGCCTTTCTTGAGAATAATCTTGTCCTTACTTGGAGTTAAGGTTGCACCAAAAAGAGTTGAAATATTTAAGTCTTGCCTACAGTAGTTAATCATTCTCCATATGTACCCTGCAATAGTGCTGGTACGAGAACATGTGCAGCTCTGTAGTAAATTTTATCAGGAAACCAATCTGGTTCAAAATTGACTTAGTACCTGCCAAGTGTGTCTCCATTCCCCAGTTTAATTCACTTTTTGCACCACAGAAATGTTTATGTTGGCCCAAGGGAAGAATGCCAGAGCGAGCATCCGGTTCGGGTACACCACTTATTTTGGTGGAAATGCTGGATTGTGGTTTTAGTTCCAGCTGTGCTGTAGCTGCTGATGAAGCAATGGCAGCACAGAGCTTAACTGTCTGATAAGCATCTTTGTATTCAGGTGGGTTGCAGACTAGCCTGCAACTGTTGCACCTGAGCGTTCAGTGCTATCTGTGTGCAGTGGCATTGTCTACTTCAGCAACTGGTGCAGCTCTACAGGAATGAAGCTGCAGAGGAAAACTTCTGATGCCATGGATTCACTGACCACGCCACTTATGTTTTGCTGTGTGTGGGACAGTTGGGAGCATTTCAGGTTAGTTTTTGTCTGGTCCCACAGGCTGAATTTCCATTACCACTTAGAGTGTACTTGGTTGCTGTTCTGGAATACATATCCAAATTCCCTTTCATACAAAAGGATGCCTCAGGATTGTTCCATGGAGTGAACCAAGACATAGTGAATTGTCTGGATGACAGGGAAAATATCTTTGAAAATATGCATCTGAGCAAAAAATGCCAGTGTAAACATATCAAGGGTAACTTGGCTCTGCCTGTAGATGCTGCAGTCAGACAGTTGCTCTGTGGTATCAGTGGGGTTTCTGTTGTTGTGCACAACTCTCCCATTCTTTCTGATTCCAATTTAAAACTTGTTTTGGTGACAGTTCAGCAGCTGGTCCCACTTTGATCTCCAAGCTCTGAGACTAATGCATTCATTCACTCTTTGTTGGTGGTAATGGTCAGAAAAAGAGATATTTTCCAGCACATTTTATCACTCATCTCTATCTACCTTGGCAGTATCCTATGCAAATTGAGCTACATATGACAACGTGAAATTTAAATCAAATAAAAAGTTTTTGCTTGGACTGTTCTTGGTGTGCACACGTGTTCTCATAAAATTTAGTACCCAAAGAAGGGAATTCCTTATTCCAGACTGACTGTGGATCTTCCACTGATGGAAACATGGAATTATAGAATACCTGTTTGGAAGGGACATCAAGGATTATCTGGTCCAATCTTTCTCAGCAAAAGCACAGTCTAGACAAGATGGCCCAGCACCTCATGCAGCTGAATATTAAAAGTACCCAACGCTTGAGAATCCACCATTTCCCTGGGGAAGTTATTCCAATGGCTGAATATTCCTGTGAAAAATTTTCCTCTAACTGAAATCTCCCCAGGAACAAATTGTACCCCTTACCTTTGTCTTTGCCATGTGATTCCATATAGAAAGGGAATATCCACCTCTGTGAAGCTTTGCCAAAAAGAGGGAGGTGTAAAGACAGTGCTTGAACATGTTGCATTTGCTGTGTAAAGGAAAATGTTGAATCTGAATAATCTAAAAAGCACCAATGAAAGAAACCTGGATGTGTGTTTGGCAGATGAACTGTACTGACTGTTTCCATTCTTATTCTTGTTTGGTCTTGTTTGACCAGCAGTAGCTACACTGGAGCTTCTTGGTATTTTGATAGTCAAGCATATTCATTGTGCATCTGTAGGAAGACAGATGAACCTGCCAACACATGCATATATCACTGCTTAACTCTACTTATCTCATGCTATCAATTTTTTTTTAGATTAAGCTCTAAGGCCTTGATTCTGAGCTGAGTATTACTGCAGAATTAATAAATGCAGAGATATTTTTTATCTTAGCACAGTTGAAAAGTTTTTTGTTTCACTAACTGGGGCTCAAAGTATATTTATAGAGAGAGTTGTGCCATGTAGCTACAAACTGTAGTAAATTCAAGTGCTTTTATGACAAAGCCCTAATTCTGAAGGGATTTCAGTCTTTTTGGTTATGCATAAATTTGAATTTCTGGATCAAGCATTAAGAATTAAGTATTTTCTTTTACTTTTTTAAAAAAATAATTCCTGACTCTTTCTTTTCTTCCTGTTCTGGAGCTTAAATATCTTGGCAGCAGTGTTTGAAAAAGTTCTAGTTAAAACAGTTTTGGAAAATAGTTTGGCAGGCCATAGTGGAGTAAAGCCAAAGTATGTTAGAGGTAAGTTTTAAAACCTAATTGTAAGCTAAAATTATAGCTATAGTGGGAGAGAGTGATGTGCAACTCAAAAACAAGTATTTGGCTCTTCCCTCACCTCCTTTTTTCTTCTTTCTTCAATTAGTCAAGCTGTGCTAGATGGCTAGAAACAGTACTCAAACTTCTCATGGATCCTACATTTCTTCTGCCTGAGCCTCAACCAGTGTAGACAGGAAATAACATAGTTAAGTAGTTCTTTGAAAAGTAGCTTATTTTCCATATCATATCATATATCTTATCATATCACATCACATCATATCATCATTAGATAAAATTTCACATGCCTTAAAAATTAAGTTGTGTGGAGTCTATAGCACTGCAGATAACTGATGTTTTTCTTTGCTACATCACTTCTTGCAAAATAGTTGAAGCAAAGGCCGTTTTCATTTCCCTTGATACTTTCCAGTGTTGCACAAACACAGCTAAATAAATGCTTTAGTTTATCTGCTGTTGACTTTAGAAGTACAATTTGTAATGTGACAGGATGAGTGCAGGATAGTAGTTGTAAAGTTTGCATAAAATGGATTGTGCATATTTTTTTCCCACAGTGAAAATGTCTAGACTCTTCAGAACCTTTGTAAAGCTGTTATCCAGACAAATTAGTTCCGTGAATTTGAGTCACATCAACCTCAAGAATTGTACAAATAAATGGGGTCACCAAGTCATTTTACTGTTAGTAATAATACAAAACTCTGCTTAAAATCTGTAAAGCTGACAGAAAATTGTTTGTCAGATACAGCCCAACCTTTTTTCTTCTTTTTCTTCTTCTTCCTCAGTTTTTCTTTTTTTCTTTCTTTTTTCTTTTTTGTTTTTTTTAGAAGATTTTCTATTAATCTAAGTGTTAAAAATATTTCCCATCAGAGTGGGCATTCTGTTGCATATAATTTTGGCTGTCTCTGGGCATTGCTAAATTGTTTTAAGCATAGATGTCATAAGGAGTAATTTGTGGCTAACATCTGATGGCCAGACTAAGAGTAGAAGTCCATGTCATACCCAGTTATATTCTTAGGGAGATGTTAAATCCATTTTGGGGAAGTAGTGATGTCATAATCTTTATGGTCAGTATCTTCGTTTTGATCTTTTATACTGTTCCAAAATTCATACCAATGCCAAAAATTAACTCCTCCTTATCCATGACTTCTCACCTGGTTTTGATTCACTTTTCAAATAGCCTTTGGTCCAGCATGTGCTTGTTACTTGTGCTTTCTTTGTGTGCCATATACTCAAATTTACCAGTTTGATAAATTTTGAACAAAGAAATCCTCTGAACACAACTTACATTCACTTCGAATCCATCTCCTTGCTTTTACAAGCACTAACGAGCGTGCTTTGTTTTACTTCCAAGCAGTTCAAACTGTGAACATTATTTTGTTTGGTCTTTTGTCTTTTGTGGAAGGAAGGGGAGAAGAAAAGAAGAAATGTGAATAAATTGAGTTAAGCTAAGTTTAGGAAGAGCCAGACTCATATATTTAACAAATTCCCCAGCTGAATGGTATTTTCATGCTCTGTTTATGTGTTGTCTTTGAAGAGAACCTGTTAGCAGAACATAACTTTAATCATATGAAATAGCTTTCTGAGAGGGTTTTTTTTCCCCAGAGTTTGCATTATAGAATTAGGAACAAGTAGAATGAAAGGAAACATGGAATTACTTTAATTCTGAAGAAGTCATGGCATGTCATCACATCATTTATCCCAGTGTATATTTTATGGTGATAGGCATGAAATGGTGAACTATCTGCTTTCTCAGATTCATTTGCTGCGCTTTTGGATGATTTATGTCTAGGTCATGACAAAATTTCTAATGTCACACACTCGTATAACTATCATCAGAGAGCAAAGTTATAAATAACATTTTAAAAAGAGTCTTTTTTTCTGAAGGAGTAGCTGTCTTTGATCTGGTTGATCTCTGGGCTCAGTAGCTCTACTGCCTTTTTCTCGTTTTCTCGTGTTTTGGCCTAATAGCTGTCACCAGTTTCATATGAATCATTGCAGTCCAGTGCAGACTCCACCAATATCTTTCAAGAGTAAACCTATTTTTTCTGCTCTGGACAATTCATCCATTTGCTGTTGGCTTGCCCTAAACACCCTTTCAGAAGTATGCCTGGCCATCATACAGTTGTCTGCTGTTTGTGGTGGGTTTTGTAATTCCCATCAGAAAAAAAACAGTCTTTTAAGGCCTCTTTTGAAGATAATTGATCAGTTCTAATGATTTGGAGTTTGTTTTGATTTTTTTTTCTATTTCTCTTTGCAACTGTTGGGAATTGCAGAGTAAGTGAAATGTGTCCATCTGTACCCTTGTGAAGTCTTAGCTTTCCTGCTCAGAACATTACCTAGCTAATAGTTCACATGTAAAATGAGTTGTCTTGAAAATTTCAGAAGAAATACCCGTTTATGGTGCATGGCTAGAAGAACAGCATTTTTCTTTTTCAGGCTTGTACTCTCAATTTTCAAAAATTTCTTTCAACATTACATCGGCAACAGACTGTAGAGTGTCATCATCCAGTTCATCTTTAGGGATAACCAGGGTGAGGTCGGATGACTGCTTGTGCTACTGGAGAGTTACACATGAGGAGGCGGAACATCTACCATCATTTAGAGGTAAAGTAATTGCAGATGTTTTGTACACAACAGGCAGACTGCTATGGCAGTTTCCTTAAGTATCTGCAGTGCTGAAGCAGAGCATCAGATTTCATTGATTGTTGTGTTCTTTTTTAAAGTTTTGTGCATGCAGAGTTTGGAAATAGAGAGGAACTTAGACTTCAGGGAATAAATCCCTGCCTAAATCAGAAGATGACAATTAATTCCAGGTGAGTCACCTGGATTATCTTCAAGGTTGATTTTTTACCTTTTGTTCTAGCCAGAAATTCTGCTGTGTATATAGTGATAGATTTCTAAAACTATATATGGCTAGCACAAAAAAATACGTCCAATTTGTGCACCACTGAAACTTTGATATGAAGTACATAGCTGCTCTTAATCCAGAAAATCACAAGGAGCTTTTTGTCCTTCATATCCTTTTATCTAGACCCAGACTTCCTGCCTTAGATTTCCAAACTTCCATCCTATTTTGTTATTTCAATTAGAGCTTGTTGTTTGTCATTTAAGTATAGCAGATTGATAGCATTTAACAAGGACATTTTTTTCAAAATGGTTTATTATCATAGACCAAATAGCCTGAAAGAATCATGTTGTTACTGATAGATGATGCACGGACTGCATTTTTCTTCTTTTTTCCCCCTCTCTACCAAAAAATTGATAGATAATGTTTTAGGTAGTTCAGTAACAGATGTTGAAGTCTGGATGGTTTGTTTGAGAAGGCTACGTAACGTTTGTGAAACTGGAGGTATTTTGGTCTTTTGACTTATTATTTTTAGATTTCAGTGGAAAAATGCTGAAGAACGGCAGTGATTTTCCTTCTGTTATCATCAAAGTATTTCTAAATTGTTTTTCTTCTAAACATTAGAATTATGTTAAGGGTTCTTTTTGAGCCAAAACAAACAATTCTTACTATATAACTAGAAGCAATTTAAAACATTTTCAAGACTATTTTCATAGTGGAGCAATTACTTTATCTTAGTATTTTCCTATCTGATGAATCATGATTGAAGTAGGCAGAAAATAATGAAAATTTGAACCTAGTATGTATGTGAAATGTGGAAAAAGGTCAAAAATACAGGGAAATAAAGGAAAGTAGCTGGAAGTTATGGGAGTCTGATCACAGGGAACATTTGGTTCTTCTTAAGCCTCTTCAGCTGCTGGAAATTGAGATGCATGAGATATGCATGTGCATTGCTAGCTAAGTTTCTAGGGACAGAAATAAAGAACAATAGTTTGACAAATGCATGCCAAAGTGGCATTTTCTGAAGGCCAGTAAAGCAATGCATAGGTGAGAAAGGGTCTTAGCCAAGGTATTCTTGCTGATGTATTGATTATCATTGAAACTAGCTAAGATTTTTTTTCAGATTAGGCATGAAGAATTTGACATTGATTATAATAATTTTATGTAACAAAATTAATTTCAAGTATCTGTTGCTGGTGTAGAACAATTAAAGCTTCATGTTTTTATAGTGTTTCCATGTACTTACTCTTCATGCCAAATTTTTTTGCACTATGAAAACATGTATCATTTACAGATGGTACTAACCAATGATCAGGTTCAATAAAAATCAGTGGGTTGGTGAAATATTCCATCCAGTACTAGTAAGGGAAGTGGTAGCATTTTGAAATCAGAAGTAATTTCTATGACATTTTCCATTCAGTATTTTACCCCAAAGGGGTTGTATTCTAGTTACTCTATGAAACAAGATACCTGATGTCAGAAGCTTTTTGCAAGCAGCTGCTAAAATGAGATGTCTGATCTTTTCTGCCTGTAATTTCCTAGACCGTTGCATTTCAACTAGCAGCTTGTTCTCTGGGTTTGGCCCTTGAGATAGTGACTCTGTCCTGGCCTCCTTTCTCTCCTGGGGCAGGTAAGGAATGGGTTGTGGCCTCTGCTCACACAGGTAGCCAGAACTCAGTTTGCTGTTGTTGCTTCCAGAGCTCATGAGAAGAAAGTGAGCAAGCAGAACACTTTTACTCCAAAATTGCAGTCCAGCCATAATAAAAATATCTTTTTGCATAGTAGGAACTGGGAAATAATGTCATTTGCACTCATGAATGGCCACAAAGCCATATACACAACACCATATATGGAAGGATATCTCCTTGGTGACAGCTACTCTACTTATTGCTGTGTCTGGACTTTTGAGGGCCTGACTTATGCATTTGGAGTGGGTTTTTTTAAGCAAATATATTTGGCTGTATTAGGATCTAGCATTCTATGGGATTTTCCCTGCAACTTATTCACAGGGTGGCTGAGGATGAGGCTAATTTTTGTATTGATTTAGAAAAAGTGGTTGTTTTAGGAATAAATAAGGGGAGAAATACCTTGTTTCACTTAAATAAGTGAAAGATAAGAAGAAATATATGAAGACATATAATATATGAGACAAGTTGGTAACTAAATGGGCTTGATGTTCTGCATTGCTTATGTTCAGTACATCTTAGTTAGAAGAGGATGTTTGAGGGAATGATCTTTTTGATTTCCCCTGACCTTTTCAGTCAGACATTGGTCATGCCATTCAGCATCATTGGATGTGGTGAGGGAAGAAAGTTACTGAGGGGAGGAGGTGGTAGAGAATGTTTATTGAGATGCTTTGTGTTTGCTGAATATAGAATAAAATTTATACATTTATGAGACCTTCTGTTGCCACAACAAAATAAAATTGGAAAACTGTATTTCACCCAATCTTCATGTGGGAGAACTGATAGCTGTCCCAATAACTTCCTATTTGCTCTGTGACACAAATTACCCTGAAAACACATTTGCTGGTCTTTAACTGGTGCACCATCAGTTAGTACTGCAAGTACATTACTGCAGGCAACATTCGTGTGGTTTGTTCCTCTGGGCTATTTTGTAGTCAACAAAGTAACTTCATAGGCAGAGTAAATGCAATTTAATGCTCAAATGACTTCTGATTTTTATAAGTAGAACTGCCTCCTGGAAAAACTGTGGAACTGTTTGCTTTTTCAATACCTCCAGATGATTTCTATTGAAGATAAAAGTTGCAAGTAAAGAACTATTGTGCTGGCTGGCTGGGAGTACAGAAACACACATGAACACCTGAGTTGGATTTTCTCTCAAATGTTTGTGTTATTCTGTATGTTATTTATTATTTACAGAACACTCATTGCTTTATGAACGAGTGCTTGTGCTTCTTCAATGCTCTGCTGAAATGATTCTCCTGTTATTGCTGAACGTGGATTTATTCCAAGAGGTCTGGTTTCTTCAGGCAGACTTGCCAATGTTTCAGTCTTTATACGTTACGTCAAATCTGCATGGATCTGAAAGCACGTCTTCATCATGATTATGCAAGTGTCATGCATAGCTGTGATTTGATTAAAATACAATAGATACTTCTTTCTTAATGGAGTTCACAGAGGGTTTTTGATGTACCCTCAGAAGATGTTGAACAGGGCCTTGCAGACTGCAGTGCTCTGTTATGTTACATCATGGAGCCCTGCAGCCTGTTCAGGCTCTCTGGGAAGCCTGGTTAGGGTCACTTGCTGTACCTATTGCTAACTGCCCTGGAAATCTATGAGCAAGATCTCAGTGGGCAGCTATCAAGGTCAGTACTGGCTTTTGCTGTGATTTGAAGCCTTAGTCATGTTCTGCTTGTGAGATATTATATGCAGTCAAGCTGTTTATTGACTTGCTTAAAAAATACTGAGAAATTTGATAGTCTTTCCAAAAAATTACCCAGTTGAAGGTTGTAATGTTCTTCAAACTCTGTTCCTGATGCAGTAAATGTAGTGGTGCTATTTAAAGCCAAGAATGAAAAGGGAATGCTCTGGCATTAGTTGCGTCAGTTGTAAATCATGTTAGATGTTTGGATTTATATGATATTGATATGTACAGTATATATTGAGAATGTCTTTCTAGAGCGTCCACATTTAATGTCAAAGGGTAGTGCTCTGTAACAGGGTTGCTCTAGTGACTCTGCAGGGACTTACCGTTCTGGAGATTTCATATTTGAAATAAGTGGTGTTTGATTTTGCAGGGTGCAGAAAGTACCTGCGAGGAATCTGGGGGTGGTTTTAACAGCAGTAACTTCAGACCACAGAATGCTGTTTAATGCTTCTGGGATTGAGCATTGCAGATGCAGCTTATTTATATCATGTAAACTAACCCTTTATGTTGTTTTGTATTGTTCTGATGTATAAACCTAAAATAAATCACAGCAGTGCACTTAGCAGACATGTAATGTCTGGTGTGTGTGATGTGTGGCAGTGGTGCTCAGCATGACACAGTTCCATTTTCACACAGAATGGAAGCAAACTCTGATTTAATATTTAAAGTCCAGTACAGATCCAGTGAAGAATCCTAATTTAAATACTTAGCCATTATTTCATAGTAATATTTGGTTTCAAAGGAGATTTTTCAAAACTTTTATGCAAGAGTCTCTTAAATTAATTCTTACTGCCTTTGACTTAAGATAAAATAAATATGGAATATAAATAATGTGCATCTAATTATTGGATTTCTGTAAGCAAAATAAAGCAAACTTAAGTTTCAAAAACTCTTGTAATTGGCAGATAATTAAAACATGCTTCATTTTAGACATTCCATTATGAGAAAGTTGTGACGCCTTGATTAGACCTAGTTTTTGTTGAGTTTTTGTAAACTGTTTGAGATGGCATCTTTTCCATGCGCCTTAAAAACTCATATAGAAACAAGTAAGATGTGTAATAGGAATTCCCTTCCTTCCTCTGCTCCATGATATTTTTTAAGTGAGGCTATTTCTGGGACCATCTGTGATTTCTTTTAGTCGTAAATGATATATATTCAGCTTTTCTTTTTTCTCCACTCACTCTTGTTCCTTTCTTGTCCCCCACAGAAAACAGGGGGAAAGGCCACTTTTTTATATATTTGAAATTGAGTTACTTTAAATGGTTTTCAGTGACTTAGCACAGAATATTAATTACACTGCTTTTTAAAACAAAAAGACCCACTGGAGCCCATTAGTGTATGGTGCACTGGTCAGATGGGCTGAGAGGTATGGGACTGGACAACCCCAGCAGAGTAGGAAGCCCTGGAGTTGGTGCTACCTAAGCCATCAAACCAGCCAGCTGAGGCTGGGAAGGGAGGAGAGAGAAATTAGGTCAATCATTAGTTCTTTGCTTAATTTCCACTCCACCATGAACTTAGGCTACTTTTTGGGCTTTTCAACTCCCCTGTGGAAATGCCCAGGAGCACACAGGCAAAGCCATTTAAAAAATACAGATTTTATAGACATTCTAGAAGCCACCTCAGGATTTTATGCAAGTGAAAGGATTCTCACTATTTCTATTTTAAAACCAGTGTCTAAGTTCCTTTTAGAGAATCACAAGCTTTTGTGCAAATCAGTAAAATTTTCATCAGGAAAATGTTTGGGACTTAAATTTGATCCTGCGGTCATTGTGCATCTCTCCTAATATCACTGAAAAAATATTCCAGGACTGTATTTGTAAATACATCTCTACTAGTTTTTCAGAGTTTTATTTTTTGGTTCTGTCAGGTTTTCAACAGAACAGAATACAGGGAATTGATCTATGTTACTTTCTGAGAGGCTTTTGCTTGTGTCTTACACAAGAGGCTGTTACTGAAAACTTGGTAACCATGGGGTGAAAGGTAAAGCTCTGTTACTGATTAAAAAGAGTAAGCGAAAAAAGCAACCTTCATGTCATTTTCCAGAAGAGAAAATGATTATTAAGTAGGAATGGAGTTAATAGAAATTTTCTGGACAAAATTGTTTTTTATAGGAAAAAATGTTAATTAATGATAGTAAGTGGAAAGATTTCCCTTTTTGATACAGGGTAAAAGATAATTTTTAGCCTTCCCAGCTGAAAAATTTTTAAAGAAAAATAAAAACAAAACCAAAAAAAACCCACCAAACAAANATCACAAATATTCCAGCAATAAAAAATCCAAGTAGGGATTTTAAACTGAGGAAAGAGATTGATTGGCTGGGGTGAACAACAGTAGGCCAAAGGAAGTCCTATATTATAGAAGGATTGGGAAATAAACTTTCAGTTGGTTAATTCAGGTAGTGAAGAAAGCGATAACTAGAACAGGGTGACCTTAAAAAGTTATAAATAAAGCACATTCAAAATAACTAAAAAACCTATTATCTCTGTACATGATAATGCAACTTTTAATAATTAATAAGCCAGAGCCTTATTATTTGGGTAAAAAAGCTTGGTGTTTTTTCTTTTTTGACATTAAGTACTACTTTTAAATGTCAGTTGAATTTTCATAGGCTGGGCTGATTTCTAGGAAATGTGCCTAATTACCTACCTAAGTGGCCTTTAGATGCGCAATTGCATATTTGGGTCAAACATGGACTGTTGTCAGAAATTGAATACTTTTTTTTTTAACGTTTGCTTCAGTCCAATATGTTGTAAGTTCAAACAGGCTTATAAAAAAAGGAGAATAAGATGTTACCCAATAGCTTACACCGCAAAAATTCCACCATGCCTTAATAGTTTGTTTCCTGTTAGATCTTTCTCCTTGCTCTTATTGACAGTCCGTTTGTAACTTTCTGCCTCTGAGGGAGAAGCGTACTCATGCTTCAGCTGGCTGGTGGTGCCTTCTCCTGCTCCTTCCCAAGCTGCAATGTGGAGCTGCATCTGACACACTTTTCCCAGGTGTCCAGGGAGATGCAAAACAGAATAATTTCAGTTTTGGCAAGACATAGCATCATAGTTTATTTTCAGTTACAGGTCAAGTCTTAGTTTTAACTTTGATTTTCTTCGTTTTATTTTGTATATATTACAAACTTTTAAATCTAAATTTCCTATCTATATTTATCCTCTATTCAAGGCCAAAAAAGTATGTGTGGTTTTTTTTTTATAGATAGTATGGCTTTAAATAGTTACTTTCCTTCTCAAAAAGTCTGATTTTAGACTTAGGGAGAGCACTGTGAGTCAGCACTACAAAAATTTCCTTTAGACCCCTGGGAATATTTGGAATTCAGCTAATGGCAGCTAGTAGCTGTTCGGGACATGCTTAATATTAGGTTAAATTACTCATTCCTGGAGTAAAAAACTAACTGGAATCTGTGCTAATGTAGCCCCTCTTCCTGCTACATATGAAATGATGCAGGATTTCAGGTTTATTCTTCCTGCCTGGGTTAGTCTAGTAGTATGTGTTTATTTTTTATAAATTGTATTAAATTTCTTTTATAGAAGTTCAGGATTTGAGGTATTTTCCTAAGTACAAACTGAAAAAAGGATTATTAAAGAAAAGTTGAGGGACTTGGTAAGTGATAATTTTATTTTAATCTGTACAATATTTTGTAGGAACTAGTTTCAGTAATCTGCTTAAACCATGAAAAATGGTCTAAAATAAATATATTTTTATTTTAATAAATAGGAAGTCCTTTAAAAAGTGTTGAATTGTAATTTATTCTCTTCAGAAATGATCCTGTCATAACATTATAGAGACAACCTACACTACTGTTGAGCTTTGTAAAGATTCTTTCTCTCTTGAATGTTTATGATCATCTTGTGTAGATTAGCACACAGATTGCACTGGATTTTTATTCTCAGAACCACTAAAATGTAATTACTTTATCTTGAAAAGATTCTTGCTGGCTACTTGATGATTCCTCTTATGAATACCAGTACATCTTCTCATAACCCATCAGAGCTGCACAAAGTGTACAAAACATGTTGTGTTTCTTTTTCATTGTGCAGGACAAAAGTTGAGTTTGTTACAGTTGGTTGCAAAGTGGAGAGATTGCCATGGTTCACTAAGGCCCGGGCCTGCAAACACTTCTGTTCATGTTTAACTTTGGTGAGTTATATGGGCAAGCACACGGGTATGTGTGTGCACAGTTAACACTTCTAGTTATGTAAAACTTAGATTTTTGGCCTGTAGCTGTGAGGCTGTGCCTGTGAGACAAGTCAGAATCAACAACAGAGAAGCTTTTAAACACTTTGTCACTTGGGCATCTGAGAACTCTGTTTCAGTTTGTGCAAGTTTCAAAATTATTTGTTTGGGGTTTTTTTGTAAAATTAAAAACCCCTGAGCATGAATTTCTGCGCAACTGTATAAAAATATGTTCATACTCTAAGGGAAAGTCTTAAAAGGAACCTTCCATAGGAAAATAAAATAAAATAATTTTGTCCTTCAGTTCATTCTTTCTAATGTGGCCAACTGCTTCCTGGCAAGAAGAGAATTCCTGATCAACTTTTTAATGCAAAGAATGTGCTACAAAAGTCCTTGGGGTATGTAAATCAGAGAACTCTTGGATGAGGCTCTTTAGATTGATCCAAGTGATATAGTTGCTAAGGAGCAGAAAAGTCTCTAAAGTCAGAACTTAATGTTGTTGGTCCAAACACAGCTGGATTTGTAACTGGAAAGAAACCGGGAGCCAGAAAGTGGATCTACCACAACTCTTTCCTGAAGAGAAACAACAATCTCCTCTGAGAGAGAAGCTGGGTATGCTGTACAGGAAGCTGCCACCAGACAGCACTCTGTCTGCTCAGTCTTGTCCAAAGAGCAGCCCATCTGGCATCCTTCACTGATCCCCCACTAGATCCGACCCTTTATGATCATCTCTCTCGTGCTGCTTTGTCACACACCCTCAGCCGCACAAATACACCTCTCAGCTGAATCTACAAAAATTACCTTGGCTGGGTGGCAACATGGTGTGCTTGTAGTTTCAAGCACGTGTTACTGAAAACACACCCAAAACTATGTCTGAGTGTCTGTCTGTGGGACCTTTGATCCAAACACTGCATAATAGGGATATACTGATTTACCCCACAGTGCACTAGGTCGAGGTAGGACAGGTGTAAGCCACTTTATTTCACTAGCCGGCGTGCTCCCTGCCTCTTGACTGGGAGCCAGGAGGGGTCTAGGTTTGAATGCCCTTAGCAGTGTAGCTTCTGTATGCTACTGTTCTCAGGATTAAGTTTTAGAAAATTAGACAAACCAAAGGAGCCCAGCCCTGTCATTGTAATGATCCATAAGTGTACTGGTGCAACCAGGGATGAATTTTTATCACAGATAGGAGATAAGCAACAAGACAGGAGGCAATGGGCAGAAAACAATGCACAGGAAGTTCTAGCTAAATATGAGGAAGGAGCTCTTTACTGTGCAAGTGACCAGAGCATTGTCAGAGATTGCTCAGAGAGGTTCAGAGTCTTCTTCACTGGAAATATTCAAGAACCATCTGAGTAATTCTTGAGTCACTCATGGACTTGTTAGAGAGTGCTATTTTGGTAAAAAAATGCCTAGATATTGTCACAGGTCAGAGTGATGTTCCTTAAAAGTGATTGTCATGCATTTCTGCACAAGAAACCTAACCTGTAGCATAACTTCTTGTTTCTATCTTCTGACTGTGTATTAACTGTGAAAGAGATAAAGTTCATCTTTAACAAGGATGTGGTCAACATGAGGAGAAGCATTAGCATTATCATCATCAGACCTTCAGCAAAAAAGACCTTTTCTCTTAATATGTTTTTGCTGTAAGACAATAATTGGCTTGGATAATGTAAGCTGGACTCCTGGTCTTGAAACACAGCTCGTCCTTGTGAAGCACAGTTTCTTGGCTGAATTTCTCCTTGGATCTTGGAGAACTGAGGAAAGCTTGTACTCTTCCCTTGTGTGTGGCTGGAAGTAGGGCTATTCGTGAAGCAAAAAGTGCTCTGCTTCTGGAGCACTGGCAGACTTTACACTAAGGGAAAAGTAAAAGCTGAGAGAAAGTTGCAATGGGCTGCCACACAATGTGTTTTTCTACATATTTTCCTAGGAAAGACCTTTTAATGATGAGAAGCATAGCACTTTTCTCTGCAAGGTTTATGTTATGTTAGCTGAACAAAAATAAAGTGATTGAAACGTGTGTTTAGAAGGAAACAATGTGCTGTGAACAATACTGGCTGGAAATAATCCTACATGTTTGGATTGGGGTTGTCTGCCATTGGAAGTAATAAAAATAAAGCTGTAAATTATACATTGGGGTTTGGTTTATTCTGGAAGCTAATTTTTAAGAAACTGAGGTTTATTTATTGGTTATGTCATGGGAATGTTTAGCTTGTTCTAAGTCCAGTCTTCAGCATTTTTCATTTCAAGACATATAAAGGAGAAGATCATCTATGCTACATCTACCCCAGTTCAACAGAATGGGTTCTAACCTATTTCTGTAAATATAATGCCTTCTGTGTTCCTTCTAGCCACAGCAATACTTTCAAAATTACATATATTCTTCTGAAATTTACTCAGGTCTCAAAACATTGCAAAACATCCTTCAATATGCTTCAAAACCAGTTTGTTTTTCATAAGGGCAATGGAAGGGTATCACAGTGGGATTCCCCCATGCATTTCCTTCAGGATGTGTGACTAGTTTCCCTGACATAGGCATTTGAAATGCAGGAAATGACATTCTAGCTGGGTTTTGTGTCATGAAGACATGACGAGTGGACAGGATTTATCTGAACGCCAGCGAGATTCCCTCCTTCCCTCCCTGCCTCTTCGTTGGGCAAATAGCTGGCCAGCACGTAGCCCTCCAATCACCTGGGCTGCCAAGCCTCCACCCCTCACCACTGAGGGCTCCCGCACCATCTGCAGCTGACTTTTAAAGCAAGTCTTTTAATAAAATCACTTTAAGTCATTACTCTTCCATTTATGACAGCAGGAATTCGGGACTGAGTAAGAGGAGCAGAAATTTGCCCAGCAGAAGTTGCTCTGAATCAGGTTAGTAGTGAAGTTTACTGCTGAAAGAAGTAACCTGAAAGCAGCCTAGGTTATCTTAGGAAACCTTGCCTTTAACATGTGTGCTGTTTGAGTAGCAAGAGCTGTGGTATGCAGTTTGTTTACATGACACCATTATTCTGTCTTTGGTAAAGATTCTGTGTTAATATATAGAAGATGCAGTTATATTTTCCTTCCCAGTCTGACTAGAAGGTGTTTCTACTTTTTGAATGATAAAACTTGCTTTGCTTTTCCCTTTTATGCATCTTATACTTCTGTTACAGGTGCTGCTTTCCAGTTTTACGGTTTATTACTGAAATATGCTACTTTAAATATTTCAAGCCATTAGGAGTTTTGTGAAAGTCTTGGGCACCAGATGAATTTTTAGGACACTTGCAGCAAATTAAAGTATTGGCTGTGCATGTCTGTACACACACGCAAATCATAGACTATACCTAGTTTTGCTTCATCTCTGTATTCTTTTACTTGCATTATTTCACAAAATCTTACTTTCATATATTATGGCACAAGATCTAGTAAATGTAATACTACAATTTTGAATAACGCTACGTGTACTTAATAGGAAAAAAATGCATAAACTTCTACAGGTTTTTCAGGAAAAATTAGGCTGAAAAATTATGCTAAATTAATCTGTATTAACCAGCATATATTTATATTTTCCCATTTTCAATATGTTACAAACTTATTGGAGTATTTTATCCTCAATTGGTACGCTGTTTAAAATGTTTAACTACTGCATCTAAAATTAATAGTATATTATATAATCCTAGCTCAACAGAATAGTTTTGAGTGAAATATCTTTATTTTAGTTTGGCTTCAAAAATCATTAAACATAAATCTCAACAGTTCTAAAACTTTCAGAGGTTTCATATTGCTTTATAACATTTAGAACTTTTATAACATTTGCTTTCCATATGAGATTTTTATGGGTTTTTTTCTAAGAATTTTTAATGGAAAATTTTGTGGAAAAGTTGAATGGCAACTGCAGCAAAACTTTGGATTTTCCCATATGTAGTTTGGGTTTAATGTGTACTGACTTAAACCATGTATGAGACAATCAAATTAAAATTTTATTTTAATGGAAATAAAATTATTGGCACAAGATGTAAGTTACGTTTTTTTGCTCCAATATCCACATATTTTTTTAAATTTTGTGTGGGATAGGAGGCTAGGTTAGATTATTTTTACATGAAAAATTCTTTGCAGAAATGATAGATTTTATATGACTGTGAAGCAGTCAAAGCAGGTTTAAGTATTAATATAATCTTTGCAGATAGAGACTTTGTCCCTTGCATTGTGTTTTTAGCTACAAATTTTTTGACACCAGACATTTCCTGACAGAAGAGCGCTACCAACAGATGATGATTAAATGTTCCTGATCATCCACCTGATCAAAGAGCTGGTATGAATTGTAAGGCTGAGCTTATCTTCTTAGACTGGCATTCAGATGTGTAGTGGACAAATAGTAAATGATCTGGTTTACAGTTGGCCAGGAGAGTCTGAAATTAAGATGATTTTTTATCAGCAGATGCTGTAGAGAAAAAAATTAACCAACACAATGAAACCAAAAGGGATTGGAGAAACACCTGTTTATTCAGCTACTCTGAAAAATACTGTGAAAGTCCACCAGACATAAGAAAGTTTTGTTTTGTTTTTTCCTCCCCCTGTTAGATAAAACTGTCAAGTTCCTTTTCTGTCTAAATTATGTCCTACTCTCCTGCCTGTATCTTTGTTGAAGGTGGTCGAAGGGGTAAAACTAAACTGTAGTGTGGATAGCTTAGCAGTTCTCTCTAGGAATTCGTTCAAGGAAAGGAGGAGGTTTCCATAAGGGCTGGTCATTGGTCCTCAAGTCTAAGGCAGTTGAACTGAGCCCTGCCTTTTTTGAAGGACTGTTGGAGGTGTATTCGGTGTTTATAGCGTAATCCGTAGCTTAACTAAAACTTGGTCCAAAGAGCCTTCAGAGGTGCAGTGACCCAGCACGTGCAGAGCCAAAGAGCTGCCACCTCGGTTGCATGCAGCAGAAGGAGTGTGCCAACGTTGGTAACAAACAGACTTCACAGTTTGCTTGTGACAAAGTGAAACTTGCTTTGCTTGTGACGCAGCGCTCTCTGTAAAGCAGACTTCAAAGAGGAGCCTAGCACAGTCTGGATTGCATGAGACACTAATCAGGTTGTCTCCACATCTTAATTAGAAATAACTGCATACTGTTGTTGGTGAGTTCAAGGGCTTTTTATTTTGTGGTTTCTTATAACTCATTGCCTGTGTTTAAACTCTGTATAAGATGAGGATTCAATATTTTCTCTGTTTAAACTGCATTAACAATACAGCCCACCCTGACTGGTGGTCCTTGCAGGCAACATGCCTAACACTGCTGTTCAAAGGCAGGCAGGTATCCATCCAACTCTGCTCCAAGAAATGTAGGACAGGTGCACTAGAGATGCCTCAAAAGCACTCACTTCCTTCTTGATTAATTACCCCGTGTCATTATCAAAAACCCCCTTTCCCAAGCTGTCAGATATGCCTTCCCAGGAAGGCTCAGAGCAGAGCCAGTGCTCCTCAGCTGTGCAGCACATTCAGCAGGGGCCCAGGCCAGCACTGGCAGAGCTCACAGTAGTAGAGGCCAAGATGAAGCAGAGCCCACAGTTGTGTGCTAGGATGAGGCAGGGTGAGGCTGCAGCAGGGAAAGGAGGAAGAATAAAGGAGCAGTTAGGAAAACACTGAAACCTGTTAGTCGAAAAGTAGGAGAGGTAATTTTTAATGTGCTCATTTACCCTACTTCATGTTCCTTTCTGCCATAAAGATCAGCAGAAAAGAAAACTGATATTTGTCCAAACTCAGGAATAAGATTTGTGAATCTGCAGATTCAAGATAAGAATAAGAGTGCATGGTGGTGGTCAGTATAGGTTTGTCTAGGACAATGCTGCCACCAAAAGGCACCTCGAGCTGTTACCTTCTCTGCTCTTGTAGGTTTGTATTTTAGCATGAGACGTGCTCTGCCTCAGTGTTCTGATAAACTGCTTGTGAGTCAGCACACATCAGCAGTGAGCCATTGATCAGGACTTTTTCTTGCAGGGGTAATGCATTTAAAGGATCTGCTTTACAAGGGGCACCTCAGAAAAACATTACACTTGTCAGTTATTTCTGAGGACACTCGTCACCTCATAGCTATGTCATTTGGTCCTGTGTGAAGCCAAATAGCTTCGTAAGCTCACCAGTTCTTCCTGCTGCACTGTCTTATCAAGTATGAAGTCTTGGAATATCTCAGCCAAATCTGAAAGGGGGCCATGCCTGAGGTACAGTCCTGCACTTGGCACGCAGCAACAGAAGTTGTGAAGCAGGGTTCAGGCATTTTTTGCTATGAGTTTAGGCATACTAAGTATAGGAAACTGTGGAAGATGTGCTGGATTCCAGTGGTTGTTGTAAAAGGATATGTGTTTGTCAAGTCCTTGCTAGGATGGATATAATTACAAAGAGAAGTTTGCCATGCGCATGAGGTGTGGTTTTTTCCTCTACAGACACAAAGTTTGTATACTGAACTTTGTCTTTGGTTGTGCTCCAGTTTCTAAAGGCTAAAGAAGAAAGGCTGGATTTCTGTCAGAAGAGGTGTCTTTTACTGGCTTGTGGCTAGCAAGGAGTAGCCTCCTTCCTCTCCCCAAGAAGTAGAAATCAGAAGCAGAAAAACTCCTCCTATTTTGCCATAGAGATTGCTTCTCAGCAGAGAAAACCATAATATCCAGAGATATTAGCATATAATAGCAGAGATAACCATAATATAATATCACTTACTGGCCACTGCAGTAAATGGCTGTACAATTTTCAGGACTGGTCTTAAATGGCAGAGAAGAAAAACAATCTGAAATGCCATTTGAATAACAAGAGTCTTGGAAATGCCTTAGTGGTCTGAGAACAAGATCTGTCAGAGAATTTTTTCCTGTTAATGGATTATGAAATGAAATATTATCTGGGGGGAGGGAGAAATAATTCCTTAAAAAATGCTATGCTTCTGCAACATTGAAATTGCTAAGGTGAAGGGCATGGAGTTGCTAGAGTGTTGCTGGCTGTCACATGGGCTTCAGACTAATAAGCATATTGATATAACATCCTAAGTGGTTGCTACAGCTTCAGAACTGTCATTAGGGGGAAAAAAAGTGGCCTCAGAATGTTTGTCTAAGTACAGCCCAGGAAAGATAAACCTGGCTATGTGGGAGTGGAGTGCCTCAGTCTCAGGCCCAAAGAAAGGCTGCTCTTCCTGAAGAGCTCAGGAGACACAGCAGGGAATTTTGCCTGAACAGTTCAATGCTAATTCCCTTAGAAGATGTTGTGGATTTCTGCCAACATGAATATCATCTGAGTTCTGTAACTGGTGAAATCCTCATAGTGGGTGAGTCTGCGTACTATGGGGAGATTCTTGTCTCTGGGAGCCTGGTGTGCTGAAAGGACTGCCTAATTGCAGCAGAGCTTTGGAAACTTGCCTGTCTGCCTCCTCCCACTGTCCTGGGCCACCTATCACCTTTCTAAGGGGATTAAGGTCCACAGCTATTCAATTCCATTCACTACCCTTTGCCAAATTCCCTTTACTTAAAAGGGAATAGAAACCTTTTTCTTAAGGGTGCTCTTTGAAGGGAGAAGTGGCATGTTTGCATGTACCTGGGGAGCTATTACAGGAATAGGATGAAAATGTTCTTTCTCTTCTCTCTTCGATTTTTTTTTCCCAAGCAATCTTGTGTAGGGATAGCAGAGTTCCTGATACTCTCTGTTTCTGACTCTCTGTTTTAGGATCAAGCACTGTTAATTGAGCTAACCATCTTGATACAAAGTCATCACCGTTAGTGGATTGAACTAGTGTGAGTAGAAATGTCCTTTACTGTTCTAGGAAACTGATACAGACCAGGAAGAAATAAACCAGCAGAATATCTTCATCTAAATTAAATAGATTTTCAAGTCCCAGGAGGGTTCCACTTAACAAATTGTGAGCCGAGTATAGATATATAGATATGGAAAGGCAAACATCAGTTTTGGATGATGGTGGATGTTATTGCTTGATTCTTACCAAACTCTCAGCCATCAGCAATACATTCAAACAAATACATGAAGACAGAACTTGTACATTAATGTTGCCTCTTTAAAATATTATTTTCTGTGGGAGCCCATGTCCTCCCTCCCAAGCAAATGCTTTGGACTCTCTTTGTTTTAGTTGGGAAGCTGGATCACTGCTGCTCCTAGCAGGCACCCATACCACAGGCCAGAGAAGCACTGCCCACCTGCTGGCCTCCGGGACCAGGTTGGTCATAGAATCTGAGCTTGTGTGCTAGAGCTGATCACATCCCACACTGTGATGGGCACAGAGAAGAACTGCAGCTGGCATGGGATGAGTGAGCAGTTAGCCCATCAGGTTTTGTTAGATGATTGCTAGGCAGAGGTGTGAAAGAGTTACTGTAAGGATAATTAGATCTGAGAAACTTCACTGGTGTGTGAGAGAGTAGAAACACTATTTTAATCTGCTTTGAAGCAGTTCTTACTGAAGCAAATTCTAAAGGTAAAAGCTATGTATTTGAAGACAAAAGGATATTGAATTGGTGCTCTCAGCACAATGTGTTTTAAACTTTTACTGTTTATAGTCTTAGTTTTAGATCCCAAACCCCCTTATTTATGTTGGTGTTGATCCTTATCTTAAAAGGCTCTATGATATATGAGATAATAGGCTGTTTCTGTTTTAGAAGCGGTTAAGAAGTGGCCATTAGCAGATAATTATAAACAATTTCTTCTTTTTTACAGCAATGTAATAAACCTAAAGATAATGGATCTCTTTCCCTGGGGACATAAGTGCTACATATAAACTTAGGAATAGTGTATCCCTAATTTCTTTCCAGGGGAAACAGCACATGCCATCTCATTTAACATCACAAAACACGTAGATGTGATTAAAGTTCTTTATGCAAATACTTTTTCCCATTGTTTTTCACCAGAGTCTACAGTACCGTTTGCATACTGGAATAATTTCCTTTATTTCAGAGCTCTACACCCACCATGTTGCCCTGTGGAACAGCTCTGTCCTTTATTCGGTGTCTGGTGCGGAAGAAGAACATTGGCGGCGAAAGCCTTGAGGACACCAAGTTGTGCCGATGCTTATCAACACTGGACCTTATAGCCCTGGGAGTAGGAAGTACCCTCGGTGCTGGTGTTTATGTCCTTGCTGGAGAAGTAGCCAAATCTGATTCTGGACCTAGCATCATTGTTTCTTTCCTCATTGCTGCCATTGCATCTGTGATGGCAGGTCTCTGCTACGCTGAGTTTGGCGCTCGTGTTCCCAAGACTGGCTCTGCATATTTGTACACTTACGTTACAGTAGGTGAACTGTGGGCTTTTATCACTGGCTGGAATCTCGTTTTATCCTATATTATAGGTAAGCTTAAGAACAAACACAGGTCCCAGGGATTTTTGAGACAGGAGATAAAAGATACAGACTTAGGGCTGGTTTTCTTTTCTGTCTCTACACTTAGCTACTGTTTCTTTTTAGTCCTGCTGAGATCAAATAACCAAAATAATTTGATTTTATTTGATTTCCTTCTGTGCATCACCATTGCAAACAGGTTTTTGGCAAGATATTTTTGTAACAATGTGATGTATGAACCACATATTTTGTATGAAGATTGTGTCAGACAATTCTGTGATGATGCACAAGAATAAACAAGATTTATTTGCCATCTTTGGTCAGCAAAAATAATTCCAGTAAAACGAATAAGCTCTTTTTTAAAAAACATATACAGTAAGGACATTTACTGGGACTCCAGTATAGTATCTTACAGGAAAGCCATGGTGTTTAAGTACTAACTTGCTACTATAGCATTGTGCTAATTAAGTGCTGTCCTATCAGGCAATCCCATAAAATACAAAGTCGACCAGATTTCAATAAAATCAATACTTATGTGGCAGATAGTCGAACAGCTATTTCAGTGCTTCAGCCGAGATAACATTTTTGGATTTAAAAATTATTTCTCCTGGAGAAATGTGTCCCAAACTTCCATTATATTGTGTATGAACAAGCCTAGCTTTAGATGTGTACCTACGGGATGGTTACTCAAATCATTACAAAACTGATGTTCCCCAGTATTGTATTAAAATGTATTTAATGAGAGGAGAGTTATACAAATAATATTGGCCAAGTTGTATTTGGCCGTGCACTCTTTGCCACAGAGAGTATTAATTTTAAATACAGACTCTGGTAACATATGTCTTGATAGTAATTTTTTTTTTTGCTTTACTTACAGGTGGGCAAACTTTCCTTTATGTTCTTTCTTAAAGTGCTTTCTTATGTTACTTTTGATTGTTTAACGTATGTCATGGAAATTAGAAATAGCTAGAAATAAGCTTCTTCCAGGATCAGGCATAAATGACACAGAAATAATTTCTGCAATCTTTTTTGAGGCAAAAAATTGTATCGTTCGGTTCTAGAAAAACTTGCTACGATTTAACAAGCAAAATTCTTAAACATTAAAATTCTTCAGCAAAACAAACATCACAGGCTCTGCTTTTTTAAATACAAGTAGCAACAGGCTTAGTTTTGCTTCCTTTTCAGTAGAAGTAGCTGTATCCCACTGTATGGTTGTAAAACCCTAAAGCATGTGTTTTATGAAGGTACATCAAGTGTAGCAAGAGCTTGGAGTGGCACCTTTGATGAACTTCTTGGAAAACGGATTGGTCATTTCTTCAGTGCCTACTTCAAAATGAATTACTCTGGGCTAGCAGAATATCCTGACTTCTTTGCTGTACTCCTTATATTGCTTTTATCAGGTAAGAAAATATATGGCTTAATTTATGGTTGTTTGTGATATTTTACAGTTAAAAGTGCTAAATTGTAGGGTTTTGTACCAGAAATACCTTAAGGAAGTTCAGAGCCACATTTTGTACTGGCACAATGGCTCTGTGAATTAAATGCATATAACTAAATTTTCACATACACCCTCTTCTCTTGAAACTGAGACATGAACTGATCACTTGTCAGTACTTTTTTCTATAAAACCCATTATACAGACTGATGGTAACAGGAAAATTACACAGTTCTCTGTGTTTTCATGGCTCTATCACCAGTAAATGCTTTCAGAGTGGCCTAGAGGTTAAGCTCGGTAGTTTGGTGATGTGGTCTCCTTAAATTATATATTGTGCATGTAGTGGGCATTTGTAAGGGGGTTTTTCCACCTAAATTGTTCACTTATTTGGTATATAATAACATTCCCCTTTTTAAGTCTTCAGTTCTTTATTCTAGAGTTTGTTTGATCTGAAGGGCACCCCAAAGTACTTGTATGGACCAACAGACCAGTTTGAAACCTGGGTAAACCTTTCCTGTCTACTCTTCCAAGTCCTGTTTTTGTCTTTACTCATGTATCATGCTTTTAAATCACAAACACTGACACTAGCAACCTGCTATTTGAGGGATCAGAAAGCTCAAAAATACTGCAAGTTATTTCCATGTTTGTGTTTAACAATTATTTACCATATAGAAATGTTCCTACTGCCACTGGGAGTGAAGGAAGCAGGAAGTGTATTCTAAAGTGTGCAGTTTGTTTTCAGGCAATACTAGAAGCATTTCAATATTCAGTAGAGGTCTTACCCATATCTCATATACTTGTTATGTTCAGTCTCTGGATTAAACCAAAGCAGAAGCTTTTCTTCTCTGGAAAGTGAAACTAAGTTATATGTATATAACCTGTTCTCTGGTTCTCTTGTTCTGAGTGGGGTTTTTTTTGGCACAGGAAAACATTTCTGTTCTACCTACTGCTAGAATGAATGACCAGTGCATCTAAAGATTTATTAGGTCTCTGTACATAAAAGAATGGCTTCCTATACTTACGAAGATCTGGCAGTTGGCTTGACTAGGTTTACTCCAGTATCCTGCCACATTTGTGGCTCAGAATTGCCTATAGGACCATATATGTCCTCAGGAGGGTTGGGAATGAATGTGGAATATAACTGGAGCAGACCTTTCAGTTTCACCTCTTTCAAATGAAGGAGACAAAAAATAACACCCTGAAAAGCAGAGCACTGAAACACCACAAACCAAACTATACAGTCCTAGTTTAGAAGCTGACATCTTTTATTTTTTCTCTATTGCCATTGCTGCTTCAGAACATAAGAATTAAAGGTTCTTGAAAAAAGGGGAAATGTTTCCTCTGTTGTTCATCACTGCTACTGAGTTTTCATTTGTGTCCTGCCTTTTCATCCCTACCATCATTCCTTCTTCACTCCTTTCACATTTGTGCTGCAAATTGCCTCTCCAGGTGTCTGTGATAAGAAGCCAAACCCCCAGTGACTGAACTGGGTGGAATTCTCCACTGCTGAAAGGAGGGGCAGTGGGGATGGCTCAGGACTGTGTAGGCTGAGCCTGATACAGTAACTGGATTGTGAGCTGTGTGAAGCTGAGTCATGGGAGTAGCAGGTGATGTTTTACAGAAAATGTTACGTGCTAAGCACAAGGAAAAGTACACAGAAATCTGTGGGGTTTGGGGTTTTTTGGTTTTTTTGGTGGGGGGTTGTTTGTTTTTGAGGTTTTTTGGGGTTTTTTGGGGTTTCTTTTTGCGTAGGGTTTGGGGGTTTTTTGTTCTGTTTTGTTTTGGTTTTTTTGATAACGAAAGGACTTTAGAAATGCACAAACTAGGATTCGCACTGCATTAGGCTGATTGAGACACTACCTTTTTGGAAAAAACTGAGCTGAAGAAAGCATACATCTATTTCAATAAAAATGTTATTGGTGAAGAAAACCTGAGCAGCTCGTAAGATAATTTCTGTGTTCTGATAAGATAGCAAATATCTCATTAGAGGAGTCAGAAACTTTTTAGACATTATTTTGAGAGGCTTAAAATTTTCAGACTTAATCTCTAAATAATGAGGGAAAGTATGTATGTGATATTAGTGGAAATGGTTAGCGCGCAAAGGACCTGTGAAAACTTTCCAATTGTATTTCATTTTTCCTGATCTGCTCACTGCCTGTTCCATTAAACTGCTAACACTCTAACACTTAAAATTGTTAAAAATCTAATGATAAAGTAGAATCCCAGTGGAATAACTTTCAGATTGTTTAAATGTTCCACTCTGTAATCTAAAGTCATGTGTATTTTGTATCTGACTGTTTTCTAGAATCTCTATGCCTCATTGTTACAAACATGAGATGTGTATTTCTTTTAAAGCTGTTATTAATGAACTAGGAAATGGGACTTCCTCTGATGGATGTGCCCTGAAAAATGTAGAGTCAATCGGTTACATTGCTAATTTAATAACTGTGCTTCTTTTCTTAATCTAACAGATAATCCTTCTGTAAGGAATATATTCTACCAATCTATTTTTACAAAGCATAGAATTCTTGTAGCTACTTTTACTCCATGGCATAAAACAGAGATATGGATTGGCATCTCAGAGAAGTAAAAAGTAGCCAATGCTAAAAATACTTTTAAATACTTAAAGAAGAAGTTTCTCTTTTGTGTTTTCCAATATATTTGCCTATTGTTGTGCTGCTAAAAAGTCTAGTAAGTTTGTGATAATGCTTTTTTTAAATCTGCTGATGCTTTTTCAGTATTATTCACAGTACTTGCATATATACATATACACACACACACCTTCTTTAAATGCCATTTTAATAGTATAATGGGCCATTCACATCTATAAAATATTTTTATTTTACAGGTCTTTTATCTTTTGGAGTAAAAGAGTCTGCATGGGTGAACAGAATTTTCACTGCTATTAACATCTTGGTCCTAGTCTTCGTTATTATTTCTGGTTTTGTGAAAGGTGAACCTGACAACTGGAAGAAAAGTGAAGAATATCTCAGAAACTTTACTGCAGTAACAGAGTAATTTTTAAAAATCTATTTACTTTCTCATATTTCAAGCAGTTTTTTCTTACGCATACTTCATTATAATAAGCACTGTGTTTTAATATGTTTTGTCACAAACTTCAAAACAAGTAAGATGATAGTTACTTGATTCAGACATTCTTTCTTTTGCTGTTATTTTTCTCTTTCTTACAAGCTTGGACCTAAAAATGTTATCTCATGCAGTTTTGTAAAGCAGACCTCTGTCATGATGAGAACTCTTAAACATTCTTTTTCAGAGTTCTAGGGTAGGAGGGTGCATGTATTTATCCTACCAATAATGGGGGGGAGAAAAAATTATCTTTCTGCTGTGTTTTTGTTCTTTATAGGAACCACTCATCCTATGAAAATGTGACAAGTATGTATGGGAGCGGTGGCTTTATGCCATATGGTTTCACAGGAACATTGGCTGGTGCTGCAACGTGTTTTTATGCTTTTGTTGGATTCGACTGCATTGCAACAACTGGTATAGTATTTATATGTGTGTGTATATATGTTTAACATGGGGATATTTTTGCAAAAAAAACCCAAAGAACAACAAACAATATAATACTCTGTCTACTCTTCTTACTTTGCTTTCTTCCAAAGCTCTTTCAGTCAATGCAGAATGAGTCTAAGTTCATTCCTGAACGTGGCTATCTTTCTGGGAAGAAGGAGGAGGTTCTATTTATTTCTTTCCTGTTCTAAAGAAATTATTGCTGCTTTGTAAGTCTGGAAAGTGCTTAGTATACAATTTTTCTGCTCAAATAATGTTTATCACCTGCTCAAATAATGTTAATCACCGGCTCACTGTTCTCTGAGATAAGGTGTCTTTTCCAATGGCTGATAGGGAATGAGTACATTGAGTACATTGAAAGTGTAGGTAAATAACTAAAAATTATGGGCTTGGAATACTCTGCATATAAAATGTATTTCATGACCTTTAATTTACCACTACTTTCTGACAACAAGATACTGAGTTCTGTTCTGTGTGTCTCAGTTTATTTTACTCAGGTTTTTAAAACTTCTATTACAGATATGATTCTCATGACATAAATTAACAAGTGATTTGTCTTTGATGTTATCTCTTAAAGCTGAAGGGGAAAAATAGTACAAATTTTTGGTGGGGCATTTTCTTTTCCTTTTTTCAGGAGAAGAGGTCAAGAATCCTCAGAAAGCCATACCCATAGGAATTGTGGTGTCCCTACTTGTCTGCTTCATGGCTTATTGCTTGGTTTCAGCTGCACTGACACTTATGATGCCGTACTATCTGCTAGATGAGAAAAGCCCTCTGCCAGTAGCATTTGAATATGTTGGATGGGGTCCTGCTAAATACGTTGTAGCAGTGGGATCCCTCTGTGCTTTGTCTACGAGGTAAAGACATTGAAATATTAATTCTATTGGGAAAAGCTGATGAATAATGTATTTAATTTATATGTATGTTTGTGTTTTCATTTTGAAGGCTCAGTCCATGCAAAGAATTAACAATAAGTACTGTAAGCAAGTATTAAACTTAAGCAGGTCTAGTTGACAGTAGCTGTGTTAATTTAGCCTCCTTTTTTTCTTAACAGTACTGTTATTGAACTCTACCTCTTTGGGAAGCTTATTACACCAATTTTTTTATATAAATATTTTCAAACATATGACCTGCAAGTTATCTTTATTAACTGACAAAGTAAACCTCTCCCGTTTTTCCTTTTTCACTGTCCATTCCCTGTGACTCAGCAGCTTTATGGGCTCTGTGTATTTGCAGGCAAAATTGAAGACATGATTAACTAGCTCGACTCCCCATCTTCATTGCCTGTCTCTGTTTTCCTCCAGCAGCCAGTCTGTCTTCTGACATCATCCCTTCCTGTGGTTTCTGTGTGGGTATTTGAGATGTAGATTATAGCTGTGAAAATATTATAATTTATTCCCCTTTGTGAAACAGTGAATGTAACCTTAACATATTATTTTGATTAAAAAGATCAGGGAGGGCACAATATATATTAGTATGTGTTCAAATATATTACACCCCAATTGTAATATGATACAAACACTTTAATAAAATAGAAAATTGCTTGATACTTGAATTTAGGAATAGAAAAATGCTGATGCCGATCTTTTACCTGAACTTATGTAGTAAGGAGTCATTTCAATGAGCTTCATTGGTAAGAACACTGGCTGCCTTTCCACGAAGGAAAACAAGTTGCCTGTGGAAGCACTAACACTAATAGCACTCCAATATAACCCTGTAGGCATTACCCTGAATATGAGTTTGTTGACTGTGGGCAATGGTTTAAAGAAAAGGAACATTTAAATGCAGGAGGGGATAGAAACATGAAGTAGTTCCAGAAGGACACTAAAATAAATGTAGGACTGACTGAAGAATGTCACAGTTACACAGTCCATCCTCAGATTATTTTTGTTATTTTCTATATATTTGTCATGGTCCCCTCAGATTGGTGGGTTTCATTGATTTTTTTTCTTTACATTGATAAATAGTAGAAGTTATATATAAGAAACTAGATTAAAGAAATTAATACTGGAAAACAAAGTGGACTGAGATGGTAAGAAATTTTTAGAAATTTGAACTATCAGTCTCCTTTTCCAGTGTATTCTGAAGAATTATATGTACTCCTGTGGAGAGATTGATCTTTCAGTCTGTTGACTGATGTTAGGTTAGAACAAAACAAAGGAAACTGTATTTCATGCTCCTCAGTTTAGAGGTACAATGAAGAAAAAACATTGGGATTAATTGCTTTTGGTTTCCTGTTACTGTGCTATGTCATTAACTTGTTTTGCCAGGTAAAGATGTTTGTTAATACTGCCATTATGTATGTGAATGTACATAAAGAAGGGTAGGATAAATGAACCTTACAAAGCTAAAACAACAAAAAACTTTCTGGAATTTTTTGGAATGTACCTTCTTTGTGGAAGGTACACATACATCAAAATCAGTTCATTTGCAATAAAACTTCTCTCCTGTCTACCCTTAATACTTGTGTCCCACAAGCATTACTGGATGTACCTAGCACCTGTGGCATGTAAGAGCTGTTCCTTCTTTAAGTCTTTAGTTGTTTCTCTAAAGTAAGAAAGGAAACGCTTCTCCTGGTTAAAAACTTGTGTGCTTGCTGCATAGGTAATACTGGCTATGATTTCGCCTTTTGTTTTCTTAATTAAAAGTATTTCCTTTGAGGGAAAGAAACCACCTAACTTAAGAAGTATGTTTAAGAGCTTCAAGTTATCAATAGTTTAAAAGCTTTATGTGTTCTAATAACATCTAAATTAATTAGCTTTACTTCTTCCAAAAAAAAGTCTTAACGCAGCTTGCCTAGAGGTGCTTTAATCGAAAGAATTAATCTGCCCAAGTACACTTGTATGGTGCTTACTTTGAATTACTGTTAATCAACAGGCTTACATGGAAATATAGAGTGTAAGGGATGCTGCTTATGCTTATTTATTTGCTGCTGCTGACTGACAGACTTTCTCCAGGAATACTAAAGCTGAATTGCATAGTTAGTGTGATCTGGAACATGTTCCTGGTCCATTAATACCCAAGAACTATGGTGATGGGAAGGCAGTTATCTTGCTAACCTGGATTCTGTCTGATGAAGCAATTTCATTACCTAAATTAATATAATTATAATAATAAATCAACTTTGAAGTTAAAAAATCTGTTTGTCTGATCTGTAGTACCTTGGGCTATGGGGCTTTCTGGTTTTGTCTTACAACCATACATTTTGTTTCTATACATGCCATTAATTAACATTTTTTATCTTGTCCATGAATACAACTCTGCATGAATTGTGTTTGCCATGTTGCATGTGTTTGCTTTTTACTCAGTCTTCTTGGATCCATTTTCCCAATACCACGTGTAATCTATGCTATGGCGAAGGATGGTTTGCTTTTCAAATGTCTAGCTCAAATCAATTCCAAAACGAAGACCCCACTAGTTGCTACTCTATCGTCTGGTGCAGTAGCAGGTGAGACTAAGAGTTGATCCTTGTAAAGAAAGGTGCACTGCTAAACACGTTGAATATATGGAAATAAACCACTGTTGTGCAGCTTTGATTTGCTTTGGACTGAAATGATCAAATCTGCTTGTTGCTAGGTAAAGTAGTCTACCAGTAAAACTTTTCTCTACCTCAGATTTTTACTTGTTGGTTTATCTCAAGTGCTTTCAAAGCCTAGGGCCAAAATAAACAATAACCCAAAACCAAGAACGTCAGTCGACCAAACAAAATCCTAAGAGCAGCAACACAGAGCCTAAGCAAAACTATACCTAAACCCATTAACTCTTCCAAGCTTTCTTTTTGTGTAGTTGGGTTTACCAGTAAAGCATTGTGCTTTTAATAACCTGTACTTGAACTATACATTTTTCTGTTCTAGTCTTCTCGGCTCTATGTTCCCTTTGCCCCGAATTCTGTTTGCCATGGCACGTGATGGTTTACTCTTTAGTTTTCTTGCCAAAGTGAATAAGAGGCAGGCACCAGTTTCTGCCACCATGACAGCAGGGGTCATCTCTGGTAAGCTCTCAAAGCCCGTGTTACTTAAAACTGAGATTTAAACACTCTATGCACGTGCATGGTACTTTATATTTTTGAAAAGGGCTGCTTGTTAACTTCCCTTGCATGTACAATGGGAATAAAATTTCTGAGTAATCAACAGGTATAAGAACTCCAGATCAAGCCAATCATGGTGGTGGTGATGGCCTTAATGCCACAGAATTCAATTTTTAATTTTTTTTTTTTTTATATTTACCCCCATATGGTGAATTAGCTTGTTACTTAATCTTAGTCCCTTAGGCTGATGCTCTACTGACAGGGCTTCCTTGTCTGATTTAAATGAGATATATTTATCCCATCTATACTGGGGGAAAATAACTGTCACTTGTTGGTTTTTTTTTTTTTTTAAATGAGATATAAGAAAAAGAATTACATTTGCAGCAGGATCAACTTTTGTGTCAACTACAAAGGTTCTTTAAATTGTCTTCCAAAGAGAATGATGGTTGTTGTGTAGGCTTACCAAGTTGTGGTTGAGGGGCATGCGTGTGTTGGGGGCTTATGTGTCTGCACATATATGTATACACGTATGTGCCTACATATATTTTACCAAAACAGTCTTTTGGGAGCCGTTGCCAACTCCTAAGGTAAATTCTTAACATTCAACTCTTTCACTTATGTTCATACTTCTTGCTGAGGTACATATAGCCGTGCCCAAATTTCATCGTCATTTTAGTGGGATGTTTAATCACCCCAGAAAACTGGAAGCTTTAGAAGTATTTAGCTCAAAGGAAAATAAATAAGTTTTTTTTTAAGTAATTCAAATATCAAATACATGCCTTAGAACTTTTAGCAACTTTGGCAAAAATTAATCTCAAATAAGAGGTTCAGGAATGAGACGAAATATTTTTATTTATAGTCAGGATCATCCTCAGATGCCACAAGACTGGAACTGCTCAAACTATGTAAAGTTTGAGCTCAAACTGCTCAAACTTGACGATAATGCAGAAAGACACAGTCGTTATCCAGGTAGTTCCCACATGAAACCTTATTATCAGTTCCCATTTCTTTGGTCAGAGTATAAATATATTGCATAGCATTACTTTTATTATTTCAATTTTATTTTATTTGAATTTATCTTATTGACATATTCTCCTGTAAGAATTTGGAAGTTGCAGTTTTGTGGGATGAAATCAAGATCTTTATGTGAAATCACAGTAATGATGAGAAGAAAGAATAGTGTATTACCCAGCTGGTAAAGTGATTGGTATAGTTACACAGCCCTGCCTGTAGCTCTGCAGCAGCTGACATTGGACTGCTTCTAAACAATCTTTAGGAATTTGGTGCATCAACAGCTCACTGGAAAACAGCTTTATCTACTGCTGGAGAAAGAGTAATTTCTTCCTCTAATTTTTTTTTTTAAATCCGTATTTGGTAATTTGGGGTCATAAATAGTTTTGACAGAATAGTTTTGGATGTGTGCAACAGCTTATATTATCTGACTTTTCTATGCATTTGTAGCACAAATAGTTTTACAGCTGTAAGAAATGTTAAGGAGATGAGATGCTCAATTAAAGTTATCAAGTCAAGACTACAGCTGAGGCAACCGTCACGTGTTATTATGTGACTGACCTTTTCACAGGTGGTAATCACCATGGCAGACCGCTGCACATGGCAAAATGTTTTGGTGTCAGTCCAGTTTCACCATAAGGGGACCTACTGTTGTCTCTTAGAGTAGAACTAAGAGAGGTGGAAAAGAAATATGCTGCCTTTTTTTCTCTTGGTATAGAAGAATTACTAAGTAGAAACTTGCAGGCATTTTTCACCTTGTTTCTAAAGTTAAAGAATATCCAGGCTACAGAGTAGCCTTTCAAAGCTGGGATTAAAAATTAAATATAGCTACTGTACATGAGGTTTTAGTAGGTTCTGTTCTTCCTCGGCTTTGCTCTTTAGAACATGAAAAGCAGAGGTATTCAAAAATCTACATTGCAAATTGCTTTTTGGATTTAGGAACACCCACTCTCATTGAAGAAAACAGGATGGTCTTTCTTAATTGGAAAAAGAGACTCCCAAATTATATAGAGGTCCTGTAATCCAGCAGTGTTGTTTTCAGAAAATCACATTTTTGCTTCCTCCTTTAGGCTCAAATACCACTGGAATATGTGTCCATGTGTTTGTGCCCTTATGCAGCTGTCTACAAATACATTAACAAACACATACCATAAATATTAAATATAAATATTTTGAATATAGAATAATTTGGGTGTGCATATACATACGGTGTATAAAGACTACATTTAATAGTTTCTTTTGATGTTGAGATTACTGATGATTCAAAAGATCTGCATCTCAAAAATATTAATAAAATACAAATCCTTTAAGAGGCTCTTAAAGTATGTGTATGTATTTCAAATCAATTGTAATTTGCCTTTCATTTACTGATAGCTTCTCCTAATTAGCTTCTCCTAATTTCTTTATAAATAATGTGCTTTGTTGTGCAAAGAGCATAGACAAAAAAAGATATTCCAGAATCTCCAAATGAATATGGCATTAGCTTTTATAAACACAGATTTCTATAATTACTTCCACTTCCATGGAAGTTTCTGCCTCTGAGTTCAGTGATCATAAGAATATTAATTCTTGAGAGATGTTACTGGTCATTCCTGAAGGTGAATTGAAAACTATTTTTAGTAAGATAACCATTAAAAAACCCCCAAAAAACTATTTTATTTGAGACAACTCCCGAAAGTCCTCTTCACGCAGAGCTCTTTCCCAGCTCAGCAGAGAAATTTTATATCACAATGACTTTTTCTCATTTTGGCAGTGGGATCCATCCCTTCAGCTTTGGTGAGATTCTGCTGCAGGATCTGAACTTCGTTTTGTAAAAATGTATTTTTAATATGGCCTAAATTGAACAATATGTGTGCAAATACAAATATCCAAATAAGTCTGATATAAGCTTTTGATTATGCAACATGACTGTATGACTCATCAGCGCCTATCTATATGAATGAAATTCCCAACTGTAGGGAATTAGGTTTGGAATGATACCAGTAGCTTAAAAAATGTGGTTTTAAGGATTATCATTATTTCACTCATATTGCTGTCAGTAAAACAGTAAGTTACACTGCAGACAGATTTTAAAACCTTAGCTTAATATAGTTTTAATATTAATCTTAGCACTTATGATTAGACTTGATGATCTTAAATTTCTTTCCCAGTGTGGATGATGCTACAATTCTATGTCAGTCTCCTGGAATTTTTTCCATTTCTTTTCTTTTTTAGCTGTAATGGCATTTCTGTTTGACCTAAAGGCTTTAGTGGACATGATGTCTATTGGCACACTTCTTGCTTATTCACTTGTGGCAACCTGTGTCCTCATTCTTAGGTGAGCCAAAAACATCCTTTTATTCTGCTGTGGGGATTTTTTTGTGTTGGTCAGTAAATAAACAGAAGCCATATTTACAAGACATGTTTTTTGTTAGATAGCCAGTAGCTGTAAGCATATAAATGATTTCTAAGAAGCAGTGACTCCTCAAAGTAAACAATGGTATGTTGTTACGTAAGTATAGCAGTGAGTCGGGTTAAAGCTTCTGGTGAAATTGAGACACCTTTTATTTTCCAGAAGTATTGGTCCAAGCATTACTCCCAAAGGTACTAAATATAAGCTTGAGTACAGAATTCAGTGACTGATACTTGTATATGAATACAATCTATGCTGTACATCAGGCATATTGCATTTTGGGGACTATATGTGAAAGGGGTTGATGTTCCAGGTGGTTCACAGGATGAACAAGTTCTAATAGTTGCTTTGTATTATCCTAGTCAGAAATATAAGACCAGACAAGTGTTTTAAGATGTGGTGGCCCTAGAAGAGAGTGCAAATATGAGTGAGATTATATATACTTCTCAGTAAAACTCTGGTATCCGTCATGTTTGAAAAGCTATGGAATTATATATTGCTAGCTACAGATCACTTTTTTATGTATTGCTCTTCATATTTTAAAAAGTCAGCCTTTATTACTTAAGGCTAAGTAATTAACTTTGAAAAGTGTAACAGCTTAAATTCAGCTCAAATTCATTGTTGCAATAATTTACACTTTAAAATAGAGAAGCCTATTCTATTTAAAAAGAACTCACCATAAGTATTTTTAAAAATACATTTAAAAGCTAACAAAGCAGACGTGAATTTTTGGTTAATGCCAGTTAGAAGCCTCTTAGAGTAAAGGAAGCAAACAAGTAAGTAAAGTAAGTAAAGTCAGAAACAAGATCTCTTCCTCTTTCCTTGCTGTTGACTACCAGACCCTGTCCTTTCTTTCTGTATGGGACTGGTCATTTATCTGAGCTATTGGTGCATTCAGGTAGCTTAAAAAAACTGCCAAAAAAAAAATCTCCAAACAAACCAATCCAAAAAGTGAGTTGCCGTAGTATTTCTATATATGACACTGAATAGTAATGCTGTTGCAATGGAGTTATAACTTGGGAAATTCTAATGCTCTACAGAAAAGAATTTAGTACTTCAGTACATTCCTAGATTCATATTGCTTCAAATCTAGAAGTGTGCTTTATGGTTATTACTCTGTTTTATGCATAGGTACCAACCCACCTATGAGGAACCAAAATACTCTCCAGAAAAAGCAGCTTTGGCTGCAGCTGAAAGGGAATCTGCAGTAAGTGAGTCACAGATAAACATGATAGAAGAGAATCACTTCCGTCTTCAGGCTTTGATTAATCCATCCAGTTTACCGACTGAGCAGACTGCAACTATAGTTAACTTCTTAGTGAGCCTCTTAGGTAAGTATTTGACTTTTAGGTAAGTCCAAACTCATTTATGCATTAACATTTATAGTGGAATTTTATTAAAGACAGAATTAAAAATCCACTGATAACATGCCTTCTTTCAGTCATATATGTGTCATTCTGTGCTTTTATCCTTCATGAATCAATCTAACCTGTAGTCATTTTCATTTAATTAAACATATTCATAACAACAGTACATGTTGAAGCTTACTATCTCTCTTCATAAAAGTCACTTCCTCTTCAATGCAGAGATTAAGTGACCTATTTATGTAATTTTGTTTTTCATACAGCTTGCTTGATTTGTGGCTTGAGTGTCCTCATTACATATGGGATTCATTTCATTGCTAACTTGGAGCCCTGGAGTATTGGCCTTCTTGCTTTGTTGGTGATATCCTTCATAGTTACCATTCTCCTCATCCAAAGGCAGCCCCAGAACCAGCAGAAAGTAGCCTTTATGGTGAATAACTTATTCTCTATGTTATTCTCTGATGACAGCTTTGAATGGATTCTAATGAGTGGGAGAGAGAACTTAAAGCTGGAAAACAAGTCAGAAACTGATGAGTGTACTTGTCTGTGTAGTCTGCAGTCCTTTGGACCTAAGACAGAGTATAAGTCCTTTCATTTTGCACTTTCACTTATGTTCTAAGATCAGTTATTTAATGGAAATAATGAAGTATAGTGATGAAGGTCAAGGAATCTGGTGGAGGTGGGGGAGCATTTCAGAATAAGAGAGATAGATATATTATTTTTCAGCTGTAAATACAGGAATTCTTTAGTATATGTCCCGCACAAACTGGGAAGTTTTTCTATAGCCTTAGAGAATATATATTAAACATAATGTATTTAAAAGTTTAAGATCTATAGAAACTGTTGGTTAAACCCAGTGAAAATTTCACTACAACACCAAAAAAAAATTCAATTCTTTATTAGTGATTACACGTTACCTCTAGTTTGTGTTACATACCTGAAGTGTGACATGCAAAAAAATTTATGTTTAATAGAAACATATTAAATATTTCCTTTTAGGTTCCACTACTGCCATTTTTGCCATCATTCAGTATACTGGTAAATATTTACTTGATGGTACAATTAAGTGGAGAGACTTGGATGAGATTTAGCTTCTGGATGTTACTTGGTATGTACTTCCGTTCATTTCAGTCACTTCATACACTAGAACTCATGATTCCCATCTTAGAACATTCTTTTCCTTCAAATATTTGAAAAAATCTCTGTGATTTAATAAAAATCAGCTAATATTTCTGATAAAAAGGAAGAGCATGCTTCAGAAGAAGTATTTATATGCAGTCAAAATTACAAATATAGTTTTTAGGTAATAGGAAGAATTCCAATAAGCCATGATTTTTTTTCCTAGTAAGTATAGCCAAAATTATGTAGAAACCTGCTTGTAACAAGTTTCTTCCCAGTATATCAGTCTGTCCTCTTTTAGATCTAGAAATGGTATTAATTCCATCTAGACATGAATTAGAGATAATACTTTCCATAACTTATTAGAGCATTTAATTATGCAAAAATGATGCACTGGAATTTCCTGTAGAAACAGGGAAGACCTGAAGCATGAGCTCTGATTCAGATATCTGAAGAAGAATATTCTTTAGCAAAAATCTGTTCAGCCAGAGAAAAATATCTACTTTTTAATGCACTACTTGCCTGAAAACCCTATGAACTCTTTTTTTCCCTTTTGGAAGGCTTCCTCATTTACTTTGCTTATGGCATCAGACACAGTGTTGAAGGTCATCGTGGCGATGGAAATGATGATTCTTGTTCAGAAAATAGTGGGATGCAAGAAAAGAACCCAGTGGATGACCCTGAAAATGCAAATGAAAGGGATCAATTTCTTCCACATGAAAGGACAAGTGAATGTTAAACTCTGCAAACACACAAATCTTTTAAACCTTCAATTGGCATTTTACTTGCAGACTGAAATTTCAGAAGCTTTCTGCCAACACGTGCCTCTTGAAAGTGTTTACTACAAGGCCTAACTGATATTTTGGACAAGCTGCTAATCCATCTTCATAATTTCAGAACTGACAGCATGGAGATTAATATTTAATTTTTTTTTAAGTACCCTTTGACAAGCAAAAATTTGGAGACATTGTTTGAAATGTCATCCAAAATCACTGGCAATCATTGGATATGAAGAATTTTAGAACTGTCTGCAAGAAGTTCTGAGTATTTGACAATCCACTGTGAACATAAGTGCCTTTCATACCTTCTCCTTATCTTTGTTACGTGTTTTGATAACAATCTAAATTATCTTCTTTCTGTTGAAGTAACTCATGGGAGATAAATTTCTTAAATACAGGCCTGGAAAGTATTTGCAAAATGAATGGTAATTGTAGGGATTAGATACTTTGTAAAAATTATAGGAGCATTTATTTATGAAAAAAAAGTAATTTTTTATGCTTATCTTTACTAATCATGACTATTAATCTGTAGTCATGGAGAATTCAAGTAGCGAAGATACTTAAAAGGTTTTTAGTCCCTCTAAATAGCATCCAAGATTTTTACTTAAGTGCATGCCTTTTCTTTGAAGGATGCTTCTCACAAGAGAAGCTCTTTTGTTTTCTGCAAAATCATCTGGGAAATAATCTGTTGGTTACAATATTGACAGTGGCAATCAGATGTGATTTAGCAATAATAGTTGGTTTGACTTCAGAAGGCCAGAATTTCATCTGACTAAATAATTTGGTACTTACCTCCAGCAGTCGTCCAGTTTTCCTCCTTACTACTAATTTTTCCCCCTAAATTTTCTCCTTTGTACATGTTCCAGAATTGATATTGCTGAGATTAGCATTACACATTGCTTCTCCTAAGAAAAATTAATGCAGAAAATCCCAGCTTTCTTTTCAGATGGTAGGGGAGGCTAAAAAACCAAAGGTCTGGGTTTTGGAAAAAAAATCTTATCAAAACAGTATTTCATTGCTTCATTAAGTCTTAAAATGTATGTTAGCATAGCACTTTTTGTGAGCCAAGCTTACATCCACAAATCCATTAATGTGGGTATGATGTTTAAGTGCTAATTTATGTAAAGAACCAAACTGGTGTGGCAGTGCTGGGTAAACAATTATTTTAATGCTGGTAAAACCAGAAAATATTCTTTCAGCATAAGTCATGTTATTGGTCAAAGGCACCCAGATATTTTAACACTTTTTCTCAGCAAGGAGTAGGTTCACGTCCCATGAAGGATTCCACAATATGAAGTCATTTTGCAAGAATATATTTACAAAAAATCCTTCCCTAGAGTAAGAACTGTCTTGGACTTTGTCATGGAGAGTTGCAATCTGTTGCTGGTACTAAGCATTGGTATTAATCTCCATTGTTAGGTATAAGAACTTTAAATGCCATGAGAGCTATGTTGGTTGACAGTGAAGAGCACCTTACTTTTTATAATAGCTGGAATTTTATGAAAAAAAAATAGAAAGGAAAAAACCAAACTAGTTAGGCTGCTGCTGTCTCTCTCCTTTTTCAGAACAATAAGTTGCTCTTTTTAATCTTAAAATTACTTATTTCCCAGTAGTCTTAAATCCTCAGCCTCACAAAAAGCCATTGCTGTGGGAGCAAGTCAGCCGCGCCCATGTGAAGATTTTGTGTGATGTCTTTACAAGCCTACAGTGAAACACAGCTCTTAAAATTCCTTCCATATCTCAGCATGTGGGAAGCACAGACTTACTTTTTGCTATGGTGGTTGATGCCACAGAGCAGGCCAGCCAGGCTTCCAAGGCACAAACTGCTGCTGTTCTGTGCTGTGCAAGGAAGACTCCATTCCTGCCCAAGGCCATCCTAGAGAATGTATGTGTGCACGCCTGTCCATGCATTTGCATCTGTCTGAAATTAGCCCATAGCCAGTTTGATGTACTGGTTAAATAATTTCTATATTGCACTGGACTTTTCCTTTCAAGGGATACTACCAATACAATTAGCTTCTGACTAAAGCAAGTGCTAGCTAAGGCCTCTGGAGATAACTAAAGGAAGTAAATTTTCTAGTTTATTTTCTTGATGGATGTGTCAGCACTTTGTGTATTGACAAATTCCCCTTCAACTTGTATGAATATTTCTCCCCACCTGTTAGCAAAATTAATTATTTTAAAATAATAGGATACGCCTGTACAAGTGTTGCTAAGACAGATGGGAGGAGCTGCAGCACCAGAACTATTCACATAACTAATGAGATATAAAATGAAATTAAAGGCAAGGCACTGGGGACTCTTAGATGCTTCAACTGCACAAAGCTTATTTATATGTGTGTATAGTCATTATGAGTCAGTGGCTGAGTGAAAACAGACAAGCCAGAAGTAAGATATTTATGGTAAATTTGATGTGCATTTGTATATGCAGTCTTAAAATTCCAGATGCTTTAGCGGGACTCAGTGGAAGCAAAGGACGTGCCATGCTAGTCCTTACACAGAAGCGATGGATGCAAGAAATCCTGATCCTTTTCTCACATTTGCTGTATCTCTGCACTTGCTGAAAGCACAAGTCCATTGGAATTAAATAATTGTTATTTTTTAACACAGTTGTTGGTATTGTAAATTGTTCTGTGCAAATAATAATGGTACGTATTAATACAAAATGTCTACTTTTGAAGGTAGCTTATTGGGTTTTTATTTCCTTTTGTAGAAAAAAAGTTCTCAAAACCTTTTTTTTTTTTTTGGTACATTCAGGATATGCCATTAGATAAAGGAATTATTCTTCCCTAGTTGGCTTTAAGAAAGTAAGCCAAAGCATATTTAATAGAGAACAAATAAATCTTTTTGTTCTGATGTATAGGAGTTATAAAATATTTCTGAATAATTCATGTTAACTGAAGTGGTCTTCCTGTGGTATTCCAGTCCTCATTCTGCAATGGGATTTTTATGAGGTAACTTAGATTTCATTGTCTCTTATCATGGATAAAATTATTCTGTTAATAATAGTATGCTTTTTCCTGCACAACAAATGCTGGTCAGATTCCTGAAATCTGTCATATTGTGCTTATGTTGCCAAGTGTTAAAGCCATTTTTGTTACCTGCTGTTGGAGAACTAGCAGCAATAAATGGCAATCGTAGTGATACAGAGTTACTTATGTACTTAAGCAGGAACTGACTTGTGTCATCCAGAAACTTTGAATGATACAATGAATTTAGAGGCAAAACTTGTTAAAGCTTAAATACATATTCTGTATTTTATTACACAATAAATTTACAAGTCTAGTCACCTTTCCCCTAAAATTTATGAAAAAAAGAGATATATTTAAGAAATATAAGGTACAGTGTTTTCATAGAATTTTTAATAAGTGCCAATATCAATGTGCCATAAGCATCCTGAAGGGGTGACAGTGCAGGAAACCTGTGTGGGACTGTGCACTTGGGTATGAGGCCTTTGACACTGAGACACACTTTTTACAGTAGGAATTTAATTCACAAGAAGTCTGGTGTGTCTTACTTGAGTGCATAAAAAGAAAATGAAAGCACCTTTTTAATGCTGTTAGGCCCTAATTCTTCCTAGACACGCTGAGAAGTCTGTATGAATAGCAGTATGTTCACTGAAGGCACTGAGGTTACTCAGTGTTAAGCAAATATAAATTTTACAGAAAGAGCGGGTGGTATTTCATATAGTATAGGATCTTTGTGTTTGTTTTTAATTTCCTGTACCTTTAGTATTTCTTTCTGGTATGTTTTGAGGACCTCTGCATTTTTAATAGTTGGACCTTTTCAAAGCTAAATGTGATGCCTTTACCCAGTGCTGATCTATTTTCCATTTTATCTTAGAAATCAAACTCCTTACATGAGCTGAGTTGAAGGATTTCTGTGCATAGACATGCAGACATGCATTACAAAGAACTGTATGTGTATATATATTTTTTTATTGTCAGTTGGACAAATTCTGTTGTTTTTCTATGTTTTCATGAGCCTTGTATGAGGTCGACTCCAGCTTCACCAAGTTTAGTTGGAGTCAGAATATGAGGATTTGAATATTTAGGAGAGCTTTTTTCTTTTGTGGTACCAGAAAGTAAAGCATGAAATATGTGTTACATATCTTTAAAAACAATTATGTGTGAATCATTTTAAAAAACATTAGCATTCATATCCATCTTTTCTTTTTGTTTGTATGTACAATTTAGTCATTATTCCTGTATCGTATGCTGCTGAGCATTCAAAGTGTAGATAGAATGATTATGATGCAATTTAAACTGCAAATTTGTATTTCTTTGAAGTGCTCTACCAGAATGAAAAGTCTTGAATTTTTATGAATGTAAAATTGCTTGTATTTAAGAATATGGTGCTTTTTTCCCCACTTTACAACAGAGTTGTTACCAGTGACATTTTTAGTTACCTTAGTTCCAAATTTTAATGGAAATTATGTTGCTCCTCATTTACTGTAAAACATGCTTTGTGGGATAACAATAGTGCATTTGTTCCATATTTTTAAATAAAGTTGAATATCACTTGTATGTCCTTCATACAGCAGCTGTAACTTTAACCACTACTATAGTTTTAGTTAACACTAAAATAATATAGTAACTTAACATCATGAGTATGCCAGATATCTAATGTCACGACGTTACACAAATCATCGTACATTTAAAATAAATAACATGATAGCATTGTTTGCACTGTATAGAGGGAACAGAGAATAACAGCCTTTGATCTGGGCATTTTGTGTTACACTGCCAAACCAGAGATGATGTTAGGTTTGATTTCCAGAGCGGGCGAGTAGCCCTCAGCTTCACACTCAACTTTCTGAAGTACCAAGCCTTGTCCTGGTATTTACCCAACCACAGAGCTGGATGAATAAACTCATTGTTGTCTCCTTGTTCCATTTTTGTGAAAAAAACCCAAACCAAATCAACTAACCACAACACTAACAACAAACCCCCTCCCCCATCTCAATCCCACAAAAAAACCCCTCCAAACCCCCAAAAGACCCCAAACAAACCAACCCCAAAACCTTCCTCAATTTTGTATAGTACTGTGAGTATAGCAAGAGAATAAAAGCATGTATCTAGGCAATGGATGACAACAGTCTGGACACAGAACCCAACTGACAGAGCAAGATTATAATCTGGCACTGTTTTCAAAGACATTTGAGCAGTCATCTTTGTTCACGGACTTAAAAGTGGCTATGACAGTATTTTTTGAGGTATATTCTTTGTAAGGAATTATATAATAGTATTAAAATTATTAATAATCACCTTACGGTACATACAGATACACTAAGACTGGTCTTGAAAATCTTGGTCCCATGAAGCAGTGAAATAGGGCCACTGATTTAAAGGAGGACAAGTCATTCTGCAAACATGTCATCACATTTAAAATATTACTTGAAAATATGTATTTAATCTATCAGCTTACTCATGTGGAGGACTGGGGTTCTCACATGAAGGTTTACATTAGTTTTTCTGATGGCTATAAATGAAAATGTGTTTCATACATACCCATTGTAAAGTAGGACATGTAAAATTCATAAAATAACTTTCTTCATTGTACACATAGGAAAAAGGAATACATCAGTTTAAAAATGTCTTAAAATTAATGCAGTCTGAGTGTAATTTCCATGTGCTATTACCATCTTTTCCATAATACACTAATACTTGAAGCTCAGACACCATTAGAGCATTTACCTACCCTGTGTGTGAAAGCAAAAGGGAAATTTCACCTAGGAAGGCACATAAGGATTGCAACCAGCAGTTTTGCAGATGACAGGGAAAAAAAAAAAAGCCCACTCTTCGTCATAAGCAGGAGTTGTGAGTATTTCCTCTGCAAATATGCAGTTTATACTATACAACTTTTCTGAGTTCTCTCTGAGATTTCATTTACCTTAAACCAAAGACTGATAACCTTTTCAGATATACTTGGTATTCTAATTGTTTCAAGGGGGAAACACTTTTTAAATATCCTGTAGCAACAAAAATATTATTTTTTAAAATTTGTTACAGGTAATGGATGACATGTTTATGATACACTGATAATAGAATGAAAAAGAGATCATGAAATTTCATCATCCTACTCCACTCCTGGGCCCTACAGGTTTCTTTATGCTAACCAGGTGCCCCAGGGTGAAGTCTCAGAGCAGGGTCAGGCAAGCAAGTCCCCAAACTCTGCATGTTCGTGTATTTATGAGGGTGGAGGAGCGTTATGCATGGACCTTCTAACATTTTTCGTGTGGATGCAGATGAAGCCTAGGCTTCCTTTAAATAATCTGTAAATACTCTGCTCTCTTATCTGCTGCGGCCCTGGAGCTGTGGTCAGGGACACAATTTTTATTTATTTTTATTCACATTGGACTGTGGTTGTGTCTGCTACGGGGTCTGCCTTTGATAGCTGACAGGCATTATTTCTCCCCCCGTTCTAGTCCAACCTTGCCTTGCATCTACCTTTGTGGCCCCTCCAGCCATATTTTCCTCTCCCTTCTCCTACAATGAAACACTCAAATTTCAAGGAATGGCTTTTTACAGCTCACTGTGAGCAGAACCACACATGCAGCAGACATCAAGTTTACCATTTTCATCTCTTGGCTAGCAGCAGAGAGACGTGAGCCGTCTCCATGTGCTTCACCTGTGTCCAGAGAGAGACCGCCTCTCTTTTCCACAGTGAGGTAGCTTTCGGTGTGGCAGGCCGGTACGAGTGCAATAGTCTGACGTAAAAATATGCTTTTGCTGTCTTAGGCCAGCACTGTTCAGTGCCCTACGTGCAGCCCCGGGGTCACCGGCGATACAGCCCGTGCGGCTCTCGCTGCTCCGCTCTGCCCGCCCCAGGGCAGCCAACAAACAGCCGGACCTCTGCAGAACCTCGTATGGCGAGGGACGGCTGGCACCGACGAGCTGTTTCAAGAACAGCCGTCGGCTCCAAACCTAGTGCGGCAGCAGCTCCGCTCCGCACTCGGGGTCCCCAGCGAGGCAGGCCGGGTGGCGNCCACACGGTGAGCCGCCGCCCCGACGGGTCCCCCCACTTTGCGAGGCGCCGCCGGCTTCCCTTTTCCCAGCCGTACCCGCCGGCCCGACCGTGCCCGGGACAGGAGCGGGAACCATCACGGGAGGGGGCGGCGGCGGGGCTCCCGTCCCGCTGGGCAGAGGCGGAGGGAAGGCGGGTTGCTCGCATCGTGTGCGGTCAGCCGGTCGCCGAAGCCTTCAGGCAAAAATGTGGGTTTTGGGGATAGGCGTTCGCAGCAGCCCCGGCTGGTCCTGCCGCCCGCTCTCTTTGGGGTAGAACGTTTAAGTCCGCGTACAGTCCTGTGTGGCGCCTGAGGAGGGGACAGTGCTGGACGTGGGACAGCGTTGGACGTGGTGCTCGGATTAAAAAACAAGCAAAAAAATTTTGGCTTTCTGCATCGTTGTTCGATTGAGAGCATCGAACTTTACTCATAACTTGAGTAAAGTTATGACAAAAGTTCTCGTAACTTTTTTCTCACAGCCGCTTCAGGCTGTGAGAAAGTCTTGGTGGGGAAGGGACATTCGTAACTAATTCTTGACTTATGTAGACTTTAACTAGCAAAAGGGAGGCTCTTTCCCTCTTGCAAAATGTGAATGAACTTATTAATACTTATTCGGAAGAAACAACAAAAGTAATTCCATTGTTTTTCATTGTGGAAGGGCTTGGGGATCAAGGCCTGTGTAGCCCATGGAAGGGTTTGTAGAGAAATAGGAGGCAGGCTCTTAGGTGCATGGTGAAAAGCAGTTACCACAAGTACTTTAGTAGGTCATAAGGAAAACATTCTTATAAGGACATAAAAAATCATCTACCCTAAGAGCTGTTAAACATGAGAATTTTTCAGAGGAGGCTGTAGAATCTCCAGCCTCTGGGAAAGTCAGAGCTCAACTGGACATGGCTCAGAGCAGCTGAACAGAGATGGGAAGGGAATTCCAGAAGCCTTTTCCAGCCTAGTTTTTCTCACAACTGCATGCAGAGGAATTGCACTGTGGATCAGGATTTCTGCTGAAAGATCTGGTCTGTGGGTATACCACATCAAGTGTTTTCTATTTGAGAAGTAGACAGTAAAAACACAGAATAAGAAATGAGTTGTAACTTGGAGTACAGAAAGATTTTCCAAGTCTGTGTTTTTGTCAGTTTGTCACGTTTATACTGAGGTGTGACTGGGTGCTTCCAGCTCTGCCATCCCGATGCTTAGCAATGGGAGAAAGTAACCACACATATTTAATAAGAGTTTCTTGTCTAAAGCTAAATGTAGAAGTCCTAATGTAAGAATTGTAATTTCAAAATAGTCTTCCTAATTTATCTTATATTAATTTATGTACTAATGAAATATGCCCCTCCAGATTGGCTCTGTGTTTGGATGATTAACTTTTCATTTGAACTATCACAAATGATGAGATGTGTCCAGCTTGTTCTGTTGCATTACTTGTAATCACAAAGACTCTTTCTTCATATAGTAATCCTGCTGGTTAATTATACTTTATGGTAATCTCATACTTAATTTATTTTCACCTCAAGGAAGAATTAATCAGTATAAATTGAGAGAGTTTTCAGCCTCTATGGTACCAAGATGTAGCATGGGGGCTGCCTTGTGGAATGGGTATGTCTGGCGGACAATGAGTATGACTCCTTTGTACTTGTGGGAGACCAGGCTCACATGCTGCTTCTCAGGTTCTCTAGGCTGACACTTGAAGATCAGGGGCCTTCTCTAGTTATAACCTGTGCAGCTGTGAGACCAGTGGAATGTGCATGTGGATATAGGTGTTGTCTCAAATAAAAAACAAATGCTTTTTAGGATTATATAACCAACACCCGTTTTGAAATTGTGTGTGTGACATTTGTGAGAACAAGGGGCAGACATTAAAGGATAAATACTGTGTAAGACAAATACTGTGAACCAGGAGCAAAAGTGCTGCATGATATATTTCTGTGGCATATGGGTGCATAAGTCTCCTCCTTTGGCATGATGAGTTATTAGGGACTTCGAATATCCTGTTGCAGCTGAAATTAGTACAATGCCTCTTAGAACCGACTTTAGTCGGTTGATCAGTGGTAGAAATGAGGCATTTTCTCAATTAATATTTTTCTAAGTCTTAATTTTATTATATTTTTATATATAATAAAAAATGCTGTTGCACTAAAGCAGCAACATTAGGCAGTGCAATGTTATAAAAACAGTGAGGGCTCAGTGCATACCTCTGGTGAGACAGTGAAATATCCCAAATGTGGCATATTCATGTGCTTCCATAAATGGGCTAGTTGACTTTGTTCCCTTTCTTGGAAAAGTCTTGCAGATTGAGTAAGGAAATGGAGGATTCTTGGTGTTGGTTTCTGTGTTCCTGGAGGGATTTGATTGTATGTCCTCTTTACCTTGGGTGATACTGTGGCAGTTAATCTCGTTACCTGGCATAGAAAGACTTAATTCAGCTAAGACAGAAGACAGGATTGTGAGGTGCAGAAGTGCTGCTGGCAGTAGATACCTGGGCAGACTTACAAGGGAGTATTGGGAAGGAGCATGGCCACAGCTTGCTTGGAAACTCACCTCTCTGGGAGGTGCAACGGAGGCAGAACCAGGTTTTCAGTGTAGGAAGATAAAAGCTCATCTGATGTGTTTCCTGAAATGCCCCTGCTGTCACCTGCAGCGAAATACAAGGTCAGGCAGACAAGGCTCTCACTGAGCAGCTGGGAGCGTGGTGTAGGAGGAAAGTGTTCAGACTCGCTGAACTGCAGAAACATGAAACAGAGGGAGCTTGTGTGGAGAGAAAAAACTTAATTTTGAGAAAATCAAAACCAGGCTTCTGGCACTTAAAATTGAAAAGCTTTCATAGGGGAGTCTTTAACCGTTTCTTAAAGGCAGAGTCTCAGATGTGGCAGAGCACACAGTGTGGGATGAAGCATTTCCTAGGGGTGAGGTTGCAGAGTCCATGTGCCTTTGAAATAATGTCAGGATCAAGATTGGCAAAAAGTAGAGGAAATGTCAAAGAGTAGTTTGAACAAACTTCTGTAGGGTTTGATGGGGGGAAAAAAAAAGAAAAAGGACGGCTGAACCAAAGCTTGTGTGCTGCTACAGAGTAATCTGGAAAGTTCAACAAGGAACTGGAATGGCCAATTTGAAATGGGAATGCTTATTCAAAAAGGCTTATGAGGCCTGTCAGTGGAACCTCCCAGTACTAGGGCACAGTAGTGTGATGGAATTCCACCAAGATGGAATAGCTTACCCAAGGGAGAAGTGGCAATATGTGTTGAAGAAAACTTTAGTGTTAAATTTGTTTCCTGGTGGGTTTTGATGGTAAAAGTCATCAGGACTGAAATACCAGCCCTGTGGAGAAGAACCAACCTGGTAACTGACCACCCAATGTGTAATGACTGCTCTGCTAAGGAAAATCAGAGGAGCAGCAAGGATTGGATAGAAAAGCAAAAGGAAGAATAACTTCCTCTCACATGGGCTGGGTCACACACATCAAGGTGTGGTGCAGAATGCAATTGTTTAGATGCCACAAATAACGACTTAGAGCTGCTATTCAGAGAGCCCCTCAGAAGAGCAGCAATTCTTGACTTGCTCTGGAGCAGTACTCAAGTAATTGGATTCAGATGTTGTTGTTGAACGGCCAGACTGTAGTTCTAATATTCTTGCTGGAATAATAAAAGACAAAGAAACCACTGATGTGTTTAATTTTGGAGGGGGGAATTACATAAGAGAAGGAGGCTCCTTAACTCACATGTGGATTAAATATAAAAACCAGAATAAAGCAGACAAAATAAGTTTGAGAAACAGCTTACAAAAGGATAAAATCAGACATAAATCCTTTTTCTTCTTCTGATGTGACATGATGGGGCAGGGAGACATGGCTGCAGAATTTTTATGACTGGTAGGAATGGGGGATAAGAAAGAGCATCTATAGAGAGTGAAATTTAAAAATTTATCTGTGTGCACCCATGTTCACTGTGGAGGTGCTTAGAGAGGTTTTAATACCAAATGGTGACATGATAAGCATAGAAGAAACTTAGAGTGCAATATCCTATGAAGCGCTGTAAGAGCAGACTCTGAAATAGGATTTTTCTCTATGGGGAGAATCATTAGAGGACATCTCATTAACATGCGAAAAGCATCAGTGAGAGAGAAAATTAGCAACAGAAACTGTTCAAGTGCCAAGATTTTGTGATATACACCTGAGGTGTAAAAGAAATTTGAATCTGAAATTGATGAAGCCTTAACCCAGGTGCATAGCTTATCATAACTTTACATCTTTTTCCAGGCAAGGGCAATGAAGCTGGTGAAGGGTCTAGTGGGTAAGTCCTATGAGGAGTGGTGGAGGGAGCTGAGGTTGCTTAGCCTGGAGAAAAGGAGGCTCAGTGATGACTTTATCACTCTCTACAACTACCTGAGAGAAGGTGGTAGCAAGGTGGAGTTTGTCCTGTTCTCCCAGGCAGCAAGTGACAGGATGAGAGGACAGAGCCTCAGGCTGGGCCAAGGGACGTTCGGGTTGGACATTAGGAGAAATTTCTTCACAGTGGGTGTGATTAGACATTGGGATGAACTGCCAGTGGAGGTGATGGAATCACTGTCCCTGAAGGTGTTAAAGAAAGACTGGATGGCACTTAGTGCCATGGCCTAATTGACATTGTGGATTTTGGTCAGAGGTTGGACTCGATGATCTCAGAGGTCTTTTCCAACTGAATTGATTGTGATATCACAACATATCACTATATCATATCATGTAACTATACCTTTCCAGGGAAATGGAATATCCCAGTATTTTACAATATTTGGAAGAGGTAGAGGCACAAAGCCAGATGTCTGTATTCTGTAAACTGAACTAATGAATTGCTGAAAAGTCAGTATGGCTTTGGCATGACTTCCTTTTCTTTTCTTTTTTTTTCTTTTTTTTTTTCCTTCTGAAGTTTTGTTTTTCAGATCTGCTGAGCTTCTCTGAGGACTTTTTGTAAGAGTGTGGCCATGGATGAATTGGTTGATGTACCTGGCTTCCCAAAGGCTTTTATTAAGCCTGTTGTAAAAGATTCCTTGGGAACCGATGTGCTATGAGACAAGGGTAGACCTCTCATGGAACAATAACTAGTAGGAAATAAAAAGTAGGAATTAGTATTTTTACCATATGGATAGAATTGCTTTTATCCAGTTGAATTTAACAGGGATCTTGTAAGGCACATGCTTTTCAGCATGTTTAAGCATCTGTTAAAAGAAAAGAAAACTGTCAGTAAAGAGTTGCAGAATGATCTCTCAATTTTGAAAGACTGGGCAGGGAAAATAGGACTTCAGATTTCATGTTGGTGGATGCTAAATAACACAAACTGTTCTAATTTCATGAATGCCTTGATGGGTTTCTACATAGGAATTTTTAACCAATAGTTCCTACTTAGAAGAGTGGTCTTGGAATTACACTTGATTATTTTGAAAAAAGTCAGCTCCTAATATTGCTGTCTTGAAAAGTAATGAGCTGTTTAGACAGGAAAGAAGACACCATTAGTATTTACAACTAGATCTGAGCATACCTTGAACCTGGTGTTCAGTCTGCTTTTGTGTTCTTGCCATCAAACAAGTGTGATGTAGCTGAACTGTTGTAAGATGCATATTCTTTACAGGAACAAGTAGAGTAGGACTTGTCAATCTGGAAAGAAAATGAGTCAAAAATGCTTAAGTTTTGTAAAAGTATTTGTGTTGGAGAGAATGTTGTTGGCAAAACATGGATATTTATTTATTTAATACAAAAGCTAGAAAGTATCTAGTATTTATGTGTAATTTGTGTAATTTTCAAAACTGACCAGACAAATCAATGAAGGAAAACATCCAAGGACAATATAATTTTAAAAACCCCAAAAAACCCCAGAACCAAACAAAAACAAAACCAGCCAAGCACAATAAAATGATGACAGCTGTGGTTCACAGACCCTTTGAGCTAAAAGTTCTTGGAAGCTTAGGAGAGTAGTATCAAAGGAGCGGAGATGGTTGCCCTGTTCTCTGATTGGCATCTGACACTAGGTGGTGTCAGTGCAAATAATTTTGGCCTGACCCACTGTAGCCTTTCTAATGTAATGCAAGGAAAAAATGCTACAAATTCCTGTTTTTTAAATTTGTGCTCACAAGGCACCATGTTGTTTTAAAGAAATGTGTTGTACATCAGCCTGGACTTGGAGAAGTCAAAGCTGATGCAGTGCAAGGTGTCCAGCTGGGGTTTGAGGAGTGTCACAGGAGCCATCAGTGGTAGGAATCTGGAAGTCCTGCTGTTTGAACTGGCAGCTTGTACCAGTTTTAATTATGCTGAATGTATGAGTATGCTGAGTTTTTCATTCCAGAGGGAGCTTGTTGATTGATTTGTACAATGAAATACCTCAGCGTTTCCATGTGGAAAACAAGAATTAGCTGTCAGGTGCAGTTAGTGGCATTTCTGGTGTCTGGCAAAAGTAGTTTTAAGTTTGTCTCACAAAAGGACTGTGCTTCCTGATGTGAGTTAAAGTTGGAATGTTTTGTTTTATTTTTAAATATTTGAGACACTTTTTCTTTCTGATTCCTTTGTTTGTTAAGGCAGCTGGGCATCCCTGTTGTCTCTAGGAGGTAATGAAATCTCTTATTGTTTGTCTCTAAATAAGATTCTGTCTTCATCTAGACTGTCAAAATAAATTACTGTTATGGAGAAGTGACAACTTAAGTCACCTTCAAGTGACTGAAGTATCACTTGCATTTCAGTAATTACTGTAAACTAAGAAACCTGCATCACTATTAGTATTTTATAAATTGTCATGAAGTTCTACACTTGTGAGTTCTTCATATGTCCCTTTGGAAATGTGGTGTGTGAAGAGGTCATGCAGAAGTGATGGGCACGTGACATGAACATGGAGAGCTTGTGTAGCATTGAGTGCTGCATGGCAACGCCAGGAGATGGAAATGACAAAAGTGGCTGCAGATAGAAGTGCTGTATTTCTTTCCCTTACCATTTGTAAAGTTTTCATACCTTGCATATTTCTCTGTCTGTGTAAGTATAGATTTTCTGTGTGTTCTTGAAAACTCTCTTTTTTGTTTTCCTTTTTCCCCAGGAAAATGGGTCATGCAGACTTCAAAAACTTAAGGAAATTAACTCTTAGTAAGTTTTATTCATCTTTTCTAGGAAGAACAAAACTTCAGTTATTCTCCGGGATAATAAAGAAGATTTTTTTTTCAAAAGACTGTATAAACTTTTTCTAATCAGTAACATTGCCTTCTTTATTTTACCAGTTATTGGACAGCCTGCGAAGAGTAAGCGTCCCAAAGAACCTGGAGAAAACAAAATTAAGCCTGTTAACAAGAAAGTAAAACCCAAGAATCCCAAAATGAAGGAGAGAGAGTCTGTGGATTCCTCTTTGAAGTCCCAGTCCATATTGGCACAGGTGATGGATAAAGGTCACTTCCAGAAACTAGCTGCCACCTTAAGCCTGGCTGCAGGACAAAGCATAGAGCTGCGATGTAAGGGGAGTAATGTTACTTGGAACTATCCTTCTTATTTAGACACCTTTAAAGACTCCAGACTCAGGTAAGCTATTTTTCTTTTTTTGCAGGAAAAATCCAGAACTTTTTTCCCTTACTGTGTTCAGCACCACTGGTGTTTTTGTTTGTTTATTTACATTTTTACAATCGCGATGTTCTATCTAATATTTTTTAGTGTCCGCAAAAAAGATGAGCAACTTTTAGTCATCAGCAGTTACTGCCTTGTGATGTGCACTGTGGGACGGTCTTACAGCATGTGAACTCTGTTTCCCTCAGATCAATCTAAAATGAAGATGATGTTCACCATTGTGCTGCAGCCACAAACAGGGAACCACGTTAGGGTTGGTCCAAAGTAAAACTCTCAAAATGTGTGTGTGGGTGTCAGGTGCTCACTACCAACTCTGTTGCTCTGCAGAGACCTGCTCGTGTTGGGCTGTACTGGTTGCTAATGTGGCTACCACGTGAGGTAGTAACGTTAATTTCCTGAAGAGACTCAAACCCACCTCTCTTAACTAGCGAAAAATACACCAGCCTTTATGCTAAGGAGCAAGTGAGAGTAGTGGTTCAGTCAGAGTTGCCTTTGCATGCAAAACAAAATTGTGAGGCTTGTGTTTCGTCAGAGTTTAATACTGAGAGTTGTCACTTGAAATCAAGGAAAGCTTTTTCTTGCATCTTGTGACATCTTAATGGGAAACATATAAAGATTTCTTAGAGCAGGAAGAGGAACTGACTGCCCCACCATCTGAGTGTCCTGTTGCTCTGAACATCTTTTCTGAGACTCTCCATACATTGCCCTCCTGGTTTTTCAGGATAGCACATGTAGCTAAATGTAGTTTAAATGTAGTAATTTAGTTCCGTATTAGAAAGAGGAGGGGCATATAAGGAGCTAAAGGATGTCTTCCACAGGCATTTTGTTGCTCTGAGAAGTGTTTGTTTTCACCGGCTGTTTTATGGAGACTGTGAAGGACTGTGAGTGATACCCAAATAAAAAACTGTTAGCTTTTCTTGGATATTTAGGTGAGAGGGGCACAGAGGTATGAGTCAGGATGTCAGCTCCTCTTGTCCTGTTGTTCCTATATTAAGTACAAGTGTGTATGCTCTCTCTAAGTAACTCAGGTTATCTGAATCTCAGTGATCTATTCACTTATTTACAGGTGTGATGTTACCTTAAAATCGCTCCCAGTTAATTAGTTTTTCAAATACATTCTTCTTCTTTCCACTTCTCTTTCCCAAGGGGAGTGTTGATGAATGGCAGTTACCCACTGTGATCTCTAGCACATCCTCTTGTAATTCATGAGCCAGTTCTCTGTGCAATTATGTGTTTGTCCCTTGTTGGCTGAGGCGCTCAAGGACTACCCTGGCTGAGTGCAAAGAATCTGCCACAATAAGTTACAGCAGCTAGCTGGTTCCTGCTGGGGATTATCACAGCAATATCTGTCAAAAGATCTTGTGGCCTCTTTAACCTGCTACTGCTTATTCTTTTGCAAGGAATATTGTTCTATCCAGGTTTCTTTCAGCAGGTGGCGTTTAATAGCTGCAGTACAGACCTGGCCTCCCAGCAAGCCAGAGCTGGATGAGCAAACCAACAGGGAGTGTGTGCATATGTAGTGGTGGTCATTCTCAAGTCTATCTTAATGTTTTGTGCATTTGCAAATAGGTTGCTGGCATGGTTGAGTCCTGTAGACCTACAGGCCATGCCATCTAAGTGTCAGAATCTGGCATTGAAGAAGGCAGGGCAAGTGTTGAGGGTTTTTGGAGAGGAATCTGAATGCTTCTTAGTTGGTTATTTGACTGTCTCATCCTCTCATGCAAAATTAAGTGTTCTCTGTTGATGCATGTGGGACAAAATACAAGAAATTGAGATAGTTTGGGAAAACAGAAAAAAGTTACATATATCATGATTGTGTAATTTTCTGTTTTCCAATTTGAAGTAGTTTGGGATCCTGTTGCTTCAGCAATTTACATTTCTAGTCAGTCAAGTTAACAGTAGTAATTTAACCATACAACAAAATTTAGTTATGCCGCACAAAATGAGTGCTATAAAACATTTTGGCTGGCTGGATGTAACTTACCTAAGTATTTATTTTCTTTTAGAAGTATGTAAGGCATATACTTAAGGATCTGTATTGAAATATAACGGTCATTGCTTTTGAAATTAGTTGTTGAAGCAGTAAGGCTGTGTTTGACTAAATCATCAGTTTTGAATGAAAGCAGAACATTCTCAAATTAACTAGAGAAATTGAAAACATAGATTAGAAGCAGATTTCAGTCACAGAATAGTAATAATTTACAGAGACATTGACCACAGAATCCTGTGCAGTTACATTTTCATCACATTTTTAGCATGGCTTTGGTAATTATCTCAAGGTCTTTGCTGTAGTGCTAATAGGTGCCTATGAAACAAAGTCTGCTCTATAGAATGTGAAATTAGAAATTTGTGTTCTGTGGTTTCAGAAAGGTTTGATGGAGTTCAACTGGAAGTACCACAGAGGTACCATGTTACTTAGCTAAGTTGGCGGCGTTTGTCAGTGAGCTGGCACCAGAAAAGGTCAGCAAAGCTGTGATCTTTCAAGAAGTGCTTAGATCTTCCTCATGGCATATGCAAGACCATGCACCAAGCATCATTGCAATAGGCAATTTAAAATATTTTGTTAATACATTACCTTCATTATTTTAAAATAAAATGATGAATGTAGGGTAGAGGGAGTAGATTCAGAAAAATTATTAGCAAATAATAACCTACAGCAGAAATTGTTTAATCATCTATGTAGACATATGTCCTGTATCATCTAACATTTTTTGAGTACTTAAAGACCAAGAATAAGATAATCCCCTCATGACCAGTTAGTGAGGTGTGGGGCAAAACCCAGGCGACTTAACTGGGTTGGGCCTTTTTTACCTTAGATTTCCATGTGGGTCTTGCTGGAGTTGGGGCACTGGTGCAAACCAGAACTGATGGCAGCAACAGGGGCATGTGATGGGGCCAAGAGGAGGTAATGGAAAATGAAGGAGTGGGTTGGTGTGCCAGAGGAAAAGTGAAAAGGAGAAGAGACACTGGTGATGAGATACCTGCAGTTGCTGGGGACTAATGACTACAGTTCTTCTGTTCATAGCAACAGATGCTCAGGCATCCAATTGTTGCTTTTCCCTTAAATAATAGAATGTGCAAATTCAACTGCTTTGGCATTTTGGCTTGCAACTAGTTAAATTTAGCATCAGTGTCATGTATTTTCTATGAGTGGTTGCAAAAAGAAGTAGGCATAAAAACCAGATGTTTTGCCTCAATGCTATGCTTACTGTATTTTTAACTCACCCATATGGTAAGGAGAATACAGTAACCTAGGGAACAATATGCCTTTTCTAAAGAGGAAAATTTTAATTAGGAAAGCCATTTCTGTAGTATTAGTGGGTGTGCTTTCATTGAATTTGTCCTTGTAACCGTACTCTACAACCTGGTAAATGAAATATTTTCCTTGCTGTGCTAGAGAGTCTCGGTTTTTAATAGGTCTGAAGCTGTTCCATGTGCTAAAATTATCATATCTGAGGGAGTGAGAGATGCCAAGTGAAAGGAGGAGGAGGACTCTTTGGCTGCTTCTTGCTGAGATGGAGCAGAAATTCTGCCTTTCCACTGCTCTAACTGGAGTACACAGCAGTACACACTGAAACAATTTACTTTGCTTTAGAGACTGTTGTGTGCCATACACAGAGAAAGCTCAAATCATGCAAACATGGTTCCCAGCTTAAGGACACACACAGGCTTGCTTCAGAACTTCAGAACTAATCTGTTATCTGTAATGCGCTCTTGCTTTGTGCAGCACTTAAATACTTTTTGTCTGAAAATTTTGTGCTCTGGCTAACTGGCCAAAAACATTGGTGGTGTTAACAGTCAGAGGTTGCTCTTGCACCCTCAGTATGGAAGGGCTGGAATGCTGTTTTGTAAGACTGTGAATAACAAATTAATGACTGGAGGCTCATCCAGAAACTGGATCTACAACATAATATAGGGATGAAAATAAAAATAAGGCAGGCGGATTTTCCCTTTACTAAAGCCTTATAGCAGAAAGCTGCTCTGACTTCACACAGTCTCTGTGCTGCCTGGTTGGAGCATGGGTCTCCCTTGCTGAAGACCAGCTGGATTTGACTTCATCTGATAAGTAAACTGATATGAAATGGGGCTGCTCTGATGGAAGAAGCTGGGGCAAACATCTGGACATGCATCACATGTACATTCGTGTGAGACGAGGGTGTCTGGACAGGAGCACTCTCAAATATTGAGGAAACTGGGTGTGGTGGGGGCCAGAATTAGACTGAAATTAGACTGCTTTCACTGAATGCAGTGGATGCATCCCACAGGCTTAGTGGGATGTCAGTTCTGCTCCTGTGTATAACTGAATTTGATTTTGCTGCTCGTGCTTTGAAGTTTGAAAGCTAAGGATTTTTTTCTTGTGTAAAACAGCGAGATGTTATGTTCCTGTCCTAGTGAGTGTGTATTTCAGATAAGCTCTCTTTTGTCAGTATGAATGCAGCTACTTGAGAGGAGTTTGGAAGGTGCTCTTTGAGTGATGCTATGTATACTGTCTTTATATATTTTTTTAATATAAATATATATTTTAGCTTCTAAATATGGCATAGTTTTCTGGCAAAAATCTTCTGAACTTTAAATAAAGTTTAATATGTATGGAATAAAGTTTAATGTATGGAATAAGATTTTAGGCTAAGTTTCTAGTTTCTTTAAACAGTCTGGTAATGTTTGTATATACAACATTTTTACTTTGTGACATCTACAATACAACAAAATTTTGGCTTCTACATCAGATTTCCCAGCATCTAAAATACTAATGAAACACTAATTAAATTATAAGTTGCCCTGGAAATATTGGTTAGCTGCAGGATTTACCATTTATACTTTATTTTATATGCCCGGTTTTGTCTGCTTAATATGGTCATGTCTCAAGTTTCAACACTTGCACTCTCAGATGCCAGGTTTTGTTACTGCATGTTTGTGGATGACTACCTTGCTAGGTTATTACTGAATAGCTTGTTCACAGTTAAGAAGAACACACTGTACAATAATTAATTAACTGTGACCTTATTTTGCTATCTGTTGGGATTTTAAGCTATAGCTCAGTGTCTGCATTAATGATTGGAGGCCAAAGAGTTCTGGCGTAATGGTTTCTCTGTATTGTAGACATTTAGTACTTGATCCTTGGAAAACATTTTATGCTGAGGTAGTCATATAGCCTTTGAAATGTGAACTGTGAAACTAAATAGTAATAATACAGACTAGGACATGCTTTGGATTTATCTTTTCTTCCTTTTGGGTGTGATAAGTGCATGTTCTCTTGCTCAGATAGAAATATCTCAAAAGTTATCCAAAAACTGAAGATAGTTTATAATGTAAAGTAGTGTATATATTAGAAGTGGAAAGACTACTGCACCATAATTATATGATTCTAAAAAATGGAATCAGACAAGGTTGTGTAGGACAAATGCATTAGTGGGTAGGAATTGTGATTTGCCTGTTTATTGAGGCAGGCCTCAAAACTGCCCTGTGGTGGGTCCATGTGTGTCTATGTTGATGTGGATCTAAAGGTGTCTGAAGGCTTACTGGAAAAGGCAGTTCTCAGTTATCTCTGTTTGAGGTGTGTATTTTGTCTGCTTTTAATCTCTAAGCTGCTGGCCTGGCAGAAGGCTGAATATTGGGTTATGTGAACTGCTGCTTGTGATTGCTGGTAATTGTGCAAACTGCTAGCAGAGCACCAGGGGAGTCAGAACTTCTGGGAAGCACATGCAGCTGAAGTGGTGGCCTCTGTTTAAACAGTTATTCTGCCTGCAATGGAGAGTTAAGCAAAACTCTTAAAAAAGGATAAAAATTTCTTCAAATATGCTAATCCTGGAAAAAAATTATTCAGTTGGGTATGTGCCTTACAGAATACTGCCACATTAGTAAAAATTAGGAGGGTAATAAATATTCAAAAACCTATGGTTGAATTAGTATGAGAGCTGTTCAGACTTCATGCAGCCTGTGTATTTGTCCAAATCCCTTTTAAAACAGTAAAAAGAAATTCATCATCAAATACCTAAACTTGGAAAAATCATTCCTGATTTGACTTGTAACTCAATGTCTTGCAAAGGAAAGAGGGAACCCTTCATGACCTAGATCCACCACCATGACAGGCAGCTGATTGAAAAGAACATTTTTAAGGGTTGGAGCAGCAGCAGAGTCACATGGCTGTGCTGACAGGATTCCCTGAGAACTGGTACTTTTGGGCCATTGCTTTTGCAATCCATCAAAAGTCAACCCAGTAGACTGCCAACCACACCACCATCTTTCTGCCAGAAGGAGCCAGGAAAGTAAACCTTAAAATATTTAAAAAAAGAACAAGATGAGACTGTAGTTGCTGTATTTCATAAGATAGGACCTTTGCCTCTTAGAATAATTGTCAGTATCTATGTATATATCTACATATTTATAAATATTTGCACATTTACAAATGTCAATCCACTGAGAGATGTGCCTGGGAGATTCAGGAGAAGGAAAAAAAAAGCACATCAATTCTGAAATAATCACACAGGCTGAATTTTGCGTAGTTATGTGATGGCACTGCCAGTACTCCTCCAGTAGTTCTCAGGGTCATGCTCTAAAATAGCCAAGGAATGTGGAGGAAACTCCAGTGAGGTGACTTAGACCACAGAGTAGGTGATGCAAAATGACTTAATTTGCAGGACAAATGCAAGCTGAGGTAGCAGCTCTTTGCAAGTGGAAACTTGGACCAGTATGTTAAAAACTGGTAAAGCATTCACACTGAAAGCAGGCAGAAATTATTAAACAAACTCTCAGTAGAACACCTGCTACTAACTACTTGTCAATTATCTTAGATTTTATTGAAGCAGTGTTACAGTATTGTAAAAGGACTGAGATGCACGTGGGTTGACTTGTAGAATGAAGGAAAGGGCTGTACATAGACAAACTAGGACAAAACATAGATGAACATACGGCCTAGAACAGTCACAGCCCAGTTTCAAAATTGAGACTTGAAGGAATCCAAAAATGAGCTGTACAAGACAGAAGCTTGCAAGCTCTTGTATGTAGTTAAAATCAATAAAACTGCTCATGTAAACAGTCTCTGCTGGAGCAAAAGGGGAAGTTGCAACAGAGCTCTGAAAGTGAAAAGTGGTCAATTGCAGAGAAGGAATAAAAAAATCAAAAGTGGAAATGAGCTGACAGAAATATACAAGGAAATACATCTGTGCTTGTCTTAGCCTTTTGTTTTTATTTTTCCACAGCATAAAGCAGCTTGACAGGTACAGTCAGCTGATCCTTGCAAACTCCACTGCAGCAGACACAGGTGAATACAGCTGCTGGCTTCAGCTGTGCAATGGTAACAAATGCAGGAAGGATGAGACTAAAACAGGGTCAACGTACATCTTTTTCACAGGTAATTTACTCACTGGGGGATTATCAATGGAAATACATTTGCTGGTAAGACAGGAATAAAGCTAAATCAGTGATTTCACTGGAGATTTTACTGCCACAGTTTTCATCTATTTTTAGTGGATGTTAAGGAAGTCTGTGCTGGTGGGCAGAAAATTACTTGCTTAGTGTGATTTTTTTGAGTCCATTTTCCCTATAGATTATGCAAAATGCCCAAAGTAATGGATAATGCATTATCCAAAAGCACATACCTTACAACACACTTTCTGAGGATTTTCTACAAAACTAATTAAAAATGTTATAATTCTTAAAAATGTGTCTTGATAAAGAAAATAAATCTGTGCAGGAGATTGATTTTGTCATGGTATTCAGATGACCCCATGGACTTTCCCCCACTGCCACTTCATTCCAGTTACTTGCATTGCCTTAGAAAACTCGATCAGGCCACAATTTCTCTGAGGAGTCATTACAGCATGTTGAGAGAGGCAAAACTCTCTTCAAGTGCATATGATGTCCTCCAGAGCCTGTGCACAGTTTACTGCTGCTTGGTACAACAGAGCTGAAATCAAGTGGTTCATTTTCTACTCTGGAAACCGTTCTGAATAATAAAACAACCTTTGATGCCTCATTAGAGCTAAAGTATTCATGGCTAGAAAATGTTTTAGTACAAAATATTAAGATAGGATTGTTTGCAAGACATTTTGGAGTTAAATTGGACCATGAGAAAGAAGAGCTTAATGTTTTTAGGATAAATTCCTTTGAAAGGCTGGAATAAACTTTGCAGTCAAATTATTATGTAAGTGCTCATGCTAGAAAGAGGAATTTCAGATTTAGATTTCCAAGAAGCATGCCAATTATGGAAATACTCCTTAGCTGTGATTCTGAGGGCACTAAATATTTCTGCTACTTAGGACAGTAAATCAAACATTTTGACTAAAAGCATAGGTATAAAAAAGTCTGTAGCTTCAAAAAGTATCTTTTTCTAGTAGTCCTTACCTTACCAGTGGTGATGGGATCCAGATAAGTACTTGGAAACTTACTAAAAGACATTTCAAAGATTTTCTTAAGATTAAAAAAATGCTTTGTTTTTATTTTCAATTTAATGTTTTTTAATGCAAGCAATGTTCTTTTTTCTTTTGTGTGTGCATATTAAAATTAAGCCAAAGTTTTTCATTTTAAAGAAAACTGTGAGCTGTTGCTCGCAGCTCTTTTCTCTTGTCAAATGTACTTTTCTTTCTGTTAAACCAAGATGTAATTATTTCTGTAATTATGTCAACTCTTCTGCACAGACAAAGAGGAACTTTTTGTACCTACTCCCAGTTATTTTGAGATTGTCTACCTGAACCCAGATAAACCTGCAGTCATCCCATGCCGTGTTACTACTCCTTCAGCAAAAGTGACTCTTCACAGGGAATTTCCAGCAGAAGAAATTGAAATAGATGGAACTGATATTATTTATGATGCAAAGAAGGGTTTTGTCTTCCAGCACCCTACTTCTGATCATAAAGGTATTGTCTACTGCAAAGCAGAGTCACAGGGAGCACCACAGATTTCCATCAAATATCACCTACTATATGTGGAAGGTAAAGTGCAGTTTTCTCTGTGCTTAAAATGACTCTTCTGCTGACACTAAGAAAATTATTTTTAGAAAGTAAAATAAGTAATGTAATGAGAATTTTAAAATCTTGATCAAAAGTATATGTGATAAAACATTTATCAGGCTTAAATTCTAGCAAGTTTTCCATTTTGGAGGGGAAAGTTGCAGGTGTAAAACACCTGTTGCATTAAGCAAACTGAGTCAAAAACTGACTCTCAATTTATCAGTGTATTTAACTTTAGCAGCTAATTTTCTGTTTCTAAACACCGTCTCAGTTCCCAAGGGCCCACCCTCAACCACAATCGCAGTGTTATCCAGCAGAGCCGGACTCAGTGACAGAGTTCATGTCGTCTGCACAGTCCTTGGGGAGCCAGACGTGGATGTGAACTTCAGGTGGGAGTATCCAGGGCAAGAGGTAAGAGGTGTATGCCCTGCCTGAAATGGTTTGTTCTTCACAGAGGCAGTGTTTTGAATGTTCTTGCCAGTTCAGGCATGCTGGCAGGAGGAGGCAGCATATCCCCTTTCAACTTCAACCTGTCTTTCCCTAAGGATCTCCCTGAGAAGTCACACAGGGATGAAGCTGGAGAGCCCTGTTAGTAAAAATCAAATACAGCAAAGCTCACTCCTCCTTCACACTTCCATTACAGAGATACTTGGACTCTGGCAGCATTTCCAAAGAAAGCCTCAGACAGTGTCAAAGCCAACCAACAGCAGGAGGCTGTTCTAGGGCAAGCCACAAGGCCCACTGATGCCTCTGCATTTGATATCCCTTCTTTCTCCATGGCTTGGGTGCATGAACTATCCCACCACAGAATTTTTAAGCTTGCTCATATCCTGAAGCAGAATCTGCTTCTGCCCAGCCTCATCTGAAAGAATCCACAGGAAACACAATGTGAATCTGTCGTCTCTTTTCTTGCACAAAATAAGATGTATCTGATTAGCATCACTGAAGATCCCCTCTCTTTTCCCTCCAACCACCCTCACCTGCTACAGCAGGAGCTCATTTCTTAATAATTCTAGACCCAGATTGGCTTTCCAAAACTGAATCTCATTAGTGTCCACCCTAGTTTTGTATCATTCCCAGGCTGCCCCCAGCCTGGTTTGCTGGCTGTTATTGGCCCAGCTGCTCCCAGTGGTTTTACTGCACCTGATGCATGGTGGCATGTGCATGTTTACACCTCTCTAGCACTGATTGAATATAAACAGCTAAAGCATGCAGGTTATCTCCCTTGTTTGCTATGAATACTAGAGCTGCAGTGCAGGGCACATGGACTATCAGCAGAGGACTACACCCTCTCACTGCACCCACTTATGGGGGTGGGAGAGGCTTTGGCCTGTGGCCTGCCTCTGTGCTTATCCACTAGGGTAACTATCTCAGCTCCAGCTGTGCCTGGGGATAGGGAGGGGAGAGTTGTGTTTGGGTTTCTTCCGCAGCAAAAGGATCAAGTAAATGTCAGAGTAGAAGCACTGCATGCTTGTTGGAGACTTAACATTTATTGAGAATGTTCACATACTGCAAAGCAAAAAGGTGGGGTGGAAGGAGAAGAGACAAGACCATCAGTGATGCTGGTCATATAGACCTTTTATGCAAGAAAAAGGTATCGTTCTGAGATTCACTGGATGTTTCCATTAATGCTGCTGCTTTCAGTGCTGGGAGCTCAATGATGGTTTTGTCCCAGCCCACACCACCCAGCAGTTGAGCTCTCACCTACTGCCTGATTCCTGAGCAGAAGCAGCACATCAATCCCTGCTTGTCCCTAGGTATGGTGCTTTGTGGAGACCCTCCTTTTATCTCTGTAGTCACTAACCTCTCCCTCTGCTTTTTTTCCACTCAGTTGTTTTTTTTTTCTTGTTTCCCTTTGCCACTCCCTGACAATTGCATTTGCTCATTCACCTGCTGTGAATGCATACAGATCCACCCTTAATCTGATTCTGTGCAACAGGCTTCAAAGCAGGCAGTTGGTTTAAGGAAAATGGGCTAGCAAGAGCCTAACCAGGCAAACAGGGTCCACCTTGCACAGCCTTTACCTTCATTTTCAGTAGGATCAAGGAAGTTCCACTTGCTATATTTAAGAAGTAACTTAGACTTGAATTAAATGTGCAGTATTACTTGATTGTAGGTAGCACTTAATTTTCAGGCTTGGAACAGGAGGTAGTGCTTTGCTAAGTGGCTTAATTACTTTTAAAGGTTTAAGAATTTCTATTACATTTATAACTGCCAAGAATTTATTTTGGTTTTTTTTCTAAAGCTGGTAATGCCTGCCACTTCCTAGGCATTCCCTGACTGCACTGTGACTCATCCCTAAGTTTCAGGAAGACTGGGAGCTGCCTTTGTAGTGGTCATTTTGTGAGTGTGAGATTGTAGCTATGACTCTGCATAAGTGTCTAACATTGCTACATTTAGCTTAAGTCTTGTAGCATTCATATTGGTAAATGGTTAATCCATCTATGTCATGAGGCAAGGCAAGATGGTTTCCACACAGAAACTTCTCTCTTGAATTTTTATCCCAGTTATTGGTATAGCAGAAGCCAGCGTGCTTAAAGCTGCTGACTAGCAGCTGCTGGATTTTGGAAGAAAATAGACTGCCCTAGTCTATCATTGGGCCAGTTTCTCTTATCCAGTATTTTGTGACCTCCAGAGGTGCCAGGCAGTGTGACCTCATAACCAGTCCATTAGAAAACTCCCTTACAGAATTTAAAATAAAAAAAGCCTTTTATTTAATAACAAAAAAAAAAAAACCCAACAAAAACCCCAAAAAACCCAAAACAACAAAAAAAACCCCACGAAAAAGCATTTTTTTAATATAAACATGGGGGGCTTGTATTTTTGGCTTTGAAGTTACATATACATTTTGGAAAGCAGAATGTGGAGATTAACTCAGAAGTATTTGAGAATTGTTACTGTTTATTTCTATGTTATCTGATGTAGTGTTTTCTAAAACTAGAGGAGGAATTAGTTTTCAACGTGTGACTTATAGCTATTCGCTGTGCTAAAAGAGAATGAAAGCTCAGTCAGCTACCTCATGCCACTGCTGCCTTCTTTTCGAGACATGCTTGAAGTCTGAAAACGAGCTCACACATCTATCTTGACACCTCCCCCAGGACACCTCACCCATTTGAACAGGTACCCAAATGCAACTTTAGTAAGCGGCCTAAAACTGAGCTCATGCACAGGCTCCAGGCAGAGCTTTGGCAAGCCCAGTACCTGTGCTTGGAGTGGAAGAGCCATTGCATTATCCTTATTTGGCATAGGTTATTGGTACATCAATATTTAGTGCAGCAATGTTGCTGCCACTGTCAGACCCCTTCAGTTCCCTCACTTAGGGCTGACTTTTGGATATAGGCTCATACTCTGCAGCCTCTTGCTTCAAGGGGATGGGGTGGTGTCACTAAATACACTTTGTGGAATCACCTATTTTATGTGGGTGGGTTGTTTTTGTTTTGTTAACAGTCCGGGAGGCTTGTGATTATTCAAAACTTCTGGAGATTGATAAACAGAGGAATTGGCCATACTACAAGAATCTCAAAGAGTGTTCTTCTTGTGGAGGATTTTGAAGACACAGATGTGGGAAACTATGTTTGTATAGCTCAGAACCTACAAGGAGAAACAACAGTAGCTACCAAAGTTGAACTAAAGTGATAGAAAAGACTTCTGGTCATGGACTGCCCTGTATGTTATTTGACATTATAGCCATTAATTTTCTTTAATGATGTTTAAATATAGCTTCTCTCTCACTGTTTCTTTTATATATCAATGCATTTTATGTTGACTAGCTCGACAGGCCATAACAGAGTTTACTCTGTCCAGCAGTAGAGACTTGTGAGTTAATGAAACTACTATGAAGCATTAAAGTGTAAGTCTGAACATGCATAGGGTGTGTGCATATTTAGAAACAGGTGCTCTCTGGGCTTTCCTTTGCATATGGTGTTTCCCTCAGACTCTTGCATGAGGTCAACCCGCTGTGTGGAACGTGCAATTTTAACATTAAGAGTACTGTACGTGTTTAAAACAACAACAAAAAAGCAAACTAAAAAAGCCTTGTAACAAAGTTAGCCAATAACAGTTGTTTATTTTGCAAGAATAATTAAATTTCTGAACATCATGAAAACACAAATGTGTGTATGCTCATTTTCATATGTGTGTAAAGACAAACACAAAATTTTCTCTCCTGGTGAAGATTAATACCCTCTAGGACCTTAATATATATTTAATATCTCCAGAGACTTGTAAGCAGTTGGGTATGCTGGATTTTCCTTATGTTGTTACATTCTTACACCCTTACAATATGTAGCTTACTTAACAGTTCACTCCTCTTTAGATATCTGGTGTTATGTTTAGTAAATTATGTAGCAAATTATGGTTGCTAAAGGCAAAACTTACATTTATTTAGATATTAACATTTACAGAACAAAAAAAAAGGCAAAAAAGCAAACATTAGAATAATGTTCAGTTTTACAGCAGAAATTCTTCTTAGGTTAATAACAAGTTCAACTTCATTGTATTAATTTACTTAGGAGAAAAGGAAAGATACTGTCATTTACACAGAACTATACCTGAATAAATAAGCCACTGCTTCTCTCACCCTGGGTTCAGTTACCAGTACTAAGAAAGAATTTGCCAGAGGAGAAGGTAAGAACTTGATAGCAACACTGTTGGACGTTTTGGCAATGTTTTGTTTTTTTTTCTTAGTCTCAAGCACCAACTTTATGTAGGCTAGAACTTTAATCTACTCCTTAGTAGTGAAATGACAAAAAAAAAAAATTTAACGCAAGCCATTTTATTTACAAGGCAGGTGAAAACCAGCTTATTCTGAACACACAAGGAAGGAAAGCAGGAACTGGTCCCTTGGTGGCACACTTCCCTCTGTTTCAGCCTGCATTTGACTGGAATTCCTAAAACTTCCTTCTGCTGAAGGCCTGAGGTAGCCCTGTGCTCCAGCTAATTCAGACCTTTGAGCAGATGTGTACAGCATTGTTTGGAATAGTGACAGCTCTAAGTGCTAATGTAAAAATGGCAGCTTCCCAGTGAAGTCAATTATCTGATTAGTAGTGTAGCTAATGAAAACATTAAACAAGCTTGCTGAATGCTTTTCCTTCAGCATACAGGAACCTAAACCAATTTGACTGATAAGAGAAATACCCATGGTAAAGACTGAAATGGTTCCATGCAGGTCTCATGTAATAGGCACCCCCAGGAACTTTTTTCATCTCTGGCCTCTGAAACTAAGATATCTAAAAAAAAATTAAAACAGTATGCAGTAGAACTAACTTTGAAGGTGTAAGAGGCAAGGTTAATCTGTTAAAATGTATCAAGAACATTACACTGTAATCCAAAGGACTAAGTAGGTTATACAATTTCATAGTAATACCTAAAAAAGGTCTTTGGACCATTTTTTTAGGGAAAAAAAATATCCTTGTATCATGTGGTTTTTTTTTTTATTCTGACCAAATTAACTTTAACAATCGAGCTTCTAGATGAGGCTGTGCAATGTGATAATTCCTTTTTAGCATTTTCATTCCTCAGAACAATGTCTTTCCCTTTGAACTAAAGGAGTTTTGCCAGCTTTTTGAATTTCAAAGTGCATTTGAGCCTGTAATTCAACAATTGATTTCCTTCTCAAACTATCTGGGAAGTAGGAGATCATGTCACCTACCCACCCTTGTTCAACAGCACAGTGGAGGCATCACTTCCTTGATGACAGTTTGGCAGAAGAGGAAAAGATGGTGTAAATCCATTGCTTGAGTAGTCCCCTGGGATAAGTGTGTAACCATCACTTGCAGGTCTCAAGACTGATACAGAAGCAGTGCCTCTAAGGAAGAGTTTTGGTGGGTGTCATGTCCTGTCCATCCTTTCTGTCCTTGTCCTCCTGCCAAGCATCAAAATAATTCTTGTAATTGAAAACCATGAGAATTATTTTACTGTGTATTTTACAGTTTTTATTTTAGCAAAAGCCTCTTGGGCAGAGCTGATGCTACATTGACACAGTTAATTACACATTTCTACCTAAATGAACAGTGACAGGGTAAGAGAATGAAGCCCGGGAAATGAAATTTAAGTGACTTGTCAAAGTTACATGCCTAAAGCTGCCAGTGCTGTTATTTCCATTTCCATACCTGTGTCACTGCTCTTCTAAGGCAAGGCAGCAGCAGTGGTCAGAAGGTATTTTTTCTTTAGGGTTCAGTGGTTATCCCAACTTTATGATGACCTTTTTAGCTGCAGCTCAGCCCTAAATGATTTCCTGGCTGTCAAACAAGATCAGTGGTTGGTTACTGTCTAGAAGGAATTTTGTGCATGAATTGCATTATACCAGTTTACATGGAAGTGTCTTTGGTGTTAGTAATAAGAAACATCAAGTCTTTAGTTAGCCCAAGGAAATGATTCACCTCAATTTTTTTAAAAAATACAGTGCAACTCATACAATGACCTTTAGAGAAAAGCATTGGAGGTGAACCATACTATGAATAGTTTGAATGGCAACAGCGTGTATGGTACAGCTGTTAATTGTCACCATAGCATCCTCTGAAAACTTATCATTAGAGTTGGAATTAAGAGTAAAGTTGAATATCTGAAGAAAATCACTTGTTCAATTGCTTGACCTTTGGCTTATGACGATGAGGTTTCTAGCTTTTCCTGAAGGAAAGCTTATGCTAAAGAAAAAACCCCAAAATATATAAAAGTTACTGGTTTGAACAAAGTCTTTACTAACACATGCTACTTAAGTTAAAGCTTGAAATACTAATACTCAAACAGAGAAAAACATTGAAACAGTATTTACAGATTAGCAGAATTATTTAATTTGTTGAAATCAACAGGACAAACACTAAACAGGTATTTCTGTAATCTGATTTCTACATACAAGCAGTCTTCATTTCTTCATAAAAGCATTAAAGAGTCTACTTGCAAGCAGTTTAGACATGAAGAGTAACCTGTGTTGTGGAGGTAAATTATCAACAAATTAACAGTCTTTGTATTATCTACTGTACCATACTTACTTTTCTGTACGGTAGCCTGGAAAAGCTTTCTCTGCTCTTGCTACAGGAAGGGCGATGCCATATTTAACCTTCAAACATTTGTGTGCACTCTGCTTGCATGTTTTATTTGAGGCATTACACTGCAACTAAAGTAATAAAGTTCTTACCAGTGGCTAGGTAAGCGTCCTTGTGAGAGGACCTGTTACACTGCTAACCTCTAACTGGGGCTTTTCTCACACGCAGAATGTTCTGAAAAATCACAAGCAAGCTCCATATATCTTCTACCTACAAGTGGAGTAACAAGGGGAAAATTTTCTAAGGAGTAGCTGAACACTAATAATTTGTGCCATGAAGCTTCACCATTGCTGTTTTGCTGTGCTGAGCAGATACTAGAAGTTTTTAGTAAGTGGAAAAATGTTGCTCCTTAGATTAAAGATCCTTTGACTAACACAAGCAGAAGAAAAATCCTTCAATTGGTACAAAATATTTATTGTAAAGCATTCAGCTCAAATACATGCAATCATATCTCTTTGACCATGGAAAGTATGAATGTTCTGAGACGTACTTAAAGCCAAGTTGTAGCCAACATAGGATTTTCATAGTTAAATTTGAACCTCCTAGTAAACATTTTAAGTACTACTAATAAGTGGTACGTACAGTGCCCTAAAAAGGATTAAAAGAAAGCATAATGTTCCATAGAAATGGCACTCTTAACTCATACATTATGAGAGGTTTAAGTAAATTTAATGATGAAACAGTCAATCAGAAGTTTAAATACATTACAAATTTACTTACTGTATGAGCACTGTTAACAGTGTTGTTTCTATGTCTGTGTTCCTCATTACTAGCCAAGATTTTGCAAGTCTTAGGTAAAACACTTTGAAGTGGTTCTCCAGTTGAGTTCACTAAATGCTTTCCCATGCCCTTGATTCCTGTCCCCATACTACTGAAAAAGACAGGGAAACTCAGCCAGCTACCAGCATTAGCTAACCAGCAGTGTAACAACATCCTGGCCCTACTGTGAAGCCCAAGCTACTGTAAGCATCAGTAGTATTTTCTAAGACTAATCTGAAGCTGAACCTGTTTTAGTAGGTACAGAGCAGTCATCTTAAACAGGTCTGATCAAGGGTGGAGCAAGGCTATCCAATTACCCTGTTGAAGCCGAAACTCAGCATGTGATATTTCCAGAAATGCTGACACCCTCATCCTCTAGTTCCAGCAGCCAGGACAACTTTTTCCCCTACTCTACAGAATCTCTTGTACAGGATTTTTCACCTGATGAACTGCCAAAACACCAACATCCTGCAGTCTAAGAGGGAAAGTATGGCAGAATTAGCAAGATAAAATACCACCTGATCCTCAGGTGAATTTAGCCAACCCTGAGGAAAGTTAATACAAATGCTAATGCTTAAAAGGCAGTGTGTCACCAGCTACATTGGAATTCACAAATTACTTAGTCTTCTTGAGAACTGAATTAAGAATGCACCTGGTTACAATTATTGCATTTCTCTTTGGCTTTCAAATCTATATCTTGTTTATCCTCAGGAACAGACGTGCTATTTTGGGGAAATCAGTGCTTCCTTTTCAGCAGGTAAGATGCTAGTTCTAGACTTCTAAACTTGCAACTCAGTTAAGAACTTTTGACCTTGAGGGCTACTGGGGTTCTGACTACAACCCTATTGACTTGAAATCCAAAATCCATTGCACCCTGCAAAAAAAGTTCTCCTCATAAATGGCAGAGTTGTGCAAGGACATGAAACCAAGAATCCATGCAAAATATGGCTGCAATTCAATTTGTTTTTAAAATTAATTCAAAGTTGCATACTCAGGTTGGCCAAGACACTAATAAGTCAGTTGACAAAGTTCTTAATGCCATTTTTTTACCAGCCAGAATAATGAAGGAAACTATCCTGCAGTACCACTGGCAGTTTCTCCTCATTCCCAGGCAAGGGTACTCTGTTAAGCATGCATACTGAGAGCAGTATCAAGGAAATACATGTCAATGTATAGTCTTCAGCTTTTATCCTTTATTACGTACACAGCAAAGAAGGCAGCATTAGACACACGCACAGTGTGTTACACCCATTCCATCCACGGCACACGCACACGCACACACACAGCCTTAAAAAAGTGTCGGTGATAAGGAACATATTATAAAGGTTGTGATCTTTATCTCTAAGCCCCTGAGCTTCTTCTTATGGTTAGGTGAAAAGGCAACAAACAAGTCTTTTCTTGCTCTGTAAGTGCTTTGTGCAACGATGTCCATAGAGGTCATAAGTCTTTTTGGGAGGAGTGAATGTCTTACTCCCATATTCACAGTCTCCTATCGCTGTTTTTGCACCAAATAGTTTCCAGTTATGTTTAGTTGGCATAGGCGGCTAATATAGCTCTTGCTCCTGTGATTAAAGTTAGGAAAAGTTCTGCAGATCAGAAATGAAATGCAGGCCGCTCTTTCTCTCAAGAGATGTCATCTTGGTGACACTGCAGGACTAGAGAAGTTACCAGAATTTCGTGGAGACTGAAGAGGCACAGATGAAGAACTGGGAGACAGTTTTCTTGGGCTGCATAGGTCACCATTGTGCAACTTCCACAAAAGTTCTTCATTTTCCATTGACAGGCGTTTGTTTACTTTTGATTCTTTCTCTAGCGACTCCTGTAAAACAGCTTGCTCTGTAGAAAGTTGCCTGCAAACGGAAGATTTACATCAGAACACATAACCCAACTTGGAGGCTGCACTATTGAAACTTAAAGAAAGGTTTGAAAGTGCATAAACCTTTGCTTGGCTCACAACTGAATTCCAGCTTTAATAGGAGGACTGAGTATGTTCTCATCCTAGCTATATTTAAACTGGTAGCTTGCAGAAAGCAGGAGAAAGTCTCAGTAAGAAACATCCCTAAGGACCAGAAAAAGCATCTGAAAAGTGAGGCTTGTCTTGCTTAAAACAACACCTGCTTTTGAATAGCTGTGCTGGAGCCTTTGGGTCTTGCTGGCTCAGCTCAACAGAAGCTACAGATTCCTTCACACTGGAAGAGTCTGGCCATCCATTTAAGCAACCGTTAGAAGGAGCTCAGACCTGTTTTATTCATGTTAAATATTACTGTTATTGCTAAATAAACCACACTAATCTAAACTGGGGACAAATCACTCACTGAAGGGTATGACCCAAGTCTAGCTTACAAGCCAGTAGTACTTAAAAAGGACAATCTTTGTATGACGGTATTTCTGACTTGCTTTTTCTTCCCTAAAATACTGGATTACTGAAGAACATATTAAACCTTTATCTCTTTTCAAAATGTTCCTGCTTGTTAACTGTAAAAAGGAATGCACATTTGTAGAGATACAAGTGGGGGAGAAATGGATGTGTTCTCTCACAGAGTACTAAAAAATTGTATTCACCAATACTTAAAGAAAATTTTCTTTCTTGTCACAGGAACCCCTTCCCCCTGATTTAAGGGCATCTAAATGTCCACAGATACTTTTCACCTTGAAAGCTCCATGTGTTTGTCCATCCGAGCTTTTAATTCTTCATTTTCTTGCTGAACCTTCTTTAATTTATCCATTAAGATTGTGTTGTTCTCCACCTTGGAAAGAAGGTCACAATTTGAAATAAAATCCATACGTGCACTCATCAAGATTCTGACTGAGCTATACAGATGTTGGCAATCTGGAGTTTGCAGAGCTTGTTATAGTACATACAAAAACATCCTATTTACCTTATCCTTGCATAACACTGGTGCTTGGCCACTTGTGCTGATTAGATGCCAACAAGGAGGACTGGGTAAGGGATCTACTTGTTAACCAGCACATTCCAGTAATTTCTGCCAGTGATGGGCAGCAGTTTTAGACACTCTAGCACCTTTCTAGACAGAAGAGTGTCTAGAAATAACACGACAAATTCAAGAGTTCTCCTGAGTAAACAGCTTTCCCTATTGCTCTTCTGATTCCATGTCATTGCTGGAGGACATTATCAAAAATAAAAGTGATTAAGTGGTTGCATGGTCGAAGGCCTTCTACACTGTGGCCAATGTCTGTTGGAAAAGATGAAGATTTGCTAGTAATTTGCTAGTAATTGTAGACTAGGGTAACATACACTGCTGCACAATACTGAGCAACTGATATCAATGTGTTCCTTTGTATCCAAACATCTTTCTATACTTCCTCATTAAAGTCTTGCTTAAGCAAGTATTACAACAGTGTTCAAAGGCCCCACCCAGGAGAAGGACCCTGTCCTGTCACAAATAAAAGCATGCTAAGTGATTACAAGTCCTGCCTCCAAAATTGACTTTTCATGCGGAATTACACACAGGTTAGGAAGACAGCCATGCAGCTAAACAAGCAGCTTAACAGCTAAAATTATTTGCCTAAGCTAATCAAGACTTACTCCATTTCATATGTGATCCCTTCTTGTTAAATTACAATAATTTCCTTGTTAATGGTTTCCTGACACTGCAATCTATCTTCCATACCACTTGAGCAATGCAGTAGGTAAGGATTTTGTTCTTTTTGGGAAGAGACTCCCAGATAATCTGTACTAACACAGCAATAGTTTATGCAAACCAGTAGTTGTCTTAAGATGTTAAAAGGTCATTTAGACCATCGGGTCATTCTTTTTGCCTCTTGACTTATATCCCAAAGCTGTACCTGCAGTGTGAGCATGTCCTATCATGAATTCCTGTTTCCTTTTAAACAAAAAAGATTAATTCTTGCATGTAAGTCCATCCAGCCCAAGTTCGTTACAGGAACACAAGTCAGAGACACAGCCCCAGCCTGCCAGACCCCAAGGAATGCTCACCAGCTTTTCCATCTTCATTAGCTTTATATCCTGCTGATGGAGTTTCTCATTCTTGATCTCCAGCACTGCTTTCAAACTTTCCAGCTCCTGTTCCAAGTACATAATCTGTGGGTTTTTCTGAAAGATTGCCAGAGAGTTTGCTCAGTACCCTGAATTTCAGGAATAATTTAGATATTTCTCTGCTATTTAGAAAAAACAAGGAAATAATTGCAGTAAGGAGTTACTTGTTCTAAGTGAAATCAAGTCAAACACTAGAATAAATAACAAGATCTGATATCACTTTCTTCTTGGTTTTTGTTTGTCCTTCAGGGTAGGTGGACAGTTGCAGTTGCTTCATTAGAAGTTGTTCAGAAAACAGTTAATGCACACACATGAAAAACTCTTGTGAATCAAAGCAAGGCATGAATGCTGTCACAGCAAAACTTGTTTCACAAGAGTGCCCAAAGGCCTTAAGGCTAGGAGTTCCAAAATTTACTTCATATTAGTCATAACCCATCCCAAGAGATAATTAGAGTAAACATTTGAAGAGTTTCCAGGCACTGGAATAGTTCAAGAAAGCACCGGAAGTTCAAGTTCTGAACTTGACTGTAGCTTATCTTCCCTGGTTTGAGTTTGAAGGTAGCTGGCTCATAATCAGAAATTGAAAGTTTTTGGCTTTATGTTCTTCTGAAGTCTGAAAATGCAATTATACATACAAATCTTGCACTGGTGTACATCCATAACTTATCTACAATATAGCAAGTTAGGACTTTTTTATTTTTGCATTCTGTATTGTTTTCTTGGAGGTGGAAGGGAGAGCAGGAAGAGGCCGGAGCAGGGTAAGATGTGGTTGCCTCAAGGACCTGTTTTCCAGAGTAAGAAACCATTCAAACACTGCAGAGTAAAACACATTCTCTGCATTTCAAGGCATTCACAGCCAAGAAAAGGGAGAATAAAGCAAGTCTTAGTCCATTTCCAGGTAGTGAGAATAGAACATGAGTTGAATTCAATCAATGATTAAGCCTGTTGTGTAACTAAGTTTATCTTCAAAATCAAACAAAACTTGTTTTAGTGCATTTGGGTAAGAACACAGGTGCACCGCACTGAGTAACAGCTTCACTGCCGCACTAGGAACCTCGGACAGGAGGGCAATGCCTGCAGTCTTGTGGGGTGTGGTCCCAGAAGGACAGGGCCAGGACATGTCACAAGTAACAGGGGCTTCATCACCTACACAGTTCATTCTCCTACTTGTTTTTAAGGTCTGTTGCAGTAGTGGTTCTTGTTTAACTTCTTTTGAGAAGTCTGTGCGCAGGTGAAGCATGCTATACTGCCTCAATGAAGGCAGCAGATGATCTGTTCCTGTTTTGTGACTTTAACATGGAATCTAGGAGCTAACAAGAAGAGCAATCCTGAAAAGTTTAAATGTTATGGTATGTTCAATATTCAGTTTATTTTCTTTCCCTCCTCAAGTCCAATGGTCTTAAAATGTGTTTTTAAAGTTAAGTCTGAGCGCCCACATTAGCTACTCAGAGGAGAACACACAGCCAAATAAAAAGACTGAAAGGCCTACATAAGTTTTTAGCAAAAAACCTGGGAATATCAAGTGACACTATCTAAATGATACCAGAGAGGTGGAAATACATCTCTCTATTCAAAGGGCTATTGGTAATTCTGATACTGAGAAATTTGTGTTTAGTACAGAAGAGTATGCTGAGTCAAACTGGTGCTTTTCCAAAGAGAAGTCTCAAGCTTATCATGCATCTTATGCTGCCAGGAAAGCACAAAGCACATTTGCAGCTATGTAAAGGCACTTGACTATTGCTCCTTTAATTTAAGCAACACCTGAGCGTGCCTGTGGAATTACATGCAGTAGTCCCGCTGGCACAGCAAAATATTGTGGTTGCAGATTCTTCTTGTGGCAGCTCTGTCCTGCCACTAGAATAAGCAATAAGAGAAAACAAAACAAAACAAATTCCAGTGAAAACTAGGGCAACTTCCACTAGAGGCATCCTAAGTGAGTCTTTAAGCATGAAATTTCTCTTTGTGGAATAAACAATACCACTGGTATTCCACTTACTTCTGGGTAACCAGAAAGATAAGCATGTTTGTCTCTAACCCCCCACCAAGTGCGTAAATAAACCCTCTCTCAGAACACATTTCTATCCCAGGAGCATCAGAGGCAACAGCAGCCTTGGGAGGAAAGGCAGGACAAAATAAGTTTATTTGAAGGATAAATCAGCAAAAAGTATGAATCAATGTTTGAATAAATGCATTAGAAATGAGCTTTGCAGTAGTGATGCAAGCCCACACTGATCATAGCACTGGTACAACAGTTGCTGACTGTCCAGAAAAATGCTATGGTACAACTCCTGTACACACATGGGTCTTCAATTTAGTTTAGGCTATTATTTACACCCCTGACTTAGATACTCAACAGCTTTATAGGATTATAATGGAAATATATAATACACAGCATCACAGTGCTTGCAAAAAACTTCTGGCAGATGAGCCATTTACAAAAAAATATTACTAAGTATGGGACCCCTATCAGGCTTCATTGCAAATTTTTTGCATTATGCAATAAAATAAACCCAGGCAAGATCTGTTCATCCACATTACTTTGGAAAATCAAGACTTACAAGATTGGCTTTTTCTTTGGCTATTTGTTTTTGTTCTTCTAATTTCAGCTTCTCACTCAGAGAGTTGTTTTCACTTTTTAGTTCATCAATTTTTTTCTGAAATGTAAATATATTGTATCATTAGGCCAAGAATTCAGTGCACATCTCCAAACTGCTTTTCAAGTTTTAAACTGTTGCAATGAACCCAGCCCTTAACACACCTCCAGCAACTCCTGCTTCTCTTTAAAGGAATCTTCAAGCGACTTCCTTTCAGACTCATGGGAACTCTTGAGATCTAAAACAAATTATTTTTGCAGATTTTTAATACCACATAAGATGTGAAAATTCTTTTTGAAAAGAAACAGCCAGAAGAGCCAGCCTACAAATATATGCATAGATACAGTTGATGGCAACACAGAACATTTATCATTAACTGATGCAAAGAATTTATGAAGTATCAGATTTATTCCCACTTCAGATTTGGATATTTTTTCAAATACCCATTTCATTAGCGGACAGCCTGTGAGTTTTGAGAGCATTCATCTGCATGCAACAAATGGACTTACTAAGCATAAGTCACATCTGACAAAAGTTGAGTTTATGGAAGGAAACAGAGCAAAAATTAAAATTGTGTCTTCCACAAACGTCTAAAAAAACCCTTTTATTTTCCTACTTCAGATGCCATGCAGAGGAGTTTGCTCTTTGAAAGCAATGGAAGCATGACCAGTCTTCAAGACAAAAAAGTATCACTGAAAACTTAGCTATCAAGTGGAGTTGGAAGGAGGATGGAAATCATCATCCCTTAAATCAATGAGATGCGATGTCATTTAAACCCGAGCACGTCACCACCCCCTCCCCAAAAAACACCTCTGCCGCAGTGTACAGTACACAGTGTATATTTCTTAACATTTCCATGTCATTATGGAAAACACACAACCCTACTTATCCACATTTTCAGTTTTGAGGTGCTCCTTACAGAACTAGGGGGTGGGAGAAATTATTCAGTCACTTGAGATTTTGAGGGCAATTCAGGTTTCTTTTACTGCACAAAGAAGTCACTTTCACTCAAAATGTTTATAAAGTTGCATTCAACTACAATGAGATCATGGTTTTTGCTGTATGTAAAATAAGACTTGTCAGTTCCAAAGGAAGGAATTCAGCCAATGTTTTTAAAGATAGCTTGCCACAAAGAACAGTGAAATGGACATAATGATCAAAATGCCTGAATATTTTTGTTTGTGACTAGCACTACTATAGCATACATACTTAAATACAAAATACTTGCCTGAAAAAGAGGATTCATACTCCTTTTTCAGCTCCTCTACTTTTTCTGAGTGTCTGTTTTCGAGTTCCAGCTTAAAGCTTTCATGTGTGGTATTTAAATTGTCCACCTGCAATATGACAACATGATTTTTCTCCCCTTACATGTATCAACTTAACCCTTGTTTAAAGCATTGTTTCAATGGCTTCACGCACTATGTCAAGTACATTTAAAATGGTCTAGCAGGATTCTGAAGTAGAAGCTAAGCCATGTACAAGACTTAATAAATGAGAATGATGCCTTACAGTTTACCACTACCAACAGGAAAACGTGTGCATCTTTCACACGCATGGAGTTGCAAAAGCAAGGTCAGGGGGCAGGTGTGTTTCTAGAAATCTTAAAACTCAAGCTGACTCAAATATCCCATGGAGCTCTAGAAATAACTTAAGCTGGCAGAACACACCCAATCTCCACCACATTTAAGCATAAGCCTAAGATCTGTACAGCTCAGTGTGGTAGTATTTTTTATTGCTGCAATGAAGTGGAATTTCACATTAAATAACTGTTATTAGCAAAATCCAGGATTCTCTGAAGGCTCATTTGTAGCAGAAAGCAGTTGCTAGAGAACTTTTCTACTTTGAGTGTTACAAACCTGCTCCTGGAGTTGGGCTTTGTACTTTTCAGCTTCCTCAATGCAGATACTTCGGAGTTTCTCACATTCTGCAGTATAAAACTGTTTAAGCTTCTCCTCCACCTCAGCTAAGTCATCATTATGTTTCTGGTTTAACTTCTGCAAATAGTCTTCATAAGCAACTTGCAGTTCATTCCTGTCTCTTTCCAATTTCTCACAAGCTGCAGAAGTGGTTACTGAAAATGTCAAAAGAAAAAAAAAGAAAAAGAAAGGAACTGGATCAAGTTCAATACAAAAGTCACATCTTCATTAACAGGTATTAAAAACAGTGAACACATTACACAGGAACATGGTTATATACAAAGACAAATATGATTTATCCATTTAATGTGTGCCTCCAAGAGCACATGAAAATATCTTCACAAAGATATCAAATTCCATGTTCCTTAGGCTGAGAATCAATTGAACCCAGTTAAGCCAGAAGCCCACATAAAAAGCACAAGTGTGACAGATTGACATGACATGGAAGGAGGAATGTCTCATGAGAGACACAGAAGAGCTCCAAGAAAAAAAATTAATTGCATTTGCTACTTTACCTTATTTGATCCCATTCAGTAGAATATTTGTCAGAGTACTTCACTTTTTGACATATAAACCACTTAGCTAAATTTGAAAGTCTTTTTTTCCTGAAAACTCCATGTTTAATGACACCCCCACTCAGATACACAGCAAAGAAGCAATTCTAGCCTGACATGGACCTGATACAGATCTGCCAATCTGAAAGGTACTCTCATGTGTTTATGCCTGAGATATTTAAATATGCAAGACAAAGAATGGGTTTAGGCAAAAAATGCAGAGTATTAAGAAAAGAGAAATGCTGTGCAATTCTCTTTACATCTGCATTAACACAGGTCTCCTAAGAAGGCTGCCTAGGTTTGTCTCCCCATATCTGCAGCTGCTTGAAAGGCAAAACAGAAGTTAGCAACTTGCATTTTTGAGTTTGAAATTTAGCATTCTCAAGTCCGGTCCTCAGCCAGGCCTGAATAGGAAGAATCATCCTCCTACTGTTAATATGACTTGCAGCAAACGCCTTATGCAGTTCCAGCTGCACACAAAGCCTGGAAGCAAGGTGAAACAGCATCACTAACACAAGTGTGTGGTCACTGACCTTGTGCAAAACTGGTTCTATACAGACTCTAGTATTATGGCTTAAAATAAAAAATTAGTCAGATGAGTGGCTGTTTAAGAGAAAAATCAACTAAAACATTAACTTGATCTTCAAAGGCAGGAGAAGTCATGCATGCATGCACTTCACAGCAGACTGGCACCCTGCCCAAACAGTGTAAATATAAACTCTATGTAAAAGTATGGGAAGAGGCAAGAATTTTTGTACAGGAAATTCTCATCACAGCAGTGTTTGAGCCTTAAGATAAATAAATTACAGTATTCTCAAGGACTGATTCCCAAAGTAGTAATGGGTCAGCTGAAGGGAAAACAGCCTGCCCCAGCAGAGTGCCTCAAGTTATACATGTACTTACTCTTCTTTGCTATAGCTCATGAAAAGCATGTGAGTAACTTGATGGATGATACTTGCACTCTCCTTTAAGGGAACTGTAAAGAGTCCTGGCCCTGCTACCATCACTTGGAACCTGCAGTGGAACTAGAAAGTGTTAAGAGAGCTGTACAGCTGTGAGCTGTACTGCATGGAAATCAATCTACATGTGTGTCTACCTGAATTAGGCTTAACAGCAAGCTTAGCTATGCCAGGTCTGTGCAAAAGATGTGCTGATCTGGACAGATTTAGGCCAAGCTCTTCATTCTCTGACTGGCAATGATGCAACAGAGGCTCAACTGAAACCTACCACAACATTCTCTGCAACTCAAGCAGATTTCACAGTTTTTGCTATTTTCTGCAGCAGCACCAAACGAAGTTTTTACTCCCCTAACTTTATTTGTTTCACAAACTTCTGTTAAAACTGCTCCCTTAGGGAAAGGAAAAAAAAATTAGCTTTCACACTTCTACCACATCGCAGGGGCATGAAGTTATTGAATATACTCTGCATTGCCACGTTTTTGGAGAAGAGGTAACATCATTGTTAGAGGACATTGTATTACAATGCCAAGAACCAGGCAGCAAGCCAAATGGAGGTATTACACCGCCAACCACATGCAGATGGAGCTGACCTTCTATAGCAGAGTAAGGGCATAGCTGAGAGGCAGGCGACTTGCATGGCTCAGTTGAGGCAACTGCAGCAAAATGCTTTAAATGAGCCACTTCATTTAAAACCAACAGAGGAAGAAGCATCAAATTCCTTATTTGCAAGGCCAGAGCTATTCATTTGCCTCCAGTTAGCCATAAGAATGTGCTGCCTATCATTGCCTTATCTTTAAATGTCAGCACGCAGAACTTCAGATGATGCAAAGCACTTCAGAAAAAAAGCAAATAGCAAACCACACCTTTGTCAAAGAAAACAGACGCATCAGTTCCCCTTCAGGCAGTTTGCAATTCAGATTTATGAGAAGACTAATGTTACAAAGGCAAACAAAAAACTTTTGAAACTTGCACTAGCAGTTAGAAGTTGTTACCGTAAAGGTAACTCTGGCCTCCACAAAGCTGGAGGCTGCAATGCTTCCTTGCAGATCACAAGCCTGACTTATATCCCTGCCATCCAAACAAGAAGCAGAACTACTATACAACCACTGAGCTCCCAATATCATGGTGGTGCAAGAAACTGACCATTGTTTTTCCTGACTTCAGGAAAAACACTAACTAAAGAATTGTTAATTTGAAATTATGAGATGTCCCATAAACCAAAGCTTGTCTAAATACTTGAAATTGAAATGTGTGCAGCAAGCATTTTGTATAGTCCTATCCATCTGCAGACTGAATAATGTATTTTACGAAGGCTCTGCTTTTTTTAAAGAAAGTTGCCGTTTTCATGATTTGTCCCAAATTCCTTCATTTGGTCATTTAGCCACTAACTAACCAAACTCGATTGATGCTCAGCTGAAGTGTATTCTCACTGAACTGATGCTAAAGTTCGAAGAAAAATTTGTAAATGGAACATGTGCTCTTCCAGGAGCAAACACACAAATCTATTTCAACTTCTTGTCCACTTCAGAGATACCTGAAGTGCATACTTCAGAGTTTTTGTACACTACTAACACAGTGTTTCCTTTCCCTTCTTGAAGCACTTTTCTCCACAATTCCACATTTTTGGACCACAAACCTTGAACAAAAAAAAACCCCAACAGGAAGCAAATGGCTCAACAGCATTTCAGGGAAAAATCAAGCCATAGAGATGAAAAAATGCACTATTCATTTGTCTGTGAAGTTTGTTCCATTTTACCTGTAACACTAAACAGTTTTAAGGATAGTGTATATGGAATGCTATACTTGGCAGCCAGAAGCAATCTTTACTTCTTTATTATATAGTAGAGCCACTAATATATTTTTTCCTCCAAATATTAATATTTTCCCTCCACTTGGTTGTCCCAGCCTCTCTTCCCAATCATACAACTGTCTCTCCCTGTATCAGTACATCACAGAGCAATATTAATCTGTGTTTTTAGGCTTCTTAACACCTTTAATTATAAATTAAGAGCCCGGTTCTTTTGGGCGCGACCATGACCATTAGAAATCATGGCAAGATTCTGAGATTTGGTAACAGCAAATCTTCAGAGCAGAAATCCTGGTTTTGACATGTAAAATTATCCTTTATTTGTAGTAGTTAACATCACCAACTTGCATCTTGGGTATTTCACTACGAAACTTTTTAATTGCCAAAATCATAAAACAAATGCCTGCAAGAGCAGCATGGAGAACCAGGTACATGGTAACTCCCTGCATAGTGCAAACAGCAGCACATCCAAACCACAGCAACAGTTGCTGCAGCTGAAGGAGAGGACTACAAAAGTTGCCTTTGTATCTCCAAGAAAGCTATTTTGTATTTTCACTAAAAGTAGCCAAGTGATAAGACCTTACAATTGTGCAGCATCTCCTTTCATTTTTTTTCTCATTCTAATTATAAAACCATCATCCAAATTCAGCCCTTATGGCTAAACTGCTTAGATGAAACATTTTTCAACTTACATTCCCCTAAAAGCTACCATAACCATAGCTCTAAGATAAAATACAATGGATTTTTTGGAACCCTGAATTAAATGGTTTGCAAACAGTAGTTATTATCTTCATAAAATTGTCCAAATCGCTCACTGGCCTAGTTATGATGTATGAAAAGGCATTAGCACTGTCTGAAATTCTAAACCAGAGTTCACTAGGACAGTAAACTGTCAGCATTTTAATAGGTGTGGGGGAAGTGAAATGGGGATAATTACCACAAAAAAGCCCCTATTTAGTACTAGATGATACTACACTGCACTAGCACTTCATTTCTCCAGCCCTGTATTTCACACTGCAAGCTGTATGTTCACTTGACCAGTAAGTCTGCTATAGACAGGATCATTTCCTTCTCTATACAACACATATTTTCATATCTATATAGTAATTAATTCATGGCATTGTCAGATTCTCAATATTGACAATTCTTCTACCCAAACATGCTTTCAAGTTTATGACCAGGTTTCTCTTGGTGTTACTTCCATAATGAGACTAATTATACATGACATTAAACCACATTGCATATTTTTGTTCTTAGGCAAGTTAGACAAGGCAGGTAGCCAAAAAAGCCTGCTTTAAGCAACATTTAAGCAGGTATGATTGAATAAATAACATGAAGCACTCACTTCTCTGCTGGGAAGTAAATTCACATCCCTATGCTGCAAACATTACAAGTGACAGTGTTCAAGCAGGCAAACAGACAAGTCTATGAAGTGTGGCAAGTCAAGCCCTGTCTCAAATAAGTGAAACATCTACCTATCATTAAGTATTTTTAAGGATCACCTTAACCTTAACCTGAAAACCAAATCACACACATTCACTGTAAAACACAACAGTCTCTTCTATCTCAACTTCCAAAGCATCTTGAAGATAATTTAGTGACAAAAAGGAACATGAAGGTATTCTGAAGGAAATACAGTTTTTCGATTGCCATGCAGCAGCTGGAGGTGAGAGAGAGGGGTTTGGCATTTGGCTGCCTGTCCAGGGTACACACAGGCCTCTCCAGGCCACGGAGAAAGGCTCACAAATGGAAACGTTCAAAGGGCCAAGGTTGGCGCTGACTGAGTCAACTTTGCACCTGCTATTTTGCAGCAGGACTCAGCTGGATCACATCCAGCATGGTTGCAAGGAGGCTCTGAAACAATTTGGAGTGCAGTTGATTTAGAGGAATAGTTTCATACCTCTCAAGAAACATGCAGCCCTTGCAATTTCTCCTTACCTAATTAAACAAGTAACTAGAAGTTTACACACTAGCTTGCATCTTAAGAAGAGAAACAGCTGACAAGCAGGACATCCTTAGCTGCTCCAGGCTCCCAGAACTACGGTGCTTTCATTCAAACCAGTATTTGTAGCTGGAGATTTTAAGGAAGTCCAAGTTCAGAACCCAACTGTTACTGAATTTAAACTTCCTTTGGAAAAGCCCATCTCCAAACATCTATCACTGCTAATCCTTGCACGTGTTTCCAGCTACTGAGAGCAGAAAGCATTGTCTGGTAACCATCACCCCCCTGGCTGGCGCAGTCACATTCTGGGACAGGAATGCATATTTAAACAATTTTAAAAAAATTAAACAAAAAGGTATTTTGGTAGAAATGGTCATACACAATAATCCAGTAAACCAGACCATCTGACAGCAAGTCAATTTGGTCTTACAAGGTAAATCAAGGAGCTTGGGAACATGCACAGTTAAACTTCAAAGTAAGAAACTGAGAAGTCTAAACTGTATAAGCTTCAGGAGACTCTCAAAAAATGCAGGGAACAGGCTCCACTGGGCTGTGCACACCCAGTTCCTCTTCTCAGACTGCCTGTCCCCAAACTGCAAACCAACAGTCATTAAAAACGTGGTGGCTGGGACTCCACAAAACATCTACATGGCCAAAATAAGACTCAAACTGCACTTAACCTTCCCAGCAAACGTATGCTTAGATCATACTGTGAATGAAAATCCACAGTACTTAAGATTTCCATAGACTGTTTTGACGTAAGTTCAGCAGTATCCATTTAACCGTGTCAATAGAAAGCTGATTAGCAGGTATGTATTTAAGCAGATTATTTTCAGCTAAAGCTACTGTTTTAAGAATACCTTGTCAATAAATTATTAATTTAACTTCAAAAAAAAACCCAAACCAAGTTCTTTTTAAAGCTAGATAGAATTGAAGACCTGGATAGTTTTTCATTTCTGTAATTAAATCCACTCCCTTTACATGCTGAGGAGAGCAGTACAGACAGGCTAGACTGTGATGTAGTTAAGACAAAGGAGCTGCATGAAGATAAATAAATGCTTCATGAAACCATGGTCTAGAAACCTTACAAAGGGAAGTGAGCCCCAGGCTGCCATTCAGATGCTCCTGCAGAACTAACCCAGGAAGGTCAGCTCCGTGAGGGGAACAGCTGACAATGTCACCCAGCAGCACATCAGCCAGCATCCCTGTCTGAGAGCTCTGGGCACTCGGGTGTCACAGATCCATCAGGCACAGCCGCATTTGAAGTTTTTTCTAGTTATCAACCTACTAATGGCACATGCTTGCAATGGGAGTCTCATTTATGAGCCCAGCAGGCTGCTAATCAAAGCAAGAAAATAACAAGTTTATGGAAAGCTCATTTAAGCATGAGGCATCCTTACAAAGAACTAAGCATTCAAAAGAAAAACCCGAACCCCACCAAAACCCTCAAATGTGGTAATAGGCAAAAGTGTTGGCCAGCTTTTGGTCTACCCACCTAAGCAGAATTTTCCCTTTCTAGATACGTGATAAACATAGTACCTAGGTTGATTAAGGAAAAATAATATTAAAGATGCAAGCCTAGAGAAGGAAAGAGACTTTTTTGTTCTGATAGCAATCCCTTCTGAAGTCATTTTCTTGAGGTAAACAAATGGGGTTGCTCAGAGAATCACATTAAGTACATAAATAAAAAGAAATCTGGTTTATAAAGTTTATAACACAACTTTTTAGTAATGAAAGAAGGCCATTTCCACATTAAAACTCTAGTCCTGTTGTCATTTTAGGGTAATAGAAACATCAGTTGCAGCTGCAACTTAAAGCAGTGACCCTGCGCCCTGCTACTCCTTCCCCTTTCTCTGCTCCAGTCCCAGTATTCCTTCAGTCACATACTGAAGTCAGGCCAGGCACCTTTGGCAAAACAGCACTACCAGCCAATAGTTTCAGCTGGCTTAGGTCCCCAGGTAGCTCACTGCATTGGTGGGGGCATGGCTGCCCCTGCAGCAATGCTGGCATGAGGACAGAGGGATGCAAAGGCAGGGGAAGGCCAGGCTCTTTCAAAGCCAGCCCCTACTGAGACCTGCCTGGAACATCTGCTAAATTCAAATACATTACATGGAGCTACCATTAGCTAAATGCAGTTAAATCAAGCTTCAAAGTTGGCAAAACCAGCCCCTGCACATAATAGCTCAATTTCATGTTATAGCCATCCACTAGGATGAGTTCAAAGATTTAATCTCATCAGCCCGAAAGCACTTCCTTCTGTTAATTTTACACTCATTCACCTACAGGTCACTAAGGCAAAAATGCAGATTTTACACAGTATGTTTTACAGGTTTATGAATTTTTTGCCAGCAAATCTCTAGAAGGCAGCATACAAATGAGTTAGGGATTAAAAGTATATATGCTGTCAGCCATCCTCCCATTTTTTAGAAGTGAGTGCTTTGGTCATCAGACACATGTTTTGTAAGGAGGCCCTGCAAGGCACAGTCAGATCAGTGCCAGGAGTTCGGTGAACCTGGGGTCACGCTGTCAGGGCTCTGCAGCGCTTAAAGCATCTGAGCGGAATTCAGTCAGGGAATTAAATGACTGCCATTACAGTACCAGGGCATCTGTCTTCTGCAGATCTGCTTTGCTGCATTTCTGTTCTCATGATGAATACAAAAATGAATTCTTACCTAGTTCTCCTCGAAGGTTAACTAGTTCTTGAGATAACTCTTTCCGCTGCTTCAGTGCTTCCTCCCTCTGCAGAGAAAAGAACAAAAAACCCCAAAGGTTTGGTTACTAGTGGTCTGAGCAGGGCATCTTCCAATAATTAACTTCCATGTGTTCTGTAGGAAAAACAAGAGATAGGAGCAAGAAGCCAAGGTATGACTCATTTAGGATAACAGTTCAGCTGTTACAATATACACAGATGTTCTTCTCTTGTTAAGGAAGTTATACTTTAAAACAAAGAACAGCTTTTTCCAGGACAGCTCTGCAATTAAAATCCTACTTCGCAGCAATTAATTATATATTTTATGGTGGGTGTAGCAACATAAGCCTCCAGAACAAATCAAGTGGTAGATGTCAAGGGCACAGAAGTATAGTGTATATGTGAAAGAGGCATGCATTAAATATTTATCTTAAGCTTACTCAAACAGAAAGCCAACAACTTTGCTAAATGCTTAGTCTTCCATGAAGAAAAGGCACAGCCCTGTTCAAAGTTGAATACAACCCACCCTGCCGCTCGCAGTTCCTAATGTTAAGATAGATGGTGTTTCTTATACGGAGAGAATCACAAGGAATGTGTGAACAGATCATAACAAAGCAGAAGCACCCATCTCCCTGCTTTCCGCAGGAGCTGTGCCCTGGCCAGGAGGAGACGGCCGGCCAGGCCGCCGTGCCCCAGACCCGCAGCCCGGGGAGCGGCGGGGGCACAGGCACGGCAGAGCCGCTCCGTGGCCCGGCGGTCACCGCCTCACACCACGCGCGGAGGTGACAAGGTCCACGCGCCCGGCTGGCAGGGCGCTTCACCGCGCTCCCGGCCGGCTCCCTGCGAAACAAACACTCATTACCCTTGCTGCAGCACACTGAGAATAGAGGCACAGCTTGCTGCTAGAGCAGCCCATCTTCCAGCGCCGGCAGCCCCCCGCTCGGCCCCCCGGCCCTCATCGGCGACGCGCGGGTGGCGGCGGCACCACCGAGCCGGACAGGTCTGGCCAGGGCCGAGCGTCACGGCTGGACCTTGCCTCCGCAGGTTATCCTGCGTCCGCGCCCAGCGCTCCCGACAGCGGCAGATACTGCAGCTTCTGCAATTGGCACAAGCAGCCAGCGATTACTTAAAGCCACAGCCCTTCTTTTATGAAAGGCGAGCCCAGACATTAGATCGATCGATCTCCACTTGCTCCGACGGCAGCCGGGATCACTGAGGGAATACTGCCCTTCTCTGCAGATAACCGAGCTTATTTTTAGCTGTTCCGAGCTTGCTGTACGCTGCTTTCACACTTAATTTGTTGATGCAAAAATAAGCCACAGGAGGCCTAAACTGAATGGGAGAGCCACAGATACAGAAGCTTTGCTGCTGCCAATGCCCAGGCTTATGTTCAATAGCCCCGGTGCACGCAAACAGCTTGAAACTCACTCTGCATGCTTTTCCTTTAGCGAGGATACATTAGAGAAAAGGGAAAAAAAAAGCACTGGTCCAAAACTGTGGAGTTTTGGACCAGTGGAGCACAGCAGATGAATATGCAGACTGGTCGAGCCACACCTACAGCTGGTTCTCCCCAGGGAAAACCTCACCTTTACAGCAAACTCCCCCTTTGCTCTTGGTCACTCTCACTGCAGCCTGACCACAGGCTTACCTCTTAAGAGCACCCTGTCCTGGAGGCAGGGAATACTCACTGCATGCCTGCAGAACAAATAAAGCAGTAAAATACATCATTCTTAAGAAAAACTAGAAAGAATAAGCACCCAAAACCCAGTCATGTATTAAGGTCTGACACAAGACTAATCAAAATGAGTGATTTTTATGCTACACACTCATTTTCAAGTTTTAGGAAATGATTATGCAGCTGTAAAGGCTGGTTAGAAGAAACTGCCAGCCCTTTACTAGAAATATTTGTATTTTTGACCTTGTACGAGAAAGATTCCCCTTTAATCACTCAATTTAAGCAGCCTTAATAATTCTTTGGACACTTTACACTTTGATAGGTCTATAAAGCAGCTGTGTTGCAGTTTTATATTAAGCACTTAGAGGCTTTTTACAGTGTCAGTGGGCTAAGACTGAAAACCACGCCTCACCTCCACAGTAAATTCTCAGGAGAGCAGAGAGCTCAGTTATTGAAAGGACTTGCCCTGCTCTTCCCTGCTTCTCTGCTCAGAAGGGAGAGATGAGTCATCTCACTCCGGTTCAACGCCAGTGCTCCCACTACGGACACTGCATCTGATGATGAAAATGGGAATGCTACAGTGAGTTATTTGAGCTGCATCCTTGCACACTGGAAGACAATCTGCTTTTTTCCAGCCCACTCTGTCAGTAAAAGATCTCAAATCCTCCCTAGTGGCTGTATCATGATGCAACCCTTTGGACATGCTCACATTTTTGTTTAGTGCTTCCAAATGGGCTTCTTCATGGTCTACACATTTTGTATTTGCTTTCAGTTAAAGAAATTTGATTCAAAAAGGGCATGTACGATCAGCATATACTAAGGACTAACAAGAGACTAAGACTAAAAATCCAAAACAAAATAGAATAACAGTGCCTTTGTAATCTTTGTTATGTTTCTTGCTGCTCCTAAGCCCTGTTGCTTTTTACTGGTGTTATTTAACCTGTTGCCTCAGTTCAGCTTGCCCATTCATACTTTAACAAATCCAAGAAATCCAGATGGATTTGTATCATCACCTTCTGCTCACAAATACCTTCAGAAAAAACCTGCCAGCCTAAAATAAGAAGACCAAGTTGCTCATATGGATAAGCAGCCATCTAAAGTAGTCAGACTAACTAGCAGTTAACTTAGTACACTTTTATCTAAGTTCTGAGAGAATTGAAGCTGCAGGTATGGGGGTTTCCCAAAGAAAACTTTAAAGTTTCCAAAATCTGAAATCTAAATGCAGTAAAATACCAAAAGCACTTGAATAATCCAGTAAGGGCCTATTTTCAGTATTTAATTTAAAGACAAGTATGCATATGCTTTGGGCTGGAATATCCAGCAACCTTCTGGCTTAAGCTTAACAAGATTCTAGTTGAAAAATCAGTACCAGAAATTGGAAGAGCAGAACCAAGTTGGAGCATACAGGATTGAGCAATTTTGGCACTGTTATCCAGATAAATCCAGCAATAAGGATCATCCTCATTTAGTTGTCAGAGACTCATGAAAGATCTTCATACCCCTTTACAATTTCTTCTGGTACAATTTATGAATTTTTGTGAAGATCAGCTAGATTATCTGGTACCTATAGTTTTATTTTTTACAAAGAATATATTGTAGGTTGCACTTTAACTAAAACATCCCCCCCGCCATAAACATGGAAGCTACAGGAAAGAATAAGAAGAGAGTTTAGGGATAAAAGGTTTGCCACAGGCAATATTAGAGCGGTGTTCCTCTGCCATTGAATGCTACAAAAAAGTTCTCAGCATAAAGAGGGAGGCTTGGACATTTCTTGTTCTGAGAAGGATTAGCCAATTAAAAAATCCTTCACATTTTGAAAATTTGACAAGTTCAGGTAGATATATGCCCCGCAGCAAAGACACTTGGGAAGGTGAGGCCCAAGGCAGAAGGTAAAAGAATACAACAGCTTCAAGATGACAAAAACTACCAAATCAGGACTGGAATAAATGACGAAGCTTGTCATCCATGTTTATTTTGTTGGCAGTTAGCAGCCCAATTACAGGCTTAAGAGTATTTTTCCTGGCAACTAGCTGTTTTTGCTACAGCTTGAGATTCAAACAGACCAGCCTAGAGTCATTTTAGATACAAACAAGGGTGAGGACATATCACTGAACAGTTTCCACTGCTCTGCTTTGAAAGCAGGAAGCTCTACAAAAGTCCACATTCCAGAATGAGCAAGAGGGATATTTGTTCCAAGCACACGAACAAACAGCCTTCCTGGCTACATACCTATACCAAATTTTCACATAAGACAAACCCAAGTTACCTCCAAGACATCAGGTTCTGAGCAGTTCTCAAGCTACAATAGGTGGGCATTCCTCGAGTATGCCACAGCAACTTTGCAGACCACAAATACAAGAGCATGAAGTTTTACAGCAAACTGGCAACTTTGTATTTCCTTGAGAGGATGTGCAACTAGCCAGACTAACCATTCCAAGTTTCCCAGCACACTCCTGCTCCTGGGCCAGGTGGGGTGATGTTGGTGTGGGAGCCCCATGCTCTGCCTGCAAATCAAGGCTTTGAGAGCCACAGATAGGCTGTGCCTGGTCAAAAAGTCCTAATCACCTTTTCTAAGTTTTTCCTCCACATTAAGAGCTGCAAGTCCTTCAACAGCAAATCATGGCGGAAAACAGGTTTTGAGTATGTGTGTCCAAATAAGCTAACGTTGCCCAATCTGGTAGTAATTATCCAAACATCACAGTTCACATTTTAAACAAGCACATTCCTTTGGGAAACAAAATATGTACTCTTTTGGAGCTGTACTAAAGAAAGAAAAATTCACAAGAACCAATAAAGAAAAGTTCACATTTGCATACCAAAATACAGTAATTGTTTGCTTTTTTAATTTCAAGTAGCTTATATCACACTGATATCTATGTGATAAGCCACCTGCCGCAGTTGCCTAGTCTACCCTAGTAACAGATTCAGAAGAAGCATGATAGTTTGCTGCAACCAAAAACTGCAAAGCACTGGTACACTGCGAAGGAAGAGACACAACTCACTTTAAGGCCATGAAATACTCCAGGGAATCAGGCCATGTTGTGGGAATTTTTCCCATGACACAAATGGAGCAGCCATCCTGGAATGTTCATCTCAGTGCTGGGATGCAACGAGGTCCCTGCCCAGGGAAGGTGGAGAAGGGCTCTGACAATGCTGGTACCAAGACCCCTCCAGTGTGCAGACAGGACGGGCAGCTCTGAGTCTCAGGCAAAGCGCAGCAACTGAACCTCTCTGAGTGGGAAGGCTGTAGTCAGCCTTCTAGTTTCCGTCAGCAACATGCAAATAACTAATTTCAAGACTCAGAACTTAAAAGAGTAGAAAATTAAGAGTTAAATATAAAAGCATCACAATGCTTTTTTCAAAAAGCATTTTATTATAACAGACTAAATAAAATTTGTTCAGAGTGCATAAAACAAATTCATCAATGCAAAGAACGGAAGCACTTAAATGTGTTTTACTACCATACACAGGGCCAAATTGATTTTATTCTTGGAAAGAAGAGTCTGGTTTTTGTAAACCATTTACTGTCAAACCAAACCACAAGCACTTCCTCCTAAAATTTAACTTAGAAAGAAATGCTGAGCATTTAAAAAACATAGTAAATTAGTCAATTTGCAAGCACTTCTGTAACATGTATGGTTACACCCTACTGGAGATGTGCTGAGCTTGTATGCAAAAACCATCATCATTTAAATATTTTTTAATACTGGTACATTTGTCAACAGGATGTCTTTCTCATCCAAGGAGATATTCCTCTTGGGTACGAAGCATTAGAAATTTATGTATACTCCATCCTTGTGCTGCTCCAGTCATAAAAACACGATCACCATCATTGGCTGTAGGGTAGAAATTGAGTCACATCTTTGCATAAACTCCAGTCACTCGTGTGTCATCAGCCACAGCCTGGAGGTAATTAGGAAGGGACAGCAAAAGGGCCATTCATATCCGCTTTGAAGTACGGCATTTGACTTAAGGATTTTGGTCCTTACACCACAGAATTTCTACCTGTCCCTGTTCCTTCTTTCCTAGCAAAATCCAGTCCTCTAAGAAAGTCTTCTCATTAGATATTAGCAATTTTAGAAATTGCTTTCTTATAAACTCACCTACTCTATACCTCACTTAACACCCCCTTGCAATGTCAGTTCCTCTGCATCACTCAATGCAAAAGCAAGCTAAAGACATAAGCCAAGGAAGCAGTACAACAAACAGGATTTACACTCTAGTCCATGCATATTTTTGAAAGGAGCAGCAGACTGTTACTGTGACAAAATAAAAATGTCATTAACCATCTCAAATCAATAAATATACAGTGAAATGAATACTTCTAATTTACTCTTGGCCTCATTTGTGTTACGCACTGCCTTCTTACCACATGAAATATGCCATCAGTTTTCACCGTGACATACTTCAAGCAGAATTAAGACTCAGAATACAGCATTTACATGATTAGCTCATAGAGATTTACTGCAATTTCTAATATTTTACTTCTTTTATCTACTAGGTACATCTATGGAGAATCAGATGTTTTTTCCCTGATGTTTAGTGTATGAAACACTAAAGCAGAAAACACTAAAGCAGAGAACCAGCCAAACAGGATTCCTATGAGTCACTATGTACTTAACACATTTACTTGCGGGCTCTTTATGCTTTCGCAAGCTTTACATGGGATCTCAGGCTCACAGGGATCTTTGTTTTCCAATTTAGAAGTCATGCCCACCTTCATGCAATAGCCCTGCAAAGATAGGTCCAGATGTAATAATATGGGCTATTTGATTTTACTTCTCTATAATAGCCTGCTTGCTACTTTACAGCCTTTCTGACTTCTTACACAGAATGACTCCTTCTTCCCCTGTAGAAACTCCAATCTCAAAAAAACTAAGTTTACTTCATCTAAGCAATTACTTGTTTCTCAGTATTTTGTTAAAGCTTTCTGTCTCAGTCCAACTCATCTGAATATGACACAGTAGCCACCAGATACCATATAACTTTGACAAGTTATACCGTCACTATTTTTCTCACATCTATAAAACTGTTATTACTATTATAAAGTTATTCAAAATGGTGTAATAAGAGTCAATGCTTGAGCATAATATTACAGTATTAATTTCATTTTTAAGACTGTTTAGAATTTCACCTGAAAAGGTAGTACAAGTCAAGAAGGAAACAAGATTGAAACATGTTATTTTCTTTCTTCTACTAACTGCTCCCTTAAATTTTGCAATAGATACCTCTATTTTGCTCCTGTCATTAATTCTGCAGCTTCTTGAAAAAAAATTAATTACAAGAAGTAACAAGGTAGTCATGAAAATCAGGTTCTTTGTGGAAAGCAGCACTGGTTTCCTGAAACATCCACGTTTGTTTCAGTCAAAGATGTCTTTTTCCAAGACACCTTTTGCTAGGAGTAGCTATAGGATAGGACTCCCAATTCTCCTCACCTGTAACCCATTCTGAATAGCCAGGTGTACCATTTAAATTGCTTAACTGACGCATCTTCTAAGAAGTTATTTCCATCAGAGCCTAGTTTCATAGTAATTAATGGATTAAAATGTTTTTCTGGATGTTAGAGATCAAAAATTTTCAATCTGTTGCCAAAACATTCTTGTTCATTCACACCACGTTTTATAGAGACATTGAGAATCATCTGAAACTTCCTTGCTTTCCAACTGCTACCCATCAGATACAGGCTTCCAGAGCCTAGGTTTTCTCTACAGGGGGAAACTACTGTGGTATTACTCAAATACTCTCTGTTACAAAAGAGAAAATATTTGCATTCCTCAAAATCAGGATATTACATTTTGACTTCTAACTGATTTATCTTTTTTTTTTTTTTAAGTAAGCACAAAAATTATCTCAATTACATATCCTTATTCTCTCTCATAAAAAGTTATGTCCATATTTTGGGAAGTCAGATACATCTGTGAGAATTCTAATGAAAACTGGCCAAGTTTGATGTTAAGTTCTAGAAAATCAAAACTAAAAGTTTTACTCAAAGACAGCTGCTCTAAACAACAGGACTTAGGTGAAAAGATATGACTGTTCCAAAACTCTTGGGGTCTAGTGATGCAATGTGTACTTCTGCCCCTTAACCTAGATATGCACTTCTCATTTGATAAATATAAACACTTTCTGCTGAACTTCCACAAAGGCCAGGACAAACATTTCTGATAGATGTGTTCATGTATTCCAAAATGGAAATAAAATGGGTTTTTTGAAACAAAAACCATTTTAAACTGCTAAGTTCCCAAGGAAATTAATATCTTGACTCTTACAGTCATGCACATGTCAGGAAATGCCAGTTACAACAGGTCATATACTAATGGTTAATTTCTATTTCCACCTAGAAATGCTGAAGCCTGCTCAGTCACACCATTTCTAGCACATTCCTCATGTTGTTTCCTGTGTCACATGCACAATTAGTGTTACCCACACATTACTGTCAAGGCTCTATACCCTCTCAAATGGCCTTTTCCTCTACTAAGGAAACTTCTTGAAGATGGCACCACAACATTCCCAAGTAAAGTGTGACCAGTAAATAGCAGTATTCCCATGACCATACCAAGTAAAGCACAACAGTGAGACTGAGTTTCTTTTCATCTCTATAGTACCCTGTTTCACAGATACAAATTTGAAGCCCATTTCTACATCAGAATCTGTAGAGAATTACTGAGATGCTTAATTAGATTAATTTATTAAACTAGAAAAATAAAAATGGATATTCATAACCAAACATTTTACCATCTAAATTTTTTTAACAGCTTAGGTAGTAGTTCTGAATGCAGCAGTTTATGCACTAAAGTGAGAAAATGAAATATGTATCAATTCACACTTTGAACAGTTACAAAGCCATTCTAACTACACATTACCCTTTCCTTTGACAGCTAAATCTGCCTTAGACAGACAAATTTAAAACTAGATTTAAAACCAAGCTAATACCATGCTGCTAAAACAATCACCCTCCACCCCCAAAGATGTAAGGGTTTTTTACACAGCAGTGAGCTGGAGGTTAGACAAGCCCAGCTGCAGGGCTGACAGCCTTGCGGGGCAGCCCTGAGGCAGGGAAAGGGGCTGAACACCTCTCAGGAGGCAAGAAGCAGAGGCTCAGGCAGGAGTTGCCACAGCCTCAGCCTCATCAGCTGGTGATATACTGGGGTTTTTGCTTCCCAAGGGAGCAGCTGGCTCCTAGCCATAGCTGCAGACCTCTCAGGCACACATTCCCACCCCACCCCAGCACTGGTAGTTCTTCACTTCCACTCCTTCCCACTGTGAACCACTGCATGGGGACATACCCAAAACACTTTCGACATGGACAGACCTGTAAAACTAGACCCATAGTAATTTTTTTTACTGGCTTCCCAAAGAAGCCCAAGCATACACAAGGGCTAGGCAAGAGAGGGGAGAGCTGCAAGAGTGGCATCCCCAACCTGACTTATCACAGACATACTAACCACATATTTAATGCATCTGTGAACACATCTCTTACTAAAGGGACAAAACATTCAAAATTAATACTAATGGAAGTTAAAAGATCAACTCAAATGCAGTAGTGCAAATTTCAGAGCTCAGTGCAGTTGAAGGTTAATGGAAAACTGCTTTTCTTGGCACTTCATGTGCTTATTGTAAATGGCCAATTTCACCATTTCCTCTGTACTGACACTTTTTGTTTCTTGTTTGAACTTAAAAAACAGGAAAATAGTCATGAAGTAACTAGGGAATTACCAGGGGATCAGGGGAAGCACAGAACTCTAGAAAGACTCAACTTGCTTTTGTGATTAGTGTGCAGTTTAACATGTGTTCCTATCACTGCCAGCACACACACAGCTGTCCAACAATGGAAAAACTCAGTGTTCTCATCAGCGACACTGTTCATTGCTATCAAATATTCTGGATGCCAAGAGGTTTTCCATCTAGCATTAACCCCTTGCAACAATAGCTCCTGAGAGGTAGAAATCAGACTTTTAGGATTTTTTAACTCTGAACAGTTTTGCTAAAAGTAGCTAAGCATAGACACCCTCTCCACCCTCCCTTAAGAAACACCAACAGATCAAGTGGGAAGGTTTTATCAGAAGCAGCTGTTACTATTGACAGCTCCAAGGTAACTCTTGCAACAAACAGGTTTGAGCTCAGGGTTTTTTGAGATTCCTGCTCAGCTAGAAACATCAGAGCAACATTGCTCAATTCCACTTAACCCTTTGACAGCAGCCTCTCAACCTCATTCCAGATGGGCTAGCTGCAGTTTTGACAGAAGTCATTGCCAGGAAGTCCTGATTTTGTTATATATTCCATTTCAAATGAGCTCATAAGAAACAACTTTAATCTTTTGTGCAGAAGTACATTGGGAACTCTTGGGGGGAAAAAAGAGAAAAACAACATGACAGTAAAACCAAACAAATCTAACAGCTGATTATATCCCAGTCACTTCAGCTTTGGAGGTAAAGCAGGAAAGGCTGTAGCAGATTTTGTCAAGAGGCTCAGGCTGGGCTGCCCAGCCTTGAAGTGACCCAAGTGCTCACTCCAGTAGTTTACTCCATTTGGCCAGGCAGCCTGTCCTTCACCCCATCTCACCCTCACACTGGCTCTGACCAAATGTTAGGAAAATCCACATCACCACCTGGCAAAGAAATGCTCCTTGGCTGGTTTAGCTTTCTGGTAGTGGCAGGCTGAATTGGCTTTCTGTAAGGACAGAGCAGCACCAGGAATCCAGAGCAGGTCCTCCCTCTGCTTCCAACAAGCTGTTTCTTAGGCTGCATCATGTCACTTCACACTTGCTCCAGTGGGAAGAATGGAAGCACAGCTTTGTTCCTCATGTAATCAGCTAAGCATGATTTTTAATTTTTTTTTTTTAAAGACAGAGAAGCTGAGGCTACTTTCAGTTGGCACTGCAGTAGGTAATCTATGAGACCCTACCTCATGAGTTAAAGCCTAACTTGAAGTTTTTTCCAGAGTTTATCCAGAGTTTGAAAACTACATCAAAGGGTTCCCCAAGGGATACTTCAGATAAATAATCATATGGGCAGCCAAGATTGTTAGCTATACCAGACTCCACCCCTCACCCTAAAGGAAAAAAACTCAAACAAACGAAACTAAAACTACTCTTTATAGTGTTTCCTTGAACAGTGAAATCATTCAGGACGTTTCCCACAGCTAGCTAACAAGTAGTGTTAAGTATTCCTTATAGCACCAGAGCAGAGTCCTTCTCATCCCTATGGTACTTCCACAAGAGTAAGGCAATGAGTCTTCAGCAAGTATCTGTCTTATCCCAGGAAAGGAGAAAGCAACCTCAAAATCAATAACTGGTATGAAAATACATCAGTGTGTCATATCTGGCTCAATTTCATGTGCTCAGTTAACTGTCCAAGATTACTAATTTTATATAATTTGACAGCGATATTTTTCTTTCCATTTGCAAAAGACTAACAAAGAGGAATAAGGAGCAAAATCACTAGTTTCTTCCATGCGTTTCTCTCCCCCCTCCTTCAAAATCACTTTTTCCTTAATTAAACCCCTGAATATTCTTAAGAAACCCCCACAATTAGGCTAGAACAACTGTAAAAAAGCCTAAAAGAAGCAAATTAGTATGATGGGCTTCTTCTTACTAAACATGACATTTATAAAGTATTTGCAAGTTTTAAAATGTTGCAATAAAAATATTGGAGAAAAGAAACTAGGCCAAGACATTTAATTGTAAGAGTTACTGAAAAAAATCAGTGTGCTTATTCTACCAGAATTAGAAGATTGCGCAGAAGTTTAGCGGTGAGAATTTCATTAACATTTCACAATATCATGTTAGATGACAGGCATCCAAAAATCCTCAAACTAGTTCCTTAGGCAGGGAAAGGTGTTTCAACCAAGAGTTTAAAAATCCCAACTAAACCAATCCCAGAAAACTGGCTAAGAGCCACTGCTCTTAGAGTTAAACCAGACTGAGATAAATGCAGTATTTTTAGATTAACTGAAAGCAAGCAGAAATTGTCCCATGAGAATGTTACATTTCTGCCAGAATACTAAGACAATTAAGTGCTTTTTTGTATACCAGACTGTAAAATCACCACGTAGAAGAGCTGAAATGAAATTGATACCAATCTTAGAACATTAGTTATAAATGCAAGAGAAATGGCTATTAAAGCCTGCATCAGCTGTGCAGTATAAACTCATAACTGTTATAACTTCCTTGACTTCACATTTTTCTTTTCTCAAAAGTTTTCAAAGCAGACCAACAGTTTTTAGTGTAGTATCAAACTGATTAAGTCATTACATATTTTAAACAGATCAGAAAAATTAAGACTAAGCCACATCTGATCCATTCCACTCCATAATTCCAGATGCATTTCTGTATTTTTATTAGCAATTTTAAGACACCATCAACAATGCAGGATTCAATAAATAAAACTGTAAAAACTCAGACTTTATTCTGAGTAGCTCAAAAACATACCCACCCCTTAAATACTCTTCCATCCAATCTCAGACAACAAAGCAAGGCCATATAGATTATCTGTTGAAACTAGTCTTTCCTACAAGGGCAGAACTTGAAGTATGTACTTGGAAAGCTACTCAGCCCTGAAGGATTCTCTGACTACAAACATTTAAAAACTCTTTTAAAGAGCATGTGAAGCATGCAGAGGCTACAAAGCCTAGTGTCATGGGTTTGATTCTTTTTCTAGCCAACTGATGCTAAAAGTATATATATATGTATGTAAAAGTATATACAGGAAAACAGAAACCACTGGAATGGAAACACAAAATTTAGTATCAGTATATTAATATTTTCTGAAGCCCTTCCTGAGAAGAGTTCAAACAATTTAAGCCAAAATTGATGAGCTGTGAGTTTTTACCTCAGACTGCAGGTGCTGGATGACAACTGTTAATGCTTCAAACTTCTGGTTACTGGACGTCAGGAATTTTTTCAGCTGCAGGATGATTCCGCTTTGGGTCTCACATTTTGTTTTGTACTGTATCAACTCGGCTGCTTTTGTGCCAGGTGAACGTGCATCTGTGGAAGCTTGAGTCCGTACGCATGAGCTCTTGGCACTCCTCTGCTTGCCCTTGTCAACTAAGAAAACAACAACAACGAATCAATATGCATTTCATGCTGAAATCTCACCAAAACATAAAGGACAGGTGCAAAAGAAAGTAGTTATAAATTCTTACAAACACTTGCTGAAATACTAATTAGGAGAAAGGGTTATTTCAGTAGCGTTGCAGAACAGGTACTATCAATTTTTTAATTCCTAACACCACACTTGGATACAGTGTTTTGTACTTCATCCTCACCTTCGTGTGTTCTGTGGCACACTTTTCAGAATACTCTTCACACTGGGCTTTGAAAAAATACTTTCATAAAATGCAAGATCTCTATCCTCCTATCTATTCAGTAACTTATTTCTAACATAAGAGTTGTCCACTTTTGTGTGCAACATGGAATTCATACTTCCTGCACTCTAAAATACTGCTGAATACAAAACCATTTTCTCTACATTTCCTTTGTTATTTTTCTTCCTTTTAAAATTTTAATTGTAAAAACTCCCCTCTCTGCAGCTGAGGCCTGAGCTTTATTAACTAGAGGTCTTGCAGCATTTCTTAGTGCTAGCAATTTTCAGTCTTTTGACTGAAAGGATAAGACTTTAAGAAAGACTTTAAGAAAGCTCTAAAATGTAATATATTTCAATATAATTCTATATCTACAATACGTATACATATTATACTATATATATATTATATATATACAATACATATACAATTATATATATACAATACATATATACACAATATGCATATATATTATATATAAATACAATAACATACATTATTTATTTAATATTCTTAGTTTTGTGGCAACCTCAGTGCTTTCACAGTACACAATCATCTCATGTCAGAGGAAACCAGATTACATAAATCAGCACTCGACTTGTAAACACTCTATTTTCAGATTTCTCTGCTGCCTTCAGACTGGAAAGGGAGTACAGTACTGCTGTGCAGATAGGGCCAGTCTTCCCCCCTTGATCACAAAGGGAATGAGCAAACAATTTTGCAATAAAATTGCTGATGCAATAGATAAATATCCCTTGGCAATTTAATGAAGACATCTAAGCACATTACTTCGTACAGTTTCAACTTAACAAGATTTCTTCACGATAGAGTGAAAAAACCTGAGAGGCAAGATATGGATAAAAGAAAGATAAGAACATGCAGAAAAAAACCAGGGGACAAACTAAGCAATGAGACTTAATCTTTTCTGAATCCCAAGTACCTGGTTTGAAGGTTGTCAAATGACCCTAGAAACATCCCAGCACTGTAAGGTTCAATCTCACAACTGGAGACAATATTAAGAACAAAAGCTTTAATTCTCAGTTAATGTTAGTCTGACTGACATATCAGCTATTGTATTAATACATCAGTCTTCCACAGCCTGCATTTGTTTTTAAAGTCTTTGAAAATAGTTCTCCTGTTCAAAATATTAACACTCTCTATCCCTTCCTTACTGAGCCTGGTATAAAGTGCCTCCTGAGCCTATTAATTTTCCAGATAAATCTGCTCTTGGCAAGATTTTCTGCTAGTTAGAGAATTGTCAGCATATCCTGCTTTATAATGTTCAAATGCCCCTGTATTCTTGGAGATTTCCCTACACTTCTGCTCAGAGATGCAGACTGTTAAAATTAGAAACATACCATTGTGCAGTCTAATATTAGAGCTATTAAAAGGTGTATCAACCCAAATCAAAATACAAATCTGTAGGACAAAAGCATCGAGCTTGGCTGCCAGTTCTAGTTATTTTTACTACTATTTGACTAACATGACCACTTTTTTTCTCACTGTGTAACAATGTCTTTTGAGTAGACACTTTTACACAAATGCCAGTTCACATCTGAGAGCAACTGTGTCAAATTTCCAGCAATCTTATGGACAATACTGTGTGTAGGAAACTACTGGTTACCTTCTGAAGCGCCTTCAAAAATCACAACAAATAATAATCAAGAAAAGAGGGGAGAAAAAAGAGCAGGGACTAGCGAATAAACATGTAGAGTCAGTTCTTCCCCTCCCTATTGCCTTGCATACTCCTACTCTCTCATATATTCCACCTCCCTTCCTGAATGTTCCACTTTTGACAAATAGAGAACTAGAGCATTATTCTTGATGTAAGAGTATTGGGTAAATTCACTGATACAGATGCTAGTGTCATAATTTAATTAAATATTTGAAATTAGTTTTACAACCCTCTCTAGGACGCTGACAGAGCTGTGTTAAACCTGAACAATTGCAGACAATTTTTACGCTGGGGAAAAATTACATCACACAGTTAGTTACCTAATGAAGAAGTTTCATTTAAATATAGTGATACAACAGCTAACCAGAAATGACAGAAGGCTCCAAATATCCACTGTTTCCATAGTTCAGCCAGCCCTTATCACTTTGTCAGTTTCACACCACTGCTTTTATCCTACTGCCCAGACCACCAAGTACCTTCCAAGAAGCTCATTCAAGCATCTGATCAAGCCAGCCCTTGATACTATACTAAAAAAAGCTGAACAAAAAACATGCAGTGAAACTCAGTGACATTCCTGTTGGCAATTTCATCATAGACATGTGCTATACACAGCCACTTCAAATGCTGAAAACCATGAGCCCTCTGTAGCACGAACTGCCTCTACAGATTAACACCACTGACACTACGATGTTTATTTATGGCCTACGTACCTCTGGGCAATGACAGATCGTTTCCAGATTTGTATAGAAGGCATGTTGTGGTGTCAAAACAAAAGCCATGCTTTCATTAAGACAAAAGCATCATGATTACTGATACCACCACATCAATGACAGAGTCTAATTTAAAGACAGTATTGGTTAACAGCCCAAGTCCTTCTCACTTGGGCCTGTTCACCTGCCACCTCTATACAGTCAGACCTGTAACGCAGAACAATTTCCACCTTTAAATCAGGCTCTGGACTCCTCTCCAGCAGGCTCAAAATCACGTTACCCAATGTAGTTGGAAAGCCTGGTTTTGGAAGACAGAAAATCAGATTTTCAAGTACTGCAAGTAATACAGTAACTGCACAGAATCACCATCTAAAGGCCTATCCTTCTTCACACCAGTAAAGAAAAAAAATAGCAGTGATTTTGCAAAGACTAAGCCTTTTGATCACTGAATCATTCACAGAAGATTTGATTTGGATCTTGGAAAAGGTCCACAAATCTTCTCACTCCCCTCACAGCCATTATACGGATGGCACAGCAGCTGACTCCAGTTCACTGGGGAGAGCATGAGACCCACTCCAAGCTTCTCTGTGAAGCAAACTGTTTCTCATGCATAGCTTCTCTAGTTAATAGCTGCTCAGAAGCAAGAAATACACAACTGTCAGTACACAGGGTGTGTTCCATCAAGTTACATTTAGGTGCTGGGGTTCTGCCCAGTACTTGACACAGTATTTGTCTGGCTGGCTACCTCAGAGCTTGCATTGCGCTACTGGCTTCCTGAGCCTCCGTATCTTGTGCATTGTTGCTGGATTACCAGAAAAATCTCTGACACACTTTTTTGGTTTGCAGAACCAAATCAAAGCCTTCCTCTGCATATCATGTACTAGGAAGGTATGTGTAGTAGTATCTACACTAACTAGAAATTATTTTAAGCAAGAGATTCAATTTCTAAAAACAAATTTCTTAAAAGCATTCCAAATAGACTAAACAAATTTCTTGACAAGCACAAATAGAAACAACCTCACTTCTCTCCCCACACTTACAGTCACAATTGTCTTACCCCCAAGCACTTTCTTTTCACATTCATCATCCACACTGTTAGCTTCCACAGGTCTTTCAAAACCTATGGGTGTCTGGTGTAAGCATTTTTCAAAGAAAAATCCTTGCTCAACATTTTCTCTCGTGGGAAGATGCAAGCTGGTAAAAACTTTCTGCCTCTCCTCCATTTTCTGGAAAGCCTTGTCTACACATGTTAAATTGGTGCTCACTTCTTTGATCAGTAAGACCAGATCAGCCTGAGTATTTAATCGAGCTTCCATTTCTTCTCTTACTCGCTGGATTTCCTCAAGCACAGTTCTTATATCCAAGTGACTGGACTTCACCTCTGCTTTGAGATCTTCTTTCACCTGTTGCTGGCTCCTCTGCAATGCTAACACCGTTCTGATTTCCTTCTGAGATGTTTCCACATCATGCTTTAGTGCCTTCTGCCCAGCCTGCATTGCCTCCTGGCTAGCTTTCACTTCTGCCAACAGAGCAGCGATGCACTCCATCCTGATCCCACGGGAGTTGCAGGACCTCTTCCAGTGTCACAGCTTCCACACGGTCAGGGACATCTGTGAGATAGTATCAGATTTCCCCTGATGGAAAGTGAGCTAGCACACAGCCCATGGTATGGTATCCTACCACAATTTACAGCACCCTGCAGTGAAGGTACTTGGTAAAAGTCTTGTACAAGGTGAGCCAAAGGCACTACATGAAAGACTTCAACAAGCACGGCTGTAGTCAGAGCTCCTTCTCAGGACTCAGCCAGAGCACTAATCAGTTTAATTGGCAGATTATGCCACGCCTGAATTTTTTAAAATCTTTTGCTGACATCATTGTACGTGGGACGTCACCCCAAAAGCCACTCCCAACAGTCATTTGATCTGTGCATCAATCAAAGTATGCCTGGGCATCAGTAACCAGCTTTGCTGCAACCAAACACTCTGCGAGAACACAGTGGCCCTTCCTTTACGACACAAAGGCTCAAAGGAAGCCTGAATCGCCTGCAGGAGCTGAAAGCCAAACAGTTCAACAGTGTGTAGTTATTTCAATTGTATATTCAACAAGGTGATTATGCAGCTGTCCTGGTAATGTGAGGTTCAGGTATATATCTGTGGACATGTCTGATAATGCCCCGCTCTCACTGAGTGCTCTCCTTATTCACACAGCAAGCAATATCCTTCTGGCAATCTCTGGAAAAACACAGTTCCTGAGGAAACCCTCTAATCCACAAACAATAAAGACTTATCACAGCAATACGGGAAAAATGACTAATGAGATATTTTTGCCATGTTAAGGAGGCCAAGCCTTTTAGCTACCAGGTCTGAGTGTTAACTTTTCTCTGGAAAAGCTAAGGTTTCTTATTTTTAAGCACAAAACTCTTAATAGGTCTAGGCACCATGTGAAAACAGGTAGATTAATGGCACCAGGCTGTTAGCTGTTGTGTAATACAGCAGTTTAATTATGTAGTCACTGGATTCAGTTTGGAAAAAATGACCAATACCATGTAGATCTTGGTCTACAGAAGGTGTCAGTTTCTGCTTTCAAGGAGTTGAGCAAGTACTCAGCACAACACCCAGCAGAATAGAACTCAGACCACACAAGCTGGAGCTCAGGAGAACTTATACACCACACCTTTGGCCCTGTCATGACTCCAGGATACTTTCAGAAGCAGTGATGAGATGACCCCAGAGCAGAAACCCATGCTATCCATCAATAACTGCAATAACTCCTGTCAGCACTGTTTTGGGCTGGGAAGCATCACTAGGAATGCCAATAGCCCACGCATGCAGAGACCCACAATTTCCAAATCACCACAGCGCTGCTGGCCAAAAGGGTGACTCCTGCCTTCAGTGAAAGTTTACTGCTGGTTTGCCAGTGCTCCTTCTACACTAGTCCAGGCACACAAATGGGACCAGGAAGGTATCAAAGATGCACCCTCCACACAGAGCACCTCATAGCTTGCAGGTATTCCCCAACTCTTTTGCTATCACAGCCCCTGGTAAACACAAAGTCGATGCTGGAGGTTTTTTCCAAGTCTCTGTATCACCTGCCAGAAGGCCAGACATGGACTTTCTGATGGGATTTCCAAGCACAGCTACAGGTCACAGGTATAGTTCCTTCCCCTTTCAGCTCCCTGCCCCATTCCTAGCTGAATAGCTATCCCGAGAGTTCCTAAATATTATTATTCACACAGTCATCACTAAAGACTAGCATATGGGTTGCAGAAGCCGAATCTGAACTCAGAATCCAGGTAACATGTTTGACAAAAGATTTAGGTAGGTGAAGAGAGCCAGGTAAGAGCAGTAGCAGTACTTCTGCATCCCTTGACCATCAGCTATAGTAATTCAGCTGAGCAGTGTAAGTTTTCACTCCACTCTTCACCATACCTTCGTGGTTCCTAAAAATCTCACTTGGTGAACCATTTGCAAAGACTTTGTCAGAGAGCAAAATCCATCTGAAATTACTTCCACTGGTTCTGTTGTGATACAGCTGGAAAACAGGTGAAAGGGAGGGTATTCCCAGACTCATGGATGTAACCTCCAATATCTAAATCTTCCTAGTAACTTAAGGCAGCTAACACAAATCCTGTGTTTATACTAAGATAAATAGCTCAAGTGCCATCCTTCATAATTTCACTTTCTGATGATTTTAAGGTATAGTTACACAAAGAGTGATTCCATGAAGCAGTGATTTCAGCTGAGTTAACAAAAAAAAAAAAAACAAAACCAAAAAACCAAAACCAAACCAAAACACCCACACAAAAAAAAAAATGTTTGGGGGTAAAAAAAAGTCTCTAACTGATACTCCTTGGTCTCTACTACAACATCAGTGAGTGCTGGAGAGAAGTCTTTCTCTACATTAGCTGTATTGAAAGCCTGGCTGACAAAGCTCAGGTGACTAAATCAGGTGCTGTAATTGTCATTCCTGTCCAACATCACCAAATCCAAAATCTGCAGCCTCCTTTCTACAAGCGTGTGCACCCATCCTAATTGCCAAGTGTTCTCTGCTATAATGTAATACACTGAAGAAAATCTGTCCTTGGAAGCTGGACTCTTGCTTTATATGAATACATTAATTCTATCCAGAATGCAGTCAATGTGTTTGGTGTCTTCCTCACTTAAACTAAGATGGGCTGATTGATCATAAGGAACCTTTGTCAATCTGCAGAGATCACCCTCTTGACATAGATTTCAGACGGATTTCCTTTACTTTTCTCCACTCTGAAAGACACACTTTAAAGTCTTATCTAAAAATAAATGTATAGGTTAATATTACAAAGCAAATTTTACATCCACAGAAGTTGCTGCTACTCTGAATTTTACAACCTGTCTCTCAACAAGAATACTTGATAGCTAATGACAGATGGAGAACATTTTATCAATGCACAAATTTCAGAACCTAGAATCCATTGTCTCAGAATTACCCATTTCACCTGCTGTACATCAGCTTCTGCTCCACCTAAGAGACCTCTATCCCTTGATGCATCTCAAGTGTTTTAACAGTTTTTCCTGTTTAGGAAAAAGTCCTGATTTCATAGACTAACATGGATCAGTCACTGTTGAGGATTTCCTCTGAAAAGTACATTAAGGGTTAGGGCAGAACAAAAAAAGGACTTATTTTACTTAAATAAAATCTGGTCTATTTTGTATGAGATATATTTGAGGGTTTTTTGGGTGTGTCTTTTGTTTTGTTTTTAAAGTATTTCTTCACATTACAGAAACACAAAAATCTTTCAGACAATTGCCAACCAGCAAACACAAAACACCCCTATTTCTACAGCTCTAATTATGTCTTCCCCTCATCACAATGTGTAGAAGTTACTTGAGCAATGCAACAGGAAGACTGATCAGCCATTTAATCTCATGGCTGTAATTTTAAAGTTTGCCTTGCGACAAGCTATGCCCATTAGGAGAAGACAACTTAAGAACAACCATGCAAATAAGGAAGCTGCTGGGTTTAATCTGCAGTAGTACATCATGTTTGAGAGGACCTGGAAATTCAGCTAGCTGTAAATTACCACCTTAAATTCTTCCAAAACTCCTGCTCTGGGCTATAACACAACCCAGGTCGGACAAATACACAGGGATAGCAGTCACAAAACTAAATTAATGGTGTCTGCTGAGGGCCTGGCAAGGCTGGACTTGGATGGAAGTCTTCAAACCCCTCCAGGCCCTCCATAGCTGGTCAACTGTAATTTTTGCCTGCATCCATCTTGGCAAGTGGTGAACACACACCTTGTCCTGTGCCTCTCACAGTCCAGGCTGGTGATTGTACAAACACAGACTCCTGAAGAAGTGATGTTTTGTTTCTAAGCTCTGCCTCAGGCCTGTCTGTACTAAGCTGGTGCAGACAGTCCCAACTTGCTCTGTTCACACTTCAAGCATGCCAGTCAGGAGCCAGTTCTAGCTCACAGCAAAGAGACTTTATTCTTCAGAATTGTACCTGGATCATCTGCTCAACTGAAATGCTTAAGATGCTGTACCTCAGAAGCTTCTTTATCTGTGGTCTTGTCTCAAAGCAAATGGATAAAGAGAAACAGCACTTCTCGTCTTGCAACTCTCTCTGCATCAACATGATGTGAAGCCCAAGATGACAACTAAATGCTTCCTAAAGCAGTACAGCATCTCTCCCTTTCCTCTACTCTTACTGTAACCTCTTGAGTTTCCCTTCTTTAATGTCTAGTACTAGCCCATGTCCAGGAACACCAGCTTATTTCAGCTGTCATCAAATCCTTTTCAAGTTGTTCTGAAAAAACCAATCAACCACCACAGAGGCTTTTAAGAAAGATGCAAGAACTGAAAAAAAATTAACTGGAAGCAGGTGAAACTTGACCTAGATGCTTAAACTGACTCAGCAGGAGTAAAACACATGGCAGAAATCTCTCTGCCTTTTTTTTCAGGGGTACAAAGGTTCTTCAGCATGTATTTTTTAATGCTGTACAGCCTGGAGGGGGAGTGCAGAGTCATCACACATTATTCCAGGCATTGAGTTTGAAGTAGTGTTTCTGAAGTCTCTGTCTATCCTCACCCACTGACTTTATTACAGCACTGACTTGTAGCCTCAGTGCAACATTTTAAATCCATCCCTTTTCATTCCCCATTTCCAGCCAGAACTGGAGATTATCTTTATACACACAATAATGAATTGGAAAGAGAAATCTCAGAAGTATTTATGTTCTTCTAAAGTCTCACTATGGTTCCCATAACATCTTTTACTTTACGTACCACAGGTGTGTTTTATAGAAACACTAGTTGGGTTTTGAACACCTACTACACAAAGTGATTTTGCCTCTGCATTCACAATGTATTTTGTCAAGTTTACAGGAACTGTAATATATAGAACTGAATTAAGTCTTCATAGCTCAGTTGGTTAGAGCTTGGTTCTAACGACAGGGTTGCTGGTTCAATTCCTCTATGGCCATTCACTTGGGAGCTGCACTCAATGACCCTTGTAGGTCCTTTCCACCTCAGAATATTCTGCATGATTGTGTGTGATCTAGCTAGTAAATAGCAAGCGCATATTGCTTGAATATGAGTCACATGTCTACTACAAAGATAGAAATACTAATAAGCTCTCATACATTCAGAGATGACCCACGAAACAAACAAATTTGGAATGCAATGCAATTCACAGAAAACAACTCTAATATTCACCAGATAGACTACCAGTGCATCAGGGTTGTCCTGGTTATTTTCCAAACAATCAAGGGTGATATCAATGCTTGATTTTTTTTTTTTAGCTTGTTCTGAACTAGGACAAAGCCTAACACATGTTAGTTACCCATACAGTGCTACATACCACTGTCTGGGGGGGAAAAAAGGAAGATAGCAGAACTAGTTTATTGTACTAGAAAGCCTAGAGCATGGGTGTTTTCATATGAGAGGGATTGACCATATCTTCATTAAAGAAACTACTTCATTCACCTTAAAAAAAACCCACTTTCCTCCATTTTTAATGAAAAAGATGACAACAAGATGGAAAGTAATTGCATGAGGATATTACAGTGCGCTGATGCTTTGGCCAGTGAGGACTGAATTAAAGACTGAACTACATCTCAATGTATTATCCTCAGTTCAGGTATCTGAACTCTGCTACATCAGTTCATCACATACATTACAGGCAACCTTAAAACTTTGAATTTCCTAACTTTAAAATATACAATATACTGGAAGCTATACTTATTTTACATAACAGGTTTATGTTTCAGTAAGTTTCTAGTTCAGGTATTTTTCTGATTAGGCAAAGAAACATGTGAAGCAGTTCTTCTTTTTCTTATAGTTGCAGCTGTGCTTTGTCATCCATGAAGTACACAACTTCCCAAAAAACCAAGCACGGAGTGATGCTGAAGACTGGTGTCCCTTCTGCTCCTATTTCCTCTCAGTCTGTTCTCTCCCTAACTCCTGTACAAAAAGTTGCTCCTTACTGTCTGGTGCCCTCTACTGCTTCATTGCAAGTACAGGATATGCCACAGTTTTGCCCTTCGCTCTGAGCCTCTGTTCACAAAATCAGGACCCACAGTCACTGGGGACAGGGGCCTCACCATGATTAGTTCATACTATTGGCAAACCCTTCCCAGATCCAATGAATTGCCTCCCCAGTACAAATCCTGATCCCTTTGTTTGTCCATATCCTCCTTGGATACACTCAGAGTGTGTGTGTTACAGACATGTGTAGAAAGCCCTCACACAAGACCCAAGAGCAGAACAATGCCAATATAGGCTTCTTCCTGTTCAAGCCTTTACAAAGATCCCAGCCCTCACATGTTACCATGGGTGAAATGGCTGAAACACAGCCAGAAAGGAGGAAGTCATTTAAGCTGCAACACTTGAATGTATTCCTTCTTTAATACTACAGTCCACCCCACCCTGCTAATCATCAAGAATACAGGACTGGAAAAAGCCTCCTGAAATCATGTGCATCACTCCTTGTTGAAGCAAGGTAAACACTACCTAGACACAAAAGGCATTTCACCAGACTGCTCAGTTGTTTTACCACAAGTTTTACCTCAAGTGTTATCACAAAAGAAGGTAAGACTTGGTGCATTTTTTTCATTGTATGTTTTCTTCCACATGAAACCCAACCTGATTTCACATAGATGAAATCACCTGACTTGAGTTTTTCTTCATGCCACATTTCACACAGGTACTAAAAGGCTAGCTGAGTCTTCTCTTCTGCTCTCACGCATGCAGAGCAGTCTCCTATGTTCTGGCAAGTCAGATGTGAGAACAGCTTAATTGTTTTTCAACTACTTTTTAACATGTTTCCTTCCAAAAGAGCTGGCAAGCATTATAAGTTATGCCAGGGATAAACATAAAGTAACTGGGAGAGAAACTGTTACTTACAGATCCAAGTAAGAGAAGTTCACAGACTTAATTTTTTGCATCATAAATTAAATCTGTATCTACATACAAAACTTGGCTTCAACAACCCAAGAAAGGACTAGAAAGAACTCCAAACAGGAATCTTATAGTATATACAATTAAAATTTTAAATTTGCAAACTACTTTCCGCCTATGTACTACAGAGGTCTACTTTGCTGCAGTAAAGACAAAGAAAACCAACAAACCAATCAACGCTGAACAAATTTGGCATTTTGAATGAATCACTGAACTTCACTTTGTCAACTGTGCCTGCTTCTAATGCAACATGGTAATGCTTTCTTCACAACCAACATATTAGCTAATGGTTAGAAGATATATTAGCTCAGACTAATGTTAGATTCAAGAACTTGATTTTTTTTTTCCTCAGCTACTCAAAGTCCTTCAGAGAAGAGCATATGTAAGGCTTAGTAATTTGCAAGAAACCATAATCTTCTCTTGAAAACAACTGCACAAAGAAGAGACTTGAAAAAATACATTTTTGACCACAAGACTAGTACATTAATATGCAACATTTTTCCTTGTGCAGTATCTATCTTGGATAGAGAGGACAGAATGGCTCTTAGTTTTAATTCAGAAGCTATTTATCCAATCACACTAGTGTGAGCTGATGTTATATGACTCTAACAAATGTCACTGACTTAACTGTGGCACTGAAATCCTGCCTAAAGGATATTATGGAAGAAAAAGTAGGGCAGAGACAGTGGGAATTTAGAGAGCCTCCAAAGCCTTGCCTGCATTACTGCCTTTGTACTGCAAGTGTTTCTGAAGCTGAAACACATCCTCCTGTGCTCATGAAACTCTACAGCCATTTAAAAGCAAATTCAGATTAAAAATCAAATTCATTGATAATGTTCTTTAAAAAGCAAGGTGACAGCATTTCTAAGCATGTAGGAAGCACTATAATCAGTGCTACGTTATCCAATGTAATCATATTTTATCTACCAGAAGATCAGTAAGAAGTTCAATTCTAACATTTTCCTCAAAAAATTGATGGCCGCAGTTTGCAATATCAAGTTACAAAATTAATAGTTAGCATCCAAATTCTCTTTTTTGGTACATGCAGATTCACCTTGTAAGAGAAGTCACAAATTTGAGTATAAAATAGAGTATAAACCAATTCAGAGACAAAGCTAGTACACGAATTTTTTCCAAGGATTAAAAAAAAAAAAAGAATTCATTGATGATATAGGCATGATTAAGCTTATAGGCTGGAAATGAACGAAGAAAAGTAAAGTTTACAGTAACTGATCAAATTCCCAAATCCCTTCAAGAATCAATCCTAGCACTCTTAGGGGCTATGCAGAAAACACTGATGTAGTGGTTTCAACATTGTTGACTATGGTATCACCCAGTGACTTTGCTCCAATCAGTACCTTGATTAGTTTTAATCACAGCCCAAAATGGTAACCCAGCAGGTTGCTCCTCCCCAGCTTCACTGACTTCATTTGACGAGTTCAGGATCAGTCCCAGATTTAGTGTTTTACCATGACTAAAATAATAACCAAGCAATTACTTTACAAAAAGTGGATTGTGGAAATGATTGTACCATCATTTCCACACAACAGGGCAGAGACATACCATTACCCTCTTGGCAGATGACTACCTTGGCATGACAAGATCAGGTAAGGGAAGTTGCAATAAACTTTTCTGTGTCTAAGTAAAGGATTATCTATTTCTACATTGTTTCACAGCTCAGTTAAGACTCTGAGTTACTCTAGATCAGTAGTGATTTTCTAAAGCACTAAAAATGTTTTTGGCACATAATCACCCCCACTGGGCTGGTTCACACAAGTGAAAGTCATTTTTCTAATTTTAAGTTCAAGCACTTCTGCTTTTCATCCTTTTGATTACACTTATCAGCACAATTAACATTAAGTCCCTGAAGAATAAAAGAAAATTTAAGCTATCAAAATTAAACTCACAACTTTAGGAAAATGTATTTAAGGAGACAGCAGCATAGCATGTTTTAAGGAACACCAACATAGATGAACACGTGTCTAAAACTAAACTTGAAATGGCACTTTAAAGCTACCCTAGCAGTGAAAAACCATTTGCTGGTCAACAGAATCTTAATAGAAGCACTTCAGTTCTGCTGGTTAAAATCATTCATGTGAACTCAATCTTCCATGCTTCACTGCAAGTTCAAGACAGAAAATATTGCATCGCAAGTGCCTCATACCAGCTCTAAGTGCTGCTGGAACTCCACATTTTCAAAAGACACACAAAATGCGCTTATATAGATCTTGGCCGTCACCACATCAAGGTCCTATTTGTGTCTTTCCTGTCATGGTAAGCAGTTTTCCTGCTATTAAACAGCAAAGATATCTCCCCAGGGATGTGCCTGGGACATTCCACACCATTGTTTCAGGAACAGCCTAAGTGCAACACATCGGAACCTATCCGAAAACATCTTGCCAAGCTGAAAACAAAACAGAGAACAGGGCAGCATCCAACTCTTTCATTAGCTAAAAATATATCTCCACCCTTTGAGAGGCACAAAGTCCTTCTGCTGCTTGCTGAGCAGTTAAGGGACTTCTCTTTCCAGCCACTCCTAACCAAGCTACAAAACTGATGACCATTTTGGCAAATGTTGCCTGACAGCTACCAGTGATTCCCTCAAGGAGGGACTGCTTGTCATGCCTGCTCTGGAGACCAAGCAGTTCCTGTGGAGAAGGTTTAAAACATTCAACATATCACTTAATGCACTTAATCTTCCCTTGAGTCTCTTCTGTTCAAGCTAGCAAACTACAAAGATGGCAGACAGATTTTTGCTTAACTGAGTGGTGGGCTGGGAGGGAGGGAGGGATGGACAGAAGACAACAGAAATCTTCTTGAGGAGCTGACATCTCAGGTAAGTGTGGTGTTCACTGGGACATACCCATAACTTACCACAAGGACCAAAACCCATATGTGAGGTTAATCCTCAAGAAAAATCTCCAAATATGAGCACCTTTACTTGTGCCACTAACAAATGATGCAAGAAAAATATTCACTGCACATTACACACACATCTTGATTTCCTTTACCTTAAATCCTAACTGAGGTCCCTCCTGAAATAAAGAAATACAGGTTTAATAGGGTTATGCTACTCATTTCATATCAGGACCTTTTATCTTTTTAATTGGCAAAATGCCTTAACTTGATAAGTGAGTTAAGCAGGTGGCAGATTGTAGAGTAGTATCTGTGGTAAATAAGCAAGCCTTACTATATTCGTTACACAACATAGCCATGTTTAAGTCTAAGAAAAGCAAATTTTTTTCTAGTCTTCTGTTTTATTTGGAGTAGAATAATTGCAACTGGCTTTCTAAGAAAGTTCACTTATTCTTTTGCAGAAAACATTTCCAATAATCCTGTTTTATGACTTAAAATAGCTGAAAAGGCTTAGCACAAAGTCTATACTTGTAATAAATACAAACATAACATTTTTTATAATTTTGATTTTTCTGATATAAGCAGTATCTGAGAGTCTAAAATTATTATTACAGAAGTTAAGCAATAAGTGAGTACCATTTGTAATACTGTGACTTTTCTACTGAAGGACTGCTAGTTCTCTTTGAGAAAAGGATGAGCTTTCATTAAAAGAATTTCACCACAGATGTTCCCAGCTGTCCTATTTTCTGCCTAACTAGAAGTATTTCCATAACATCACATACAAACTGTTTACACAAGGATCCTGAGGAAGATCTTTTACTTGCTATAAGTGTACAAGCAGCATATTATCATGACAAGAAGTAGCAAATATAAATTTAACCAAGAGATGAACACAGGAATCCAGGTTATTTAATGCCCTTGCTACAATTACTACACATCGATAAAGATGATACCAATGAAAGGTTTGTAAATAGCAACTGTAAAGCAACATCATGTCCAGATACAACTCAGGTTATTTAAGGTGAGTTATTTCCACATTTGAGTATCTGGACAGCTAAATTAAATGGGATGGGTTTTTTTTTTTTGTTTTGGTTTTTTTTGTTTGTTTGGTTTTTTTTGAACACTATTTTAAGACGTAAGTAACGCTGCCAATACGTTCATTTTTCAGCAGATCAAATACTATTTCGTTGTCCCTTAGGAGACAGAACAGAAACAATACTCCATGAGACCTGTTGGTGGACATGGTTAGAAAGGCACTGGTGATAGTGCTAACTTTTTTAGTTGTTAACAGTAACAACTTTTAACTTATTACTGTTTAACTGTAACACACTATTCCAGCTAGACTGCTTGACCAGTGCAGCCTTCACAGATTTTTCTTCTAAAGGACAAGCCAGGACAGATAGGGTCTGCTTGCAAATAATTTTCCAAATAAGTCAGGTTTTGGCATGATATTGGGTGAAACAGTCAAGAGCTGTTTGGAACACCACAACTTCCCTAAAGACATCAAATCCATCACCTTTGGACCCAGGTTATTCCTATGCATTGCAATACTGAGAGATAACAATTTTTTAAAATAATAAAAACACTAGCAATGCTGCTTCACTATATGATACTAAATTAATAGTAAATCTCTAGAAACAGAAATCAACATTTCTTGCCATTCATGACAGTGAGAGTGGTAACTGTGGTCCCAATTTACACATTACTTAACATAAAATGAAATAAACGAGAAATGGAAAAAACTTCACACATCGGTTTTCTGTGCCAGCAAAGAAAGAAGGGTAACACAGGACAGTGAGACAATTGGCTGAAAACACTCAAAATGTTGCATTCTACCACTGAAATTTCATGGTATGTTCCTCAAAAAAAAGCTATTGCTGTATGTTTTAAAAAGTTCAGATTAGAAGGGCTGAATAAGTAGTAATATTTTATTTGTCTGAATGCTGCAAGCCATTTCTATTATGGTAATAGATTCATTTGCACAAACTGCAAAACTGGAAGAGGCAGATTTTGGAAGTATAAGCCTCGTTCTACCACACTGGAAATCCTCTGAAGTAATTTAAAAGCTATTCAAGTTTTTAAGTGCAAGTGTAGCTGCCTGTCATTTTCAAACCCTAACCTACTTCAGAGCAATAGAACTTGCAGCAAGACCCTTTTCACCTATTAGATATGTCAAGTGGGAAAAAATGCACACTTAGAATATGCAGTGGTACTAGTAGAGATTATTTGTTATGTCTTTTATATTTACTCTCCAATTAACTCCAACAATTATATTTACTCTCCAATTAACTCCAATTTTCTTCTATGAGGTAGAGCTTGAAGCAACAATTCTATTTATTTCATACTGGCAAATACTTGGGGTATCCTTCACATATAACTAATCTGTTTAAGTGAAGGAATAACAAAATCCAACATCACTTGCTACAGTGGAGTAGAATGTAAGTTGCTATGCATCTGTTTTTCAGTAGCATACCAGTTCTTCTTTCTCAGATTTTCTGGGGCAAAGCTCCCCATTCCAATTCTTTTCCATACTTTATTAAATATATGCACAAGTTAAATGTTAACATCACATACAAGTTACTCTGTTTTGACTCTGGCATGTTTTTTGTTGGGTTGAGGAGTTTCTTTTGTTGTTTGGGGGGCGGGGTTTTGTGTGGGTTTGGCAGATCCTTTCTGCTACTGAGACTACCTTTGAAGTTAACTAGTGCTATCTCTATTTTATAGCTATTGTAAACACTTCCATTGGATGAGACTTGCATAGAGTACAAACTGTACTTACAAACCCCGAAACACACAGCCATGACACCTGAAAGTAAGAATCTCCATTTAGTTATCATGTACATGCCTACTGAAGCTATGACCCATTAAGACTGAAATCAGACACGTCAGGCAGGTCATTTAGTACCCAGTCTTGAATAGATTAAGTCAGGAGCAGAATGTCATTGACTTAAACAGGAACATGATTAAATTCAAAATCCCCCTTGACAAATTGTTTCCAGCTATTCAACTTCTTTTGCTCTGAACAGATAAGCTGGCTTTACTTCTGAACTATTTTTTTCCTTGGTGGGTGACACAAATATTTAACATACTTGTCCTGTACAAAATTTCTCCAGCAAACTTCTGGATTTAGAATACTTAACAGTGCGTTGGGTATCTTTCTATGGTGCTGTATTAAACTGTAGTGTCAGACATTTAACCAGTACTTCACTTATTCTTCAGGGGGATGGGAAAAAAGTGATGTGAACAGTTAAGCAACTCATGACATCTCAAGCTTTCAGAATCCTTTTTTAAGAGCCCTGCTTTGCAACACACAGAAGTAATTTTGTAATTCCCAATGTGATCAAAGAACGACTTTGGAAGAAGTCATTGAAAAAGGATATCAGCTGCCCAAGTAAATACATTTATGATGTTTGCTTGTTATTAGCAAGGGAGTTTTTAAAACTGGTATTGCTGAAAAGACATGTTTAGTAAACAAAGGAAGTCACCAGCAAGACAAGAGCACCAAGTACAGTTTGCTTAAGGGAAGGAAAGAAAGAGGAAAAGCAGCAAGAAGGGCTGGATGAAAACATTTTGAGACAAAACAGTATAGAAACACTGACAAATTCTCAACAAAAAGCACAAGAGCTTTGGCCTCCATTTGCAAACCTGGTTTCTTGTCTGGACTTTTATCTTTATACAAGGGAAAACATCAGCAACTCAAAACTATTGCTTCAAATCATTCATAAGAAAATGTTTTTCTCTCACAGTTTATACAGAACTGATGATCTACACAGAGATGATGATTTACTCTGTCACACCACTGAAGCATGAAGAACGTAAGAGCACTTTAGTCACTCTGGTAAAAAATCCTAAATGGTTCAATAAAGGAAGCAAATATAATATTTCATCACTGAAAGACAGTGGTTCCCACTCTCCTCTGCCATGTTTATACAGTTCTGAAGTGTTTAGATTTTTTGCAGTTACTTGCTACAAGTAAGTTTTATAAGTCACAGGATGGGAAAATAAATTATTTCCTTAAGGCTTCAGGATTTTGTTTTGATGAAGAGGGCACTCATTATATACAGCAAACAATGCAGGTGTAGTATACTTCCAGTTGCTGAGAAAAATGATACTTGGATGTCTTCCTGCATTTAAGGAAAAAGAAGAAACTTCTGGATATCTTGACCTTGAAGCAGTGCACAGCACAGTCATGGAAGGTAGACACAAGGCTGAAAGACCTTAAAAAACATTTTAAGTATTACATTAAATTTTACCTGGATTTATTCCCTTCCTAGGGGAAAAACATCTGATTTTATTTGGCGTCCCCTGAATAGACTGCATGGTTATGCTGTAACATATCTGAATTACTCTAGGTACTTTGACACCTCCACATGAATGACAATACAAGTAGTACAAAGATATCCAGCCCAAGGATCCATTTAATGCTAAATTGGAATGACTAACCTAGTTGTGTAAACAACTGTGTGTCCCCCCCCATGCTCCATGTGAAGAAACTGCATCAGGCTGCTGCAAACTACCCTCAAGTCAGACTGAAAACTCAAGAACAAGTTCCATCCTCTTCCTCCCAGCAGTGCTTACATTCTAACTTCACCAAGTTACTGCACTGCAATTGTCAAGCACGGGTGATATGATAACAGAAGAATTCAACCTGACCTGTGCTCTAGATTACTTTAAAATTCTACATTTCAACAATTGCTATAAGTATCTCAAGCATGGTCTACAGTAATAAAGGCAGTTGATCTATGCTATGATTAAAGGGAGCAAAGAATGAAATCCATGATAATGCTTCTTAGAAGCGCAGTCTGCTTCAAAACTGGTACTCAGTGTTGTTTATGTAACACTCATACATATTCATGTTCCTAGATGGACCCTGAAATTCCTTCTGGCAGTTACCTCTTCCCTTATTTATTGACACTCTCTACTTCTTATTGTGCCTACTGCTCATGTGACCTTGGAAAGAAGCCACATGTCCTTTTAATCAAATTAAACCACTACAAGAAAAGACAATCATATTGGTGCTGTAAAACTAAATATGGCTCCTCCTGGCATTTAACAACAACAGAAAATAACCTTTTATGCTTGTGATATACACAGTCACAGCCTCATGTACTGTTGCTGAGTTTTATGAACCTGAAATAATCACTAACAAGCTTCAATGCATTCTGCTGTTTCAAAAACCGCAGTATTATCTATACATACTTGCATTCTCCACTACAGACTATGACCTGGTTTTCATATGCCCTACTTTTTTGGTATACTCAGCTCTAGCTAACCACTGGTCAGCTTTCTGCTAACATACTAATTTCCTACAAGACACAAGGACAGCAAAGCAGAAGGGGGAAAGCAGGCAAAAACCTCTGAAGCTTCAGTGCTGTGCTATTAGTCTGTACATACTGTACATAGAGAAAACACACAGAAGGTCTATTCAGCACTTCTTATTTAATGTAGTGCTTCTTAACTAGTAACTGCAATCTATTTTACATGTTGTATTTTACAGAGACCTTCAGGCAGGTTTTGCTTTTACATCCACTCAAAATAAATTAAACCAAAAGCTGATTCTTATAATTGTAAAATTCTTGCGATACATTCACTGACATTTATTTTTCAAAATTACACAAACTTCAGTAGCACTTAATGAACATTTGGAAGACTGGACATTATCTCTCCTCACCTTCTCCTTTAGGATTTTTGGTCCTGGTGTATGTGTTATGTAGAAATTTCACGTTATTTATATAGTTATATGCACAAAGACACCCTTTACGTAAGAGTTTTTGACATCAAGGTATTTAAATCCTAGTTTAATGCCAACACAAGCAACCTGCAAACAGAAGCCTGTATTGTACAGTTGGCCTGTATTATGTTCATAAAGGCATTTATCGTCCCAGGAGAATTTTGAAGCTGGATTTACTTTGGCAAGGATAAGAAAAGACAAGGCAAATGGTTAAAGCTGCCGTGTGAAAAGACAGGACAGTAAGGAAAACTGACTGGTAGCACTCAACTCCAAGAAAATAGAAGCAGAAAGGGTGGTATTCAAGTGAGACAGGAAATTCTTGAGTGAAGAGCTTCTGCAAAACTAGCTTATGTAGCTACTTCCTCCCCTCTAAGTAAAATGAAAGAAAATTGTAAATAGTGCAGTGGAGAAAAATACATATGCAAGATGCTCTTGGTATCTCTAGATGTCACATAGCTCAGCTCAAACAAAAATAAAAGTTCCACCCCTCACCCCCAAAATGACACACTGTATGTCCTGGCATAAAGCCCACCTTCCATAAACTTGCTTTATTTGCTCTGCCTGACACTGAAAATAAAAATCAGGTCAGATGCAGATGAGAATCTTGTTGTTTTTTTTTTCTGTTGTGTTCTGTCTGTGTGTGAATTAAACACACTTGTCTTCAGTGTCTCAAAATGTACTTTTTAGGTTTGTCTCGAAACAAGAGGTACAAAAGTTTGTTTGTTCCACTTGCAAGTAATATGTATTTAGCACAACAACTGTGATAACAGATATCTACAGGTAAGTATTCAAATATTTCCCACAGACAGAAAGCCACACCATGACAGCCTGTATTCATTCCACTTCCCTCCCTGCTTCCCCCCTTGCACCCAATCAAGATACAGAAAAGACAGTGCTCCCAGCAGATAACCATTAAAATGATTAGATAAATATTTAATAGCACAGACTTCCTGATACTATTTTTGGATTTGTGCAAGGAAAGAGCAAATCCCAATTTACATTTTCATAAACAGAATAACTATCTTCCAAACAAGCAGCTCAGCACACATGCAGAGGCTTAGAATATGAAACTACTTTGCTTAAAAGTCAGACTTCTGTCTGAAATTCAAAAACTTTCATGCCCAGTACAGTTCTTACTTGCTAAAAATAAGATGCTGTTGAAGTAAACAAGATACTCACTCAATGCATGCTCTAATCATCATATCAAAAACACACAAACCTGTATGAAATATAACAGTGCTTTTCTTGTAGCCAGAAGGCAGACGAATGTTTCGAAGCAATCCCTTTGCTGTCAGCCTTATGCGCATGTTGGATAAGGAAAATTTCGGGGACCATAACATGTCTTCAGTGCAATTGGAAGACAAACAAGCAAGAAATAGCCTCCATGTACTATCACATACTATGTTTTTAAATCACTACTGGCAGAAGAACAATTCTTGCTAAAGAAAACAGGCTTGAAGAAATAATCAGGTCTCCATTCCTTTGCTGTTACTCCTTATGCACAGACAAGCAAAAAATCAGTAAAAGCAGATATCCACAGTGTAAATGCTGCTGGCAGCTTCTCCTCACCAGATGTTCTGAAAACAAAGCTTGTCCTCAGAATAAAACTGACTTAGTGATTTCGAAAACCAACAGCCTCTGAATTGCATCACAGTACCGATGCTCAATCTGCTATGGGACTCCGTGGGCTGGGAACTGGAAAAGGAGAAATGGGAGGAGGAGGATGAGGAGGGAGGAGGAGGAAGTGGGTGGTCTCACCAGCTGAATATATCATCCGGCAATGTCACAGTCCATGTAATTTTTCTTTGGAAACTGTAAGGAACATTATTTGAATATTCCTGAAGGCATAGTTCAGCTTCTCTCTCCAGAAATCTTTTCAGGGTGCACTTTTTAAAACTGTTTCTTTCAATCAAATATTATGTCCACATTTAAAGTGTTAACAAACCCAAAGACACATCTATTCTCTAAGAACAAGTCAGGGAAATTCTTAAGGGAAATTCTGCTTAGCTTGGCAGCTCAACACTGCAGATGCTTCCATTTATCATCAGAGGAGAGGGACTCGGGCATTAATTCGCATTAAAACAGCTCTCTGCCAGCTGGGTTTTGAAGGCACCCAAACACTGAGACAAATAAGCAGTGTTGGTGGAATTCTTACAAAATAGATGTTCTTCTCGTATTTGATTAGCCCTCATATAAAAAGTTCCCTCTTACCATTTAATGAGCTGAAAAGATTTGCATATACTTTGTTGAAGCTCCCTACCATTAGCAAAAATTAAAAATAAATTTAGAAAATAAAGGAGTAACTGTTTTACAGATTAGAAAATGTTACACTTTTTTTTTTACCTGTGACCATGACTAAACATACATGCACTGGCCACCTTCCTGTGCGAAAAGAAACATTTCACTACTTTTCCTGAGGTCAGCAGCTGCCTTACCAGGCAGCCGCTGCAGCTGGGACCACCCAAGTACTCTCAGCCAGTGTTGGAAACAAGACAGTGGCAGCTCATACTTTGGGGTTGTTTGAAGAGCTAGCCTCCACAGACTTTGTCACTCTTTAGAGACAACAAAATTAAGAACTTTTCCATTGTTTCTGCACTTCTGCCATTTCAGCAAAACCCAGCCAATTGTCTCTAACATCTATACCTTGGAACAGTTTTTCCACTTCCAGAAACACGCAGGTATAAGCCAAATCAAATATCACAGTGACAGGTCTCATTTCAGCAGTGAAATTCACTCATTTCACCTGTCCTCTCTTTACCTCCACAAATCTAACTTTCATATTTAATAGCATGTCTTACTTGCCCAAGATGCACTTTAAATTCATAGAGCTTATTTTCCACATCAGCTACAACTAAAAATAGCATGTTGTTGCTGTATCTGGGTATCTCTAAGATCACACAGAGCCCGGCGCAGCGACAGTGAAGCAGATGCTCACTGTATGTAGAGCAGAAGAGCTGCAGCACAGCACCGAGACAGACCCATCAAGGCAACCTCCACGGCAGACTGCCTGAGAATACCCCGGCACGTTTTCAAAGCAGGTACCAAAATATTTATTTCCCAGCACACTGATGAAACACCAACTCTGAAGTACTATAATACATCTTCAGTCCACACAAAACCATTCAAAATAAGTACAAAGACAGTAAATTAGGCTTTTTTGTTTGGTTCCCAGGGCAGCCTCTGCACACAGCAGGGCATGCATGTCATTACTGCTATAAAACCTCATCTATTCCTTCTAGTCTGAAGAGCTTTGGCACAAGCAACGCGTGTTCATCTATCTTTCAAACAGCCTGCAGTTCCAGACTCTTTCCTAGTCCAATACTATTATCAAAGACATTACCCCTTTCTGGGCTGCATTATTATGATGCTTGAAAACCACACTGAGCAGTAAACCAGAAGGCTTGTTAACAGCACAGTTCAGTAGACTTGTGTATTCACACATGCACAGTTTCATTAGCACATCTCTTCAAATATTAGATCATTATTGTCAAATCCTTTCTTAATTAAGGCATTTTGAGATTTTTACCGGGCATACAGCCAGTCTTTAAACATCATTTAGCACTCAGCCACACCAGGTTTTACCCTTTTGCCAGGGCAACCCCAAAAGAACTCCCTTTTATTTCCCTCTTGTTCCCACATTTCTCCAAGGGAGAAGCTGCCCTATATAGTAAATATTCTCTCACCTTCCCAATTTGATGCTCTCAAAAAGGTGGAAACAATCCAATCAGGCTAAAAATAAAAAAAAACCCAAACCACTACAAACCAACAAAACACATCCAAAAAACAACCCACCACTTCTCCCCATCCTTGCAATAGTGCTTAGGAGAAAGGTAAAGAACTCCTCATTGGCTGTAAAACCAGAGAAGATGGAACACCTCGCTGAAACCTCCTAGGAATAGGAGCTAGAACAAAGAATCTCTACTGGAAAAACATGATGTAATGAACCAGTTTGGAAACTGCAGAAGGAATGAATCACCATATAAAATATGAGCAGACAAAAGCTCTATATGGACATCAAAATCCTTGTAGGAAAGACCAAAACTCCTCTTACAGAGATAACACAAATAATACTTTTACTGTCTCTTCTTTCCTGCTCTTTGTTTGGGTGAAAATAGGCCATGAAGAAACAGATACAACATATTACTTGTAAAAAAACTTCTAATTTGACAAAAATGCCTTTCCAGCCTCTCGAGTTTTAATTCTATTAAACCCCAGAAACCTGAAACAAGTCTGCGTTATTCAGAAGCAGACCTGACAGCACGAATGAAGAGCAATGGATGCATATCTCATCTAGTGCCATCCAGCACCCAGCGCTCAGAGCGCTCTGACAGCAGCCAGCGCAAGGACTGCCCACGCCAGTCTGAACAGCTCCCAGGCAAGAGTAAACTTGCAGAGAGGTTCCTCCAGTAATCCTTCCAGAGCTCAGTGTCACACCATAGTATACCCCCACTGTGGTGGCCGTGCATGTGCTAGCATGGTTTCCTTGGCTCAGGAAAACAGCACCTTCCACTCCTGTCTGCACTCCTACGATAGTCATCTAGGGCCTCGTGCTGCCAGACTACAAAGGCAGGGTGTAATCCATGGGACCTTAACAGAGCACGCCAGGAGCATGCACTGTCTACATTTCATGCATAACACGAGGATCACAGACAGGTCTTTCGCTTTCTTGACATTAGAGAAGGGTGACAGAAAACAGCACCAGAAAAGAGCAGAATAAAATAGGAAGCAATATACAAAGGACAAAAGGACAAGACAGATTTTATTTGTTAGCATCTTACTGGTGGCTTCCATCTGATTCCAAGGGCAGAACTTAAGATCAACATGGACAAAGGGGCTCTATCCTGTTATGACCTTGTAATTCAGTGTGGGTTGCTAAATGCATCAGTACCTGATGACACCATCAGATTGATGGAGGGGCCAGACCTATTTTAACCCCAGCAGATTTAGTATATCTGCCGCTCCTGGGAACATTAGCAACATGACAAAAAAGGAGCAAAGTGCACTGGCATCTGTAGGCTCTCAATTCAGCCTCATGAGGCCAAATCCACAGTGTCTGTGTTCCTACTGTCCCTTTCCCTCTCTCCTCATCCAACAATCTGTAAGAATGCCATTGGAACACAGTTGAGTGTCTCACTGTATAAAGGTCTAAATCAAGAGCTAGATATTTAAATCCAAGAAGTCCATGTAAAGGACACTTGGCTCTGTGTCACAAGACAGCAAGAGCAGTGCAGAGCAGATGGATTTTGCTGGCATGCTTTACTTCAGGAAGAACTGAAGGGTGATTGCTTATGCAAAGAGAGATGCAAGAAGCAGGAACCTACTAAGAGCCAACGGGTCATCTGCGTCCTCATTTTTATTTCTGGAAAATGACTGCTCCCAGTCCACTTTCCTGTGATCTCCTTGCTCTAGCCAGTGCTCCACTTTGAAAAGCTAATTGTCCTGTAGGCAACAGTACCTGCTGCCACAACAAATGCAAACTGCAGCTTCAAGACTAATTTTAAGTTCAAATCCTCTCTAGAAGAAAAAAGGAAACATCTTCCTTCCTCAGAGCAGGAACTAAAATCCTAAATAATTTATGTTTCTTCTTTCTGTACACAGAAGCTTTTAATCATTATAAATTCAGCAGCCTGTCAAACTGAAGGTGATGCTGCAGTGGATTCCCAGGCAAACTGATACAGGAATCAGGCTGATCTGGGTCTCCCACATGCAACAGTGGTATTTACATTATCTTCACTCTTTTATAGCTGAGAATAGCCACAAAACACTGCAAGAATAATTTCATTTTTAACTTCTGATTTAAGGGAAGTGCATTTGCAGGATGTTCCTTTCAAAACGGCATTTTGGTTAGACTTCCTCAGTCAAAATCCTACAGAGCTACTACTCTACAACACTGTACAATACCACTAATGTTAGGGTAAAATGCCCTAAAATTTGAAGCTTCCATGATCTGGCCAGATACGAAAAAAACTTGCAACCACCTCTTTGCTGCCATTCAGAAACAGGGTAGGTGTATGCTTAAGTTCTTGAGAGCTCAAACTTCAAGCAACAGAGGAAAAATAAATGCTTAAACTAGACCCACAGCCAACAGATTATTAATTATTTATTTACACAATACTGATTTATATTCACCGTGCATGTGTATTTCATCCATGGCCTCACAACAATACCCAGAGAGCCTCTAATAAAGAGCAATATTGCAAATAAAGTCAATTTCGCAAGTATATGCCCTAAGACATGCTAGCAGTTTATCTGGAGAGCACAAGGCACATTTAAGATAACTCACTGTCTTTTGTTATCTTTAAGATAACTCACCTGTGTGGGCTTTGTATGCTCTCCCTTACCCCAGACATGCAGAAAAAAAAGGCAGATGTACAAGTTGTTTAACCATCTTTGACACAAGATCATGAGTTTCAGCTCAATGATCTTCCAAGTATTATGTCCACTTAAGCCCCTAAGAGGGTCCAACGAACTCCAGCTCCCAACATGAGAATTTTCTCTATCACTTGGACTGAGCTGATGCAATCTGTAGATATCCCTTTCAGATGCCCTCTCTACTCACAGAGTGGCTGGCCTATCCAATATTTAGACAAGTGTGAGAAAACCAAAGCTCTGTGTTGCTCTCCTGTGTGGCTTATTATTGTGAAACATCGAAATAAATACCAGGGAAGAGAACCACAGACATTCCTCCCCACAACAGAATAAATACCACAGAAATAAACTACAAACATTCCTGCTGTAAAAAGCCTGCATACTTCTGCATCACCACTTGTTTAGAGTATGGATGTGTGGAGCTGAAGAGCAAGGCTCTCACAGAAGTTTGGAACTAAATAATAACAAAGAACTCTGAAATATCTAACTTGTAACCCAGAAAACAGGTCCTTACTTAAAAGCATTAACAGAAGAAACAGACCCTGTAGTGTGAAAACCATTTTGGTTGGGCTATAAAAGACCTTAATGAGTGATTGTCTGTCAGGATAGTGAAACTGATAAAACCTCTAATAAAATGAGGACTTCCTCATTGCTGGGATTTTAAATATAATCCCAACATTTTCAGTCCATCAATCTGACAAACTGCCCCCCTAATTCAAGTAGTAGTAGAATACTACTACCACTTGAATTAGATGGCTCATATGTTACTCCATAGCAAGCCTTGAGGTTTTGGAATTCCTTGGTTTTTGTAAAAATATCTGTTGAAGGCACAGGGAACAGTGCTGATTGTTAGCACAGAACAACAGACAACTTTCCCAAATGGTTAACTTTCAGAAGATCAAATTTGAGAAGAACACAAGGAACATGAATGCAAATACACTAATAGAATTAGCTGAAGGGACCAAATCTGGAATACTTTAAGACTGTGTTGTCATGTACCTCTGGTTTTTTTGCATCCTACGGCCTATTCTAACAAACATACTATATCAGGAAAACACCATTTGTTTAAATAAAAACAATCAAACCAGAAAGTCCCACTCAAAACAGATTACTTCAGAGTTTAGAGTGGCATTCTCTGAATATCAACACCAGCCATTCCACTTTGAAGACTCCTGGAGCATTCTAGTTCTCACCCAAGACATTAAATCCTTAGATCCAGTTGTCGTACTATACTTTATTTAGTAACAGTGTAAAAATCTGGCCAAGAAGGCAACAGCTATTGTGTTTCAAAGATTATTTCAGGTTTATAGATTTTCCCTTAACTCTTCAAAATAAATATCACTGTATGTCCCCAATTAATACAATTATTAAGGAACTCCAATTCATACATCTAGATTATATGCATTTATTTATATAGAAATGGCAAAACAAATGCCAGCTTTCATAGCTAGTTTACATGCAGTAGCTACTCTACTTAGCTTTGCTGTCTGTTTATAAGAGCATTAGCCTGAAGGTATTCTAAGGTTAGATCACGAGACAATTGAGTCATTCAGATAGTCCTCACAGTTCACGTGAATTTAAAAAAAAAATCTAAAAAAATACTATATCCAGCTTTTTATTGCAGCTAGAAAGGCAACAAAATAGTCCAACCACAGTAAAATATCTGCAAAAGAGGTTTAAGCCTGATGTCTGTTGCTTTTCAAGGGATAAAGTGAAAATATTAATTTACATTGTTCAACTCCCAGAATTTCCAGTGTGTAAAACATTAACTGCATTAAATGAATACAGAATCTAATCTTGTACTAATCTGTGTCACCCTAGAACATGCAAAACTGTTCTGAGTTCTTCTGCAGGATTTTCTGGCTTGTTTTTTGAGATAGGGACAGAGACAGAAAAACTGATTAACCCCACTTATTTACAAATGCTGAAGCCCTTAACACCAGAGACTGAGAATCCAGTCTATCCAATACATCTCTATTGAAATTCCCAGTTAGAGCTAGTCAGGAGTCCCACTTCTGCAAAGTGGAAGACCTGGATCTCTTGGCTGCCAGGCCAAGAGATATATATGTGTGTTCACATATATACCAAGGCCTTTTCAAGTCTCCAAGCAACACCACTGCCTGCAGAGTTTCTTCTACACTTGCAAAAACTCTTACAAGCAAATACACATACTCCCCACTCAATAACAAGCCCCTAAAGATCTTCTAATCAGATACAAAAGGAGAAACAGAGTCCTAATGAGTTACTTGAGCAGCTATCCCTCATCAGTTGGGGTAATTTGCCATACATTGCTGAATGCCACAGTCAACTGAAGACCTAAGTATTTGGCACTCAGAACAATATGCATCACATCTCAGAATAGTCTTCCCAATTTTTTAAAAAAATACATATTTTGACACAGTATAACATATAATTTTAAAACATTAAGTCTTGTTTGTTATTGTTGAAGCACAATCAGAGTGTGATAAACATTAATCCTGGTTTTTCAGACGTGGAAAGTGCAAGTATTTTGAGAGTAACCTATTCTATCAAAGAATCTACAACATAATAACTGTTTCCTCTCAAGTTTCAACAGGGATGACTAAGAGCACGAAAGAAAGGGGTGTAAACTGAATCTTAAAGTATGCCTCCAACTTTTATCCGAACCAGAGTATTTTGTTAGCAAAAGCAGCTTATCCCAGTATAAGGGTTGAGTGAAGAGCCAGACCCCACCTTTAACAACCTGTTCCAAGGGACAACTTGTTGGACTGTTATATTTGTACTTTATTTTTCCATTTGAGCTTGATCAGCACTATTACTCACTTTTGCAATAAGCCTCCGACTGAATTTCTTCTCTCTCCCTGTGTTATATTTTCTCACAAATGGTTGAACTAAAACAAACATCCTTTCTTTATGAGAGTAAGAAAACAGCACACCATGATGGAGCATGTAGCATTTTTTTGACAAAGCTTCTTTGGTTTTCATAGCTTCTGCAGCCTTTAGTAACCAATTCTATGCTGCATCGTAGTGCTAAAAGATACAACATAAATCACACTGTTCATATTTATAACACTTTACAGGTGTATCCATCAGTTGTCCTTGCTGTTGTCCTGACAATGGTCTTATGCCACACAGGTAAGTGTAACTTGCTATCCATAATACACCACAGATCCCTTTCAGGGTCATGGAAAAACAGGACAAGCCAAATATTCACACGCTTTATTCCCAAAGTGATTGCTTTATCTTTGGAACTGCCAAACAGGATATTTGCTTTTGCTTGGCTTACGTAGGTTCAGAGATTACTGTGTTGTAACTTAACTTTTGGTCAGTAACAGAGACCTGAGATGTGAAAACCCACTGCATACACACACACTGCACTGTAATATACTACAGAGGGATTAGACACAGCCAGCTTTTTTTAAAGGGAAATTGAAGAAAAATGGAAACAGCACTTTATGCATTTTTAGAGGTAGTTTTGCATATAGTTCAAAATTCCGTCTCTTAAGAGGCAACATTTTTATTCATATTTACATTGAGACATTACAGTAAGTGCACATAAACATCCTTATTTGAAGCTAGCAAGTTAAGAAGTATAATAAAACATTCCCAAGAACTTTAAAGCCTTAGCTTTAAAGCCAGTGCTGAAGAAATATACCACAGAACTTGTAGAATTTATTTGATGCACTGAACATCACCCATGAAAAATACAGAATTTAGAAAAAGAAGCCTTGTGAATGCTTTAACACAAACAAGAAATTAACAGCTGCAAACAAGCAAGTCTGTCCAGTTTTACAGGCACACTAACTGTTAAGTTGTGACTTGCTTTGTCAAGCAGATTCTGGCTGTGCATCATTGCTGTAAATGAATGGAAAATGGAGAAACAGCACCAACATGAAGGGAACACAAGTGTATCTAGAAAAGCTTGCTATTTTTTCATCCTTGAAGAAATGTGAAAGGCAGCATGAACAACTGAGCTAGACACTTAGTTAATACTTTAATATTGTAATCAATTATCAGAGTTCTGCTGTAACAAATTAGTCCTGGGCACATGGGCGGGAAATAGAAGTGAGGTTGGAACTTCTAACCGGATAAGGCTAAAAACTGTAGACTTAACTGTGGCACTGAAATAAAAAGAACAAAAGCTTTATACTAGCTGCAGTCATTAGAACAAAGCTTCACTATAATATCAAAGCCAAAAGAAAAAAAAAAGAAGTTAGTGGGCCTCATTCTACATGGTACTGGCTGGCATTATTTCAGTTCATTTCAATAAAGATCATTTGTCTTTTCTTAAAATGTAAGATATTGTACTGCAGAATATCCAAGCAGTCACACAGTATTTTTATTCTGTAAGAACTATCTGCAACTGTAAGGATGGAAAAAAACTTCTTAAAAATGCAAAATACTCCACCAGACAGCTCTGCATTCATAATGGGAAATTAGACTAATTCTATGTACAAATTAGAAATGTATTAAGTTGAATGTCTAACATCTCCAGTTTTGGAAGCTGACTCAGTACAGTAAGCAGTTCAGGTTTGTTAAAACAAACACTGAAATACAGCCATTTTATTGGCAAAAGTATGAGTAAAGAGCATTTATTAAAATATTGCTAAATATTACGGTCAATTTGGAGTTTATGGCTGTGTTTTTCAAATCCAACACTTCAAAGTTATGTAGCAACATGGTTTTTTAGGTCAGAAAAGATGAATCATAAGCAAAAGTCTACTAAACCAGTAAAAAGGGAAGAGAACACTACTTTTCTGGAAAGTAGAGAGAATGTGCACACTAAATTTTGGGGGAAAGAAAGTTATATTTTGAGACTACTGTAAGCAAGCGTAAGAGCAATTTACTTTTCTAATTTCTAGTCCAGACATGGATTTTATTGCTTATTAGAAGTTTCCTCAATTGAGCTGATCAAGACATTATGTTGCTGGCTGAATCATCCCCTACATGATTATACAATAGACTAGGTTTGAGCTCTTGAAACTCAGTGTCAGGCTTTACCTAAACTAACATTAGTTCAGCTAAGTATCAATAAAAGCAACAAACAGAACAAGCACTTTGGGCAAAGTCTAACAGAAACCCTGACTGTTAACAGAAGATATAAAAATACCCAGCCACAATTAATATGTAGACATTTGACACCCAAGAGAGTAAAAGACAAAAGCATTAAATGCATGTTATGACTACAGGAAATGTAAAAAAATACTGCCACAGTACCAGAGTAACAGGTCAGAACTGATTTGCCCAGTAATTTCAGACCCAAATTTACAACATCTGCTTGGCTACGGCATCTCTTTCAGAAAGACATCTGCTATTCACTCAGGGGACACGGGGCCTTCCGTCGATCTTCAGTATCTTTCAAAAAGGGCTTTTCAATGAGTAATTAATTACAAGTAGCTTTTAATTCAACAAATACACACTGATTCTCAGGAAACTAATTTAGACTGCCAAATCTCTTGAAAAGACCTGGAAACTGCTGCAAGTAGAAGCATCATCTGAAGACTTTTCAGTCTCTTGGCAGATAGAAATTAGCACCAGGTGTCCTGACTGGCGCAAACACCAAAAACAAACCCAATATGAAGTCCTTAAAACTCTGCCAGATTTTGAAACGCCATCTGCCACTTAATCAGCTGCGATTTCTCCTTCTGCCATATGAGCAGACACACACATCAACATGCTCTGATAACTTCAACTTCTTACACAAACGTAGTCTACAGTGATACACAAAGACAGCTCACGCCGACAGGTTATCTACAATGAATGTTCCAGAAAAGGAAGGCTATGTGGGATTCTTCTATTTGTTTGGTTTTGGCTTTTTTTAATGCTGCAACACATGAGTTCATTCATTACTTACTTTGGCTAAAAAGTAAGAATTGCACCCAAATTTAATTTCTATTTTTTTTTTTTTTTTGCATACAGTTTAAACCTCCTTAGGTTTCACTGGAAACAGTAGAACAGAACAGACTGCATAGCCTAAGATGGGTAGCCAGAAGACAGGAAGTAGACAAAACTCGGGAAAATTGACCCTAGTTTCAAGGAATATGGAAAAAAGCCTGTGATAGTTTAGAGAATTATCCATTGTGCATCTGTTCTTCCCAGAAAAGAACCAACATACTAATATAATGCATAAACTTAATTTGAGTTGCACCACAGAAAATATAAAACGCACTCAGCAAACTCACCAGGACCCAAACAAGATAGGTTTTGGTGTACATTTCTTCCAGGAGTACCTTCAGAAATGAAAGAAAGAAACAAACAAAAGATTATACTTCAAGCCAGTAAGGGGCAGTAAGGCTGCCTTTTTTTAAGATTTAAGATTCTTTCCACATAAGCTCCTCAATCTTTGCAATTTCAGCTTCTTTATTCTGATGGCTGATATTATGATCTACAGCAAGATTTAGCATTATAAGAAACTGTTAGGAAAAATGCAGAATGCACTCCCAGTTACAATTATCCCATTACAATTACCATATTTCATTTAAGTTAGGTAGCACTGTTTCACTTTACTCATTCAAAGAGGACCACAGACAATGAAAAACTAGCATCTACACTGGCATTATAGAATTTTTTTTTCTTTCTGTATGCTACAATTATTTTATTTGCATAGAGGAGCAATAAATTAACAACATTCTCAAATGTGCTAACAATCAAGTTAGATATAAATGACAGTACTGAGAAAGTCAACCCACCCTTACTGTATTACTTACAAGTTATGTGAAAATGACCTAAAAACTTTATTATTTTGAAGGATATTGAATGAAAGCAATCTTTTGGACTGCTGGGTGTAAGTGCAAAAGTCATGTGCAGAAGTTTATAAAAGGTCTTTTGACAACACCCTTCTGCAGGCTTTAGGAATAGTGTGGATCCTATGGCACAGGTTTCCTCAGGAAACAAGCTGCTTTGTACCACCACTGTACTTGTTTCCCCCTGCCTCAGCCTTGCAAATAGAGCCTTGCTCCCAAAGTGAAAATTTGGTCTTACAAAGCTTGTCCAAAGGTTTGTATCTGTTCTTTTGATTCACTCTGGCAGAAAGGACTAATTTTAATCCAAAGTTAAAACAAACATCTGATACAGAAACATAGAGTGGAGTAAATATCCTCAACAGGCAGAGCTCATCAGCATGCTCTCACAGGAATCTTGCTTAAATTAAATACAAACTTGGCAAAATCTAGTCTACACTGTGTCTTGCAAGCATACAACCTTATAAGCAGGTGACAGAACATCATTTAACAGATTAATTATCCTGTATTTTCAGTCCTTATGAGATGCAAGTTTCAAGCAGACAGTAGACAATGAACGTCCCTAAAGCAAATAGGTAAGGAACAGAACCTTGCAGAGCCAGTGTCCAATTTGGCGAACTGCAAAGAAAATGAGTCAACTATCCCAATTATTCTGAAATCATAAAGCACAGCTGCTCCTTCTCAAGATAGAGAGACCCAAGAAAAAGTGAAAAACTGACTACCCAATAGCTGATTACCTCTAGTCTCACTGACTTTCCTTGCTAAGTGTAGAGGCCCAGATGATTTTGGTGTGCACTGGTTCAGTGAAGCAGACCTGGTCTTGGCTCCTAGAAGTAAAAGCTTAGATGAACTTTAAAGTAGAACTATTTAAAGTTTTAAAGCAATTGAAGACATAGCTTACATTTTTACATTTAAGTACGAGATCCACAAATCTATTCAAACACAAAAAGAGAAACCTTCTAGAACGTTTAAGCTGCATTTAAACTTAATTCTGCTTTTCCAGAACTCATCTTGGAAGAAATAAAAAGATAATTTTAAGCCTTCTAAGCAGGAGAAAACATTAGTAAAGATTTCATTTTAGCACTAAGATCAAGTTACTTAAGTCTCAAAACAGCATCAAATACAATGCAGCTAAGGAAACACTGGCTGAAAGAAACCTGCAGAGGCCAGATATCAACACTCCCATTCAGAGCAGGGTTAAGCACCATTAAGACAAGATCAGCTGACCACACTTTTGTCTAGATGGGCCTTACAAACCTCCAGGAAGGGTAGTTCTACGGCACCACTGGGCAAGGATGCATCTCCCACTCTACAATTTGCAAGCATTTCTGATTGCTACATGATCTGGTGCTACTGAGAAGAGTTTGGCACCATGACCTTTATAGCTGTCCTTTTCAAGTTATTGACTGCACAGGCTCAACTTCTTCAACCTCTTCTCACTGGACAGAGACCCCAACCATCTTCTTAAGTCTCCACTGGATCTTTCCAGTTTCAAAACAACCCTCTTGGTCTGGGAAGGACCCAAAACACAACACCATAGTTCTGGTAACACTGATATGAAGGGGAATACCAGCTTCCTTTGGCCACACTGCTCATGCAGGTGCTCAAGGCACACTGCCAGGTCACTGAAGACGATGAGCTATGCATAGTTGTGCTGCATGTGCTGGACCCCGACAGAAAGCATCAGCTTGTCAGAAAGCCGTATGTTTCGTGTTTGTTCAAAGTGACTTATAATTTGTGGCAAATTCTGTTTCTTTTCACTGTTTACTCTTTTAAAGCATGTCATTACAGTGAGACATTTGGCAGGCATCTCTTATTTATTCTCCATTATGTCAGATAGCTTAAAATTTAAGTCTAATACAGGAGTACAGCATTTAATTAGGTTTATCCAATTACAATAACCAGTTCACCACAAAGATGGTCAGAAGCAAGCTGATTACAGCTAGGACTTAGGAAAGAGACACAGCAAGCTTATTTATCTGCTCCCATTATGTCCTTAATTTTGGTCAGAGAATGACTTGTCAACTGGTGTTTGTGGCTTGAGTGGAAGATGCACTGTTGGCCAATCAAGAGTTCCTAGCTCTTAAATAGGAATCTGAACAATGTCTAATACAAAGTCAGGAAGTACATTTAATGTTTCTTTTAGCACAAGATGATAAAACACAATTAATTGTCTTGTCTCCATTAAAGCTCCTAATTCAGCCCAAGTAGAACATCAAGAAAAAGCAACATGAAAAGCGAAGTTTCTGTGACTCTTCCCTTTGAAAGATGGGACAAAGTAATTGATCTACAGAAGAAGATACATTCTAACAATATCTTATTCAAAAATATATCCCCATCCCCCAAGGTCCTTTCAGTCCTGAAAAGGGTGAAAATAATACAAAGTCTGCATAAAGACAAGAACAACCATACACTCAGTATTAATTCAGGTATGTCTGTTCTGCAGATTACCAGCAGTGAGAGAGTCTGCAGATTACCAGACAGTGCCCTGAATTTTCCAAAGGAAAAGAACTCTTTTTAAAACAATGCGAATCCCATATGATGAAACCTGCCATGTAGCAAGGTGCATTTAGTCCTATACCATGCAAACCTGAGCTGTACCACAGCCCAGACCTCTTCATTTCCCTGAAATACCTCCATCAATTACGGCAATGCAAAGAATATTTTAGCCTTCCTACGAAGCCTTACAACACTTGAAGCACCACTGATGTGATTTTACCTCCTCTGTCTATAAACAGACTCATATACCTTTTGGAGTTGACCTCAACGAGTGCAATCTAGGTCTTGGTAGTGCTTTCAAAGGGACAGACCCCGAAGTGCCATTCTGGCAGGCTGGTTTTGAAGGCCATTCTCCATTCCTGATGACTGTGGCACTTGCAGCTGCAAAACAGAATCACAAAAGAATTTGCTCTAGGCATATATAGTTTACAGAAAATTAAATCATAAGACAAGTCAGTTTTACCAGAGACTAAATGACCTTGAAAGAGGTTTGAGTTTATGGTCACAATAGAAATTTTTCCTTGAAAAACAAAACACTGAAATTTTGGGAAACATTGTTTCTGTTGTCCAGAAAAAAAATGAAAATAATTCTGAATTAAGTACAGATTGAGTAGACTTTGTTTCAGGCATTAAAAAATCATGTATAGTAACACGTTAAAGAGTAAGAATTCACGTGGCATTTACCAGAGACAAGAAAAAATTAAGTCACTGTGGAATTGTTTATCACAGTGCTGCTTTTCTCTCTAGTCATTGAAAAAAAAAAAGGGTGGGGGAGGGGGAATTTTTTGTCATATATTATCAGGTTTGCCTCAGATAAGTGTTTTAATGAGACTGGTTTTTTTAAAGGCAATGTGAACTACATGTCTAATACTGTTCATCAAGAGATGGAGCATACAATCTTGAGATTATTTTATTGTCTTTAAACAGTCTAGCATAAACCATGTAAGTAAACTACTTCAAAATGATGTTTTTTGGCCACTAAATATTTCCTACCACAGAAAGAGGATTTCCCTTTAACAAACACATTCAACTGAAGCCATCATCTTTTTTTAAAAAAAGGAAGCTGGAGCCTCTCTAAACACACAAAACCTAAATATTGGCCAAAAAATCTATACATGAGGAGCAATTTGCATAACACATCAGCAAGTTATTCTGTGGGAATCTGACCCTGATCCAACATTAGATAATTAAAACAATTCGTTTTAGTAAAGCACAAGGCAAGAAGCAGTCCTTAACTTTTTTTGTAAATCACTAAATTAAGGATGTTTGTTCAGAGTTCACTGCAAGCAGTTAACAATTGCCTCCAAACTAGTGTGCTACTTCCTCTTCTAAATCAGCAGCACACCATGGAAGTAACACTTTGGGTGTGTGAGCAGCTGTCTGGTGCAGGACTAGCTGCGGAACTGTTCTGCCCTATTAAAAACTCTGGAGTCAGTTAACCAGGCTGTGTGCAGGAATCAAAAAAAACCCAAAATGACCCCACAAAAACCTCACAGGTTTACAGAGTTTGATCACTTTTGGATTCAAATTCGGAGCAGCTATTGCAATCCTGAATAAAGATGGACAGGTATGAAGTGATCTCAGCCCAGTAAAGATCCAAAAACTCAACTCATTTGAAGACTGAAGTATTGACTGTACAAAAATGCAGATGCAGGTCAACTGCTAGGATCAGCTTTTTAACTTTGGAAGCACTACTTACTATATATGTAATTATTCAATGCAATTGAAACCTGGAATCTTTTTTCTTAACCTCAGAGTTAAACATTTTGGTATGTTCAAATGATAGCATTTTCAGCTCAGCACTAAAACTGAGATTACTGTTAAAAAAAAATCTGGTTTTCAATGCTCAAACTGACTGCACACAAAATATGCTTTTGGTAACAACAGCATTTCAAACCTCATTATTTTGGAACTTCTCAAATAAGAAGTCATTTTAGAGAAAAGAATCACAAAGTTCAAGTGCTCATTAGACAAAAAAAAAAAGAACAAGCCCTAATGCTGCCACACGGAATTACCAATCCAAGGACATCGCATAACAAAGGGCTGAGCTGACAAAGCAGCAGAAATGTTCCCTTGTCATTTTTTTTCTCTGCTACCAGAAGACAAACTCCAAACAAGCCAAATGCCTTTCTGATTTAATATTGTTGACAGGATCACAGTAGTTTGTCATACATTTCATGACACACACAGCGTAAGCCTCCCATTCTGATCTCTGTGTGTCCCACCAATTTAATAAAAACACTTTAGCTTCATAATTTTTTTTCTGAAATTATTACGTAGTAGACTAAATGCAAGAATAAAAAACAAGAACAGCACTGTACTTAGCATTAGAATACAAAGAAAATTCCTTAGTTCTTTCCAGTTTGATACAGTCAAAAATTTCATTAACATATGAATTACACATAATCTTAGTCATTATACTCACAAATCCTTACTATTAGATATAAACAATTCTCATCAAATGTAAAAAAATCCCTAAAGAAAAATAGTAACACAGAAAATCAGCAGATCAAAACATTGCATATATTTACCAACCTCCACAAAACAAAATACATGCTTTAGAATAGAAATTAAAGGAATACAACCTACTTCTCTTCCCAGTAAACGTAGCTAACAAAGGAACAATACATAAGCTGTAAGACCCCACTACCAGCAATGTCAGTAAGGTAATATCATAGTGGCTTCCTGAGTCAGTCGGTGGTGTTAGTGTAGAATTGAAGAAAATAATAGGAGAAAAATTAGTTTCTGTGCAACTGCGGAGTCCTCCTGGTATAGTCATTTAAAAAAGATCTAAGCACGCTTAAACTCTACGAGACTGCAGCCATGTTCAACCTCTCATATTGCTCTTGCTTGGTCTTCGTGAATCGGAGTGGAAAAAATTGTAAGCTTGAAGGCAGGGGACAAAACAGATTACAGCAGCTAGCAAATCAGGCTAAATAAGGAGTCATCTGTTTGGATACTTAATCTGAATACACTCCTTTGTTATGAAGCGATGACCCCTTCCTTTGTTACATGAGGGAGCAAAACGAAGAGAGGACAAAGCTGCTTAGCAACTCCAGATACAGTCTTAAACCTGAACAGCAAAAGTCAACATGGCTGTCAGTATCAGAACCGATCTCATTACAGAGCAAGAGGCACATGCATATTTTATTACACATACTCTTATTCATTTGAGGAATATGTTAGGTTTTAGTTTAACGAGGCGGGGGAGAAGAATGTGAGAAAATGTAGTTATGTGTGTATGCATATGCGCATATATAAACCACAGATGTATGTTAAATCACAGCTCTCTTTTTCAGTCCATTGAAGACAGATTTAAGTGACATCTGGCACAAATAAAAGGTCTTTGCCCAGTCTTCAAGATATAACAGGTGATACAATAGTAGCAGAATATTTGAATGTACTTATTTGAAAATGCATAGCTTGGAATACTAATATGTCTGATAGTCAGCTGTATGCTATTTCCTTCATAATTTTCCCCCTCAGAACTCCTAAGAACTGCTGTAGAACTTCAAAACAAAGCAAGTCCTGGTATTATTCTCACTAATTTTAATCAAGATTGATTTGATTAGGTCATACACCAATGTTTATGGCTCCCTTAGAAATTACAGCAGTCTACGCATACAAAGATTTATCTTCTAAAACAAGTTTCATTTATGTGCCTGTAATTTGATCTACATATTTTGTCCTAAAACTCTGAAAGCAGATATAAACAGGTTCAAAAAAATATTTAGCATCAAAAAACCTGTAACACACTGTTCCAAATATTGTAAAAAGTAAACCATTCTGTCCAGACATATTACACCACATGTAAACATTAGGAAACTCTTGCTTCAAAAGACATGCTGATTATGTAGTGTTTCAGGATGGAAGAGAAGTTGTACCAAAATCTCTACTCATCAATCCAAAATCCAGGGCTCAAAGCTCTTTCAGACAGTATGTCTCAAAAAGGAACGTTCTAAGTAAAGAGGCAAAAAGAGTAAGACCTAGAACTAAAAAGCAGTACAACCAGAATTAACAGAGGTACTTGTCAGACAGGACTTCCTTCCAAGAGGATTTTTACCAACAAGCAATTGATATTGGCTATCAATCAGTTAAAACCCATAACCCTCACATATACTTACAATTAGTGCTGAAAAGACTTTGCTCACTCTGAGCACTGCTGACTGATGAGAGGCTAGGTGTTCTCTCAAGCACTGATCTTTTGACAGGCACTTTGGATTTAGCAAGGGATTTACCAAAGCTAGTCCATGAGGCTGGAGAATTTTTCACTGAGGCATGTCTCTCTCCTGGCAAAGATCCTACACCTGTCAATTAGGGGGGAAAGAGGAAGGAGAAATAAGAACAAAAGGAGTAGGAAAGAAAGTGAAATTATTGCTTCTTTTACACGTATGCCTACAAATAAAAATATTTGCACAGTAAAAATCCATATAAAATGGCTTAATCTACTTCCTATTGGCATGGTAAAAAGTGCTGTAAATGCAGAAAAACAGTTACAAGGACTTAAAGCCTTAGAAACAAGTCAAGAGCTTAATAGATTTGCCTTCAGTGCAGACATCTGCACATATTAAAAAAGTCTTTCTTCCTGTTTTTCTTCCTCACATTATCGTTTGCTGTACTGGCAATGCCACAAAAATATAACCTCCATTTCAAAGACCATCTAAGAAAGGATTCTCTGGTTGTTCCTCCCCAAAACAGATCCACAACCCCACTCCCCTCTGACAGAACACTCTAAAAGATAATAGCCTTTCAAGGAATAAGACAGCATGGGAGTATCAAATTGCTCTGTACTCATATAATAAATATCCTGAAAACTGAGTAGTTCTACATAACTAGTTTAACAGCACTTCCAAAACCAAGTTCTTAATGGCCAGCTGGTGCAGAAACAGTTTTGTATTAAGTCCAGTTTTCATTTGAGCTTGTTGAATACAAACACCCAACAGCTAAGTTAATCAAACAGGAAAAGCACCTATACAAGAGACAGGTGTAGGAGGAGCTCACTCTTGAACCACTAGCAAAGAAAATACACTTTCCAAGAAAATCTGAGTTTAGACAAATTAAGCTTCTAGTTTATTTCTTGAAAAGTGTGCACCCAGATTAAAATTTCAATGGCCCAGAGAAGTTATACACAGACTTAATCCTGCCAGCCCCAGTACCAAGATCTTAGTATCAGCTTTCTGAATATGGATAAGAAGTTTTCATTTTTGTACAAAAACAGAGAAGACAGACTTTTAGAATTTTTTTTAGAAAATATTTTGTTAATTATTATAAGAAAAACTGTCTAAAATATGTTGATTTCTTATCTCACTGCCATTTTCAAGGCTGACAGTTTATCTTAAGGGAAAAGAAGTAACTACAGTGTCTCAGACTTGACATAGAACAATCAAATTTCTATTGAAAGGGAATACCCTTCCCTTTATTCTTGTCACTATAAACAACATTTCAACTTTGCTTAAGCTAGAAAACTGCTCAAATATGACAAAACTAGCTAGTATTTTCACCTTAAGCAACACTACTTTTACTACATGATTTCTACTCCAAATACTAACTATCAAGAAACCTTCAATTTGCACCAAACCCAGGAAATACTAACATTAAGGGGATTGCATTAAATTTTAGACAAGAAAAACATGCCCCATGTCTGCCTTCCAACAGTAGGTGGTGTGACAGGATTAGGTAACTTGTCTCAAAACATCCTGTATTGAGTAGAAAAAACCAGGAACAGGACTGGTAAATGAAGGTACGTCCAAGCTACTTCCCTCAGTTCAGATCAATTCAGAAACAAAAGAGAAGAAACAAAAAGGAAAAGAAACAAAAGAGAAACCTCACAATATATACTGAACCTGCATTAGCATATTACATACTACTGGTCACAGAATATAACACACATGCTTCAATGAACAATTAAAGCTCAAGCTTTGCATCAGATGTCTCTTCACAGGTGCACTTTTACTACCTGTCATTACTATGCAGAATTCTGATTCTGTACATAGCTGTACTGTAGCCTGGTATTAAACCTCTGAGACAAAATTATCAGCCATATTTTAGAATTTTTTGAAAGTTACTGAAAGGGACAATTGAATATATGGAACATGCTAAAGAGCATACAAGCTTTGTTGTGCTGTGAACATCATAAACCACAAATTCACACTTTTTAAAAACACCTCTGAAACAGCACTCCAGACAACGTAACAGAAATAAATTAATGTGTTTAATCAAAAAAGTTTCTGTCACATTTGCATGTCATAGAACAAACCTGTCAGCTTTATAAAACTTTCCACAATGTTTTCTAAATTTTTCATTAATGAGTCAACATACCAGGAAAATAACTAATCCAAACCAGTCAGAATTGTAAATAGCCTCCCAGCAAAACAAGGTACAAACCCAAACAACTCCCCCAAAAAACAAACAGAAAAAAGTGTCACTGTACAAACACTGTATATTAAGTTAGAAGGACTTAGTGAGTTAAAGTTCTACATTACAAAAGCAAGCTAGAGGAACAAATGCATTTTATCAGCTGTACTTGATTACTTAAAGGTGAAGGTAACATGTTTGATTGCTATTGTGCTGGACTTGTTCATCCAGTCCAAAACAAACAGGAACAAAATCCTGTTTTCTTCACAGTGATTTTCACTCAGGAGGGGTCAAAGTATGCATGTGAAAATCTCAGTCCTGTCTAAGACAGCATGTTCTCTATACATGAACTGCAGCAAGCCCAACTTCTCTGCAGAGGCTGGAGTGTGGCAGTGCTCTGAATTCAAACCCATCCAGTGAGCACAGCAATCTCTAGGATGCCCAGTTTCAAAAGCATGTCAAACCTTTTCTAAGCAGATAATATTTTCTCCTAGTTTTTCTGCTGCTTGGTACTTTTCTATAATGCTTCTATTAAAATAATCACTCAAGCACTTAAATACATTTTTCAAAAGCCCAGCTCGAGGGTGAATTTAAGTCATGACACAAGATGATTAAGCAACTACTCTAGGTATTACTTCAACTAATGGTTTTAAAGGTTTTTTCATAAGTAACATTCCCTAAGAAAGGAGTTACACAGAATTAAATGCAAAGATTTTGAAGACAGAAGCAGGAAGATATGGAATACAAACAAAAGTATTGGAAATGAGCATAAAAGCAGGATATTTAGTCAACCATTATTATAAACAAAACAAGCAGTAGCATCAAAGTAACAGGCTTTCATCAGTTATTTAATCTAGTCACTGAAGTGGGATACCAGAAATACTGCATTCCTCTACAGTGAACTAATGAGTTGGCAATTCTTTAGAAAAAAGTCTCCATACAACAACCATGTTACTTGAAGTACATTAAAGTCTCTCTTGTATCAGAATGGAAATAAGCAAAGAACAAAGCTCATTCGTCAAGACGCTCTGAAGTCAGCTTTCATATCCTTACTCAAATAATCATCCTTTCATATCAATCCATCATATGTGGTTATTGTCAAGAAAAAGTTAAGGCTTCCTTTAAACAGGACTGGAGCCTAAAAAACCACACATTGACAGAATGTTGACATGAGGCAGACTGTAAAGCCAAATACGTATTCACAAACTCTCAAATTTCATGTCCACCATTTCAAAACACATCAACACATTTTACATATAGAGCTGAACACTGAGCAACTGGCATTCACTGAGCTACATGGCACCTGGAAATGAGTGGGTGGAAGTCTTTTCCAAACACAAATTTTGGGCACACAGTGCAAAAGCAGTTTTTTGAAGGATACTGTTTGTTGTTGCTGCTTTTGTTTAAACCTAAAGCTAACACTAATAATTGTTTTGGCCCTTCAATGCCTAATCTCTTGAAAATGTTGAATGTTGGATTTTTGCTTAATGCATTTCTGTTTTTCCCTGCGAGTTTAAAAATCCAAAGGGCTCTGTTTTAAAAATGCTAAACTTTTTAGCTGGTGAAAAAGCCCTGTCTAAGCCTACAGTACAAGGTCTTGATAAAGCACAGGGAGTAAACCTCCAAGAAAACATCCTATTTTTTGGCATGTATTGCAAACTGCAAGTAAATAGTGGAAAAACAAACTGGACTTTGGTATTGTTTCCAGCAGACCGATCTTGACATACATGTAAGAGTACTTATGGTTGCCATTTTAAACAGTGTAAAGCAGTAGCAATACTAACAGTTTTCTGACGGCTGCAAGGCTCCCCAGTTTGCCTGATTAGCCACCCAGCATTATTAACTATACTATCTATTATGCTATACATTTATCAGTGTTCCTTCAAGGAAGGAAGACGGGTTACAGTATGTTTAGTAATTCTAAGGTAATGTCTTTCTAATTACATCTCCCTTTTAAAGTCTTAAATTACTACCAAAATTACCAAAAAGGCAGTTACATTATGTTGCTATGAATGCTCAAATGTTCAACATAAACATGGACAAAAACAGGGAATTTCAAGTTATTTCTGGGTCTTGAAATATTTATTGGAGAGAAATTTACTTGTTTAGCAGGTAACAGCTGGTCAGAGAACAGTTTATATACTAAGGCAAGATTCAATTCTCCATTGATACAGACTTTGAAAGCATTCTTCCCATTCCCCTACAATCCTCAGACAGGTAGCAAGGAACCAGCAGTAAGCTAGTGCCAAAAATCTAACTAGGGTGTCAGTAGCCATGCAGGCAGTGTTCACATGTTCTTCCCCTCTCAGCTAAACATTCTTGGACTAAAACTGGAGAACGGATCATCACTACTGCAGAGCATTTAATAAGCAGTTACCAACAACCAAAACAACCCTTTTTCTTCCCTCAAATGATCTCACCATCAGAAGAGTGATTGGGGTGCTTTCAGTTAGAGGAAGAGAGAGGAAGAGTAGTGTTTCATGTATGCCTACTGTTCAATTTCACTTTTGCTCCTCCCTGGGTCCAGTTTTGAAATGTGGCAGATTTCCTCCCAGTTAAACCCTTCCACAATCAGAGACTTCTCCCTTCCTATCTTCCTTTCAACCCCTTGCATTATGACCTCTCCAGCACCCAGAAACAGCCCTTCTCTATCCTGGCCTCAAGTCTGAGCTCACACCCGCTCCCTCACCTGGTGTCTGCCCACAATGATGCCTGCCGGATTTAGTCCATTTTTGCTTTTTCCTTTTGAAGACTGCACTAGAGCAGACCCATGAGAGACCATGTCTGCACAGTCACGCTGCCAACCTCCTATGACCCCAAGCAAAGCCCGTCTCCGGACAGCAGATAGTTTCACACCAGCTTCCCAGGCACAGTAGTGGCAAAGCTTGCCCACTGTGGTTTTGCCAGGAGACTCTCGTAGGCTGCATGCTGACTTAAACAATCCAATCCCAACCACTAGCTTTAACACAGCTATGGTAAAGCTCAGGCTGTTTAGGAGTACTGGGCACAAGAAGTCAAATCAATGTACTGCAAGGTAAGCTGAGGCAAAAGAAAACCACCAACCCCATCCAATCATGCTTTTCATTATTGTCCAGCTCTCCATACCACACACCCTTCACGTTAGGCACTGAATTTTGTTTGACTTAGATTGCAGCTTTAAAACTCACGTTATCTACAAATCTTTTAAGTTTTCTGTTGCAGGACTTCATGTGTTCCTTAAATGAAAGAGGAAGCTTGCTGCAGCAAAACAAATACAAATTTCTTCTGGAAGACAATTATGTGTACTTCCCTCCTCCTTTACACCTACCCTGAGAGAATTCAGAACTAAGCAGTACAAGTAAAGAGTTACTTGAAGACACACCAGCATGTCCTTGCAAGTAAATGACTAGGCACCAAGAAATTCCCCTGCAGGGAAGCAGTGCACACCTCTCTCCTAAAGGAGAATATTCTTATAGATACATCCACATTTCTGACAGCGTCAATATGCTGACTGTTAGAATCAGTCTCTGCAAGTATGATCACGCTTCTTGGCACAGGTACAACATACTACAACTTCAATGGGGCTAGTCACAAAATTGCCTGTAAAAAGTCTGGGAACATATGTAAAAAATTTATTTCCCTAACTGTGGTCACTGATTGCACCTTAAGCAAAGCTGACAGGATGAGATGCCCCCTTTTGAAAGCTGTATTATCTGAATTACCCATAAACTCAAATATTTCCAACTCCCTCTGCCTCTTCTCCCCCATCCCGTCAAAACTCAGAGAACCACATCCAAATTAAACAAACCAGCTTGCCTTGAAATCATTCACAGCAACAGATCCCATACTACTTCACAAACAAAAACCCTTTCAACTTTTACCTGTTTCTCATGGCCAACTTGACTTCCAAAAATAAATAGGAAGTATTTTATTCCAAAATATGTTTTTATGATGAACTCTATGAAAGGCTTGCAAAAACACAAGCTTTACCTATCCCACAGGAAGAGTTCCTTGTTAATGAAAAGTAACAAAAGAAAATAGGTGTCAAAGTTATGGTAAGCTTTTCTGATAGTGTATGTAATCAAGGCTAAAAGCAAATTGACAAAGCCACATTCAGATTACATCATTTTATGGCTCCTTTCTGGCTTCAAATTGTGAATTGACCATTTTGTAACTGAATGATCAACACCTGGGGCAGGAATTTAATGGTCAGTACTCAGAACAAGTAAATATATTGCTCCAGGCAGCTTCCAGCAAACCATTCCTGTTGAGGATGTCCAGGAAGTAAGGGCGAAGTAGACTGGAAACATTACCAGGCAAGTCCAACTCAAGTGACTGGAGAAACAGTAAACAGCAAGGCTCTCAGGCCCTCACAATTAACACTGTTTTCTGAACTCATCAACTGGACAAAAGTCCTTTTCGATACACTAAGTTCTTCCCCAGTTTAGAGAACTGGTTATGAGATACAGAGTCACTATGCAGAGGAGATGTCTGGATTATGATGACCAAAGAAGGAGTATGACGCAAGCTTTGTGTCATTCTATGGACTACAGATCTTATGTTCTGTGGAGACCCATGTATTAGTTTCCTCCTTCCCATACCTCTGAAGGGAAACATGCAAGTTTTAAGTTCACTTTTAACACAGGCTTTAATTAATAAAGATATATTAAAGAAAATGAGACTGAAACCCACTAATCTGGACTAAGAAGGACAAATAATCATCTTTGGTAAGCTAGTGTATGAAGAACCTGCTTTTAGGATCCATAAAAGAAGCTGGCTGCTCTGTAAAAGAAAAGCATAAAAGGACAGACTGAAACAAAATTTTAAGCCTTATTTGCAGACCCTGGTGCATTCCAGACTTGTTTATGACAAAACATATGAACACCTTTACAAGTGACTGTCTATTCTAGGATTTCAAGTAAAGTCACAACTGTTTCAATGCAGAGAACCTGGAAGTTATGTTTGTCTTTTTAAATATTCTGTTTCCTCTTGGCAGTATGTCAATCCAGCTTTAAAGAGTCACATGGTAGATAACAGGAATGATACAAGCTGAAAAATTATTTTCAGTAACTATATTTGGGTTGGCTCCTAGTTCAGTGTCAGAACAAAGACTCAAGGACTGTGGGAATGCTTAGTGGAACTAAATTATTTTGCTCCTGCTTCACTAATATTGTGAAAGGCTGTACCAAGAAGTCCTGAATTACCAAGTTTATATATGTCTCTAGCTGTATGAAAACTGACTGAAATAATTTGGTTTGAATTTTCTGGCTGAGAAGTCTTTCTTTGTGCAATAAACAGCAATAACAATAACAAACTGAGTCTTAATTCTATCACTGCCTGTTCTATTTAACTATGGAAGCTCCTCTCAATCACCCATTTAATGTATGAGCAAGCCAAAATTCAGCTGCAGGAATTTTTATGAACTAAAAAGAAAATCAGTATTTCAAAGTATCACTAAACTTCCATACACATATTTTCTATACCATTTGGGGAAATATTTTTCCTATGCTTCTGGTAGTTGCAGAACACAGGAAAAGTCCTGCAGTATGATCAACTTGTTGTAAGAGAAAGGTCTCACTTGTTCAAAAATATCTCTTTAAGGAAACACAGAATTCATACTTTAAAGCTTCTCTGTATCCGAGCTTTCATTGGTCTTGTTAAATGCTATGAAAATGCCCTCAAGAGAAAAAGGGAGTTACCACTGGATTAGATTCATGCAAATTAGAAGTAAAGCACAGGGCCACTGTACTGCTGAAGGAATACCAGTGACTTAAATCAGAGACAAAAGGGTACCTGAAATGTCAAAAAACCCCCACCAGATAGCAAGAGACATTTTTGTTACACAGATGATTTACATGGTTTCCATTTATTTCTGCAAGTCTTTTAACAGTAAGCAGAGGAATAGTATTACTGATACTTTCAGATTCCCAAAGAGTTTCAATTATATAGAAAACTGGACAAGGCTCTCATCTTGACAGAGCTAAGACATCAACAAGAATGTGAAGTTCCTTACAATGAGAAATAATTTAAAGTAATGGTGTAATTTTAAGGCAGAAGTGGAGATGAAGTCATAGCATATCAGAAGTCTAACTTGCAGGTAAAGCTCCTCTCCTTTACATAGTTTCAGGTATGCTGTAGTCAGCAAAAGAAGGTAAAAAAGGCATTGGTGGGTATATACATTTTTAGAGTTACTGTAAATCATTTAGCTTCCTATTTGATGCTGTTAAAATAATTTCCTGTAGCTCAAACTGTCACAGTGCTTTTGTTCAACTGCACAGGTGATAATATACAGTTGCTGGGGCAGGTGTGATGGCAGAAAATCTTGGAGTGATGCTCCCTGGGAACACCAAAGCTCCTTGGCTTCTCCAATCCCCTTCAACTCCTCCCTTCAAGTAAGGCAAAGACATGACTCTTCACAAACCATAACACCTCAACTGTAATCAGGCTATTACTCCTCCACACTGGCTATGATACATCCAAATCAGAAGGCTCTGTGTGTCTCATGGGAACAAAAACAACAGTTGCTTCGATTTTGAAACCAGTTCAAAGTCCTCTACCAGGGTTCTGAAATTATATATCCCTTCCAGTAAAAACAGGTAAGTCAAACATGTTATTCTGTGTCTTGAATTCTAATAAATGTTTTCATTGACAGAAAAGAAACATAGCAAAAGACATACAGCCTGCCATCCAGTACTACAGAAACCTACACACACCACCATGGAAATGTTACCTCTAGAGAATGAAGATTTTTGTCTTAGAGTGAGTGTGTTATCCCTTCTTATGAAGAAAGACATAAATAGTTACAGAAATAATTTTGAGGCATCTAGCTTGCAGCAAATCTGGAAGTCTGGTCACAGTTGCAGAAATGGGGCTTCATCATTTCCCAAATCACTTTGGTACATTGGATCAAGGTGGGCTTGTCTTTTAGGGAATCTATTTCTAATTCAGCAAAAACTTCCAAGTTCCAGCTAAGATATACCAATATTGGTGAATAATGATCACTAAGCATTTTGAAATAAACAAACCCAGTTATTTCTAGCCTAATACGCTCTGCAAATAACTTCACAAAAATACAGTGTTTGGGATATGAGTTCTGCTCTCCTCCTGTCTTCTGTTCAGGTGAGAATCAGGAAATCTCCTGAGAAGAAATGCTTTCTATTGGGTTGGTATGTTACCACTGAGTACTTCAGTTTTACGAGTGGGAAAAAAAAAATATTATCAAAATCTCAACTCCTGACAAGTTCCAAGGATCTTATAACTGGTGTTTGACACATGACATTTTTTTCTTTTATTTCTTGAACAGCCATTGTATGAACACAACCCTCACAAGCCCTTGAGTATTCTAGGAATAATACACACACTAGTACATTTTGGACAGATGCACTACTTCTGTCCCTCTCCATACACATGTGAGAGTTGACACAGAGCTATACCATCATTTGTCATGTTCAGAGTATTTAATAAATGCAACTACATAAACTTCTCTTGTTGCCCAATGATCCAAATACTATCGGTAACTGGATAAGAAACAGCTGCACATATGTTAGTACCTCAGGAAGAAACAAGTTCATTAGGATTCGGACATTTTTAAAACTCAACTTGACAAACAACTGAGCAATCTAGTCTGAATTCAGTAATGATCCAGTTACAGGCAGCAGGGGCTAGACTAGGCGACCTTCAGAAGTCCTTTCCTTTCTGGATTTAGCTAGTCTGTCTGTAGTCTGACAAAATCCTGACAGCAAACAACTGTACAGCTACTGAATGACTTATCTGGAGGCTGAAGTTTAATGCCAAAATGTTCAAATGACTCCACTGGAAAAAAACAGTTATTCCCTTCAGGAATGCTTTAGCCTAAAGAGGTAACTGGGTTTGGTTTACAAACTGCCACTTTGTCACAAGAAGTGTATGTACAATTTTACTTCAAAAATGTTAAAAACAGAAGGGGTAAGCAGCAGTAGATATGGTTTTACCTTAAAGGTGTGGTCACATAATACTGTGGGGGTTTAGCAGCAATCCCAAATAACGCCTACTTTGCCCCATATCCCACCCCATAATCCTATCCTCTGATTTGCATCAGTACAAGGTTTACCAAGGAGCAAGGACACATGTTTAAAAACTCCCTTTGTAAGGGATGGGGAAGTTAACCTGATACAAACCCTACTTTGTAGCACCAAAACACTGCATAAGCAAGATGAAGGGTAATATGTGCTAGGACCAGTGAACTGGGAACAGGGGACTAGGGAAAGGGTATGGACAAAACAAATTTCTTCTCATGTACAGCATTAAAGTTCCAGTCTTACCAGATCACACCACAAGTTGGAAATGTTAAAGTGTTGCTTCGTGCTTTTAGTTTAAGCAGCCTTTTTCCAGTAGGAAAAATTTGGAAAATATTCTACTGACTACCATAATTTCAACATACATCAATTGGCTAAGGAGTAACAGGTTTATTTAAAAAAAAAAAATCTGGGGAGTAAATGTTTTTATTTTCAACAGCAAATGACGTCTGTTTCTTCTGAAAGTAAATCTAATTTTTTTTTTTCCTCAAGGGAAGAAGTTAGTCCTATAACTCGCCTATGCTTACATTTATTTCTAGTGACAGTATCATAAAGCTTATCTGGATTAATAACCTAAAGGAAAACTCTGTATCTATACCCATCTCTCTTCTTCTAAGGCCATAATTACAGACAGGAAAGCTCTGGGTTGGTATTTAGAGGGGTGATGAGTTCTCCAAGAAACTGGCAGCCTACAGGTTGGTGCCTGGTTCACTGAGCAAGTGCCTCACATGAGCAAGCCTCAAGTGGGAGAATAGTCTATACCCACTTTCTTTGAGGGACTCATCCCATAAAGGAATACATATACAGATTTTATCACACTTCACCACCTGTATGTAATTAAGAGGACTTTTTTTTACTGTTCTATAATCTTAGATTGAATGGGTTAAAAAAGAAAAAAAAAAAAACAGGTTTTACTGGGTAGAGCTGGGTGTGTACTTTCCAAATTACAGTGCATTGTAGTATAGTCATTCATAGACAGGCTACCTTTGCAACTAGTTAGATTGCCACACTTGGTTAAAAAAACCCAGCACATAATCTACCAGAGCACTTCTGAATCCCTATAATACAGTTACAGAATGTAGTTTCTAGTAATGAGATTTGAGCAGCAGCCTATAGACTACATGAGAGATCCATCCCTGCCCTTGCTATTAATCAGTCTGAGTTTAATTAGCAGCTCAAGCAGTAGTCTCACCTTCAATTATGTTCTCCCCTTTCTAGAAACTACACAGCTGTACTAAAATTAGGTTGAACAAAGTATGTTATGTCCTGAAATAAGGACTCATTCCCATTGGGATAGCATGCAGTTGCTTATCACAAGAGCATAGTACCTGAGCACTCTATTTTTCCCTCTTTCAAGTAAGTTTAGTTGTAATTTCACAAAATAATATAACCAAATATAAATAATATTTAATATTGATTTTTCTAATAGCACCACACTCTGTATTAGCAATTTACAATTTAGACAGTATTGTATTTAACACAGACATACAGCTCTGTACCACCCTAAAAGTTGTGTCAGAAAGTACATTAAGTATGCTACCTTAATTTTAAGAAAATGATTAAGTGGTAATATTCCAGTGAAAAATTCTCTTACCAGAGCTTGATGACTTAAGAGCTTCTTTGTGAGAAGGTGTTTTAATAGTGCTGATAGTTTTATTTTCATAGCCTCTCTTCAAGGCTGACACAGATGGCACCATTTTAACCTTGGGAGTTAATACACTTCGTAGTGTAATTTGATCTTTCTTTGGTATGTTTTTCCCTTGTGTTGTCCCATCTTTCACAGAAGGCATCTGTTTTAAGAAAAAACCAGAAACCAAAAAGCCACACATCACCACTGTGAGAAACTAAAGATCTCCCTCTGCAGCATCTGTAATGAAATACTGACCACCCAAGTAGAACACATGCTTAGTCTTTATCTCATTGTCCACATCTGCAGTTCAGAACCTCAAGAACAATCTCTTGAATGGTCTTCAGCAATGCAAACCTATTAGTTTGAAGCTAATCACTAGTAATGACCAACACACTAAAAAGAGGTTACAGAGGTCATTTAACATCAAAATTTCTTCCTCCTCCTCCCCAAACTCTAATTAAACCACTCAATTACACTCAATTACATGACTACACCTACTCTCAAGATCTTAACCAACAAACTACACATGTTAAGGCCGTGAAAAGTTGGTTGTCCTGCACTACCTGAAATGTCACAGTCCTTGTAATTAATTTCCTGGTCTAGGTCTTATGTTACAACAGCTTAAAATCCTTCACATTGAGGTGCCATAGATAAAACATAAGCGCAGGAGTAGATCCAGGACAGGTATAACGTAACTGGTTTATATGGGTGAAACATCTATGTTTCCCACAGAATTCTTGCTCCAGTTTACACAGCCTCAGTTCACAGCCACCCCTATCAAGCCTATAAAGACACACTTAACAGTTCAGCTCTTCATGTCCTTTTCTGTGACTCAAGCTGACTGCAGCAATTCGGTCAGAGTACTGAACTTTCCATTTTTGACTACAATCCTCATCTTCATTTTCAGATGTTAATTTGTACTTTTCCACTTGAGAAGACCACTTCTGAAATTTAATCCAACTGATTTTTCTACTGTGCATTTTATAGAAATTTCTCTATTGCTTCTCCAGGTACAAGCAGAACAATTAAAATCACAGAGTTTTCCTTTTTGGTAACGGAATGAATTAAAAGTATTCTCTCCAAGTCTTCATACCAAAAGCAAGGACTGATAAAGAATGCAAACTCTTAAAGACTGTAGAATTATAACAGACCATCCTTGCTTTCATGCTTACTTAGGTTTTCAAGTTAAATTATTAGTCAATAATAGTACTTACTACTTTCTTGTGCAATGTTTCAAAAATGCTCTAAATAGCTTCCCCTATATACTGAGTTTCACTGGAATTTTTCTGGCAAATTAGTAAGGCCTGTCAAAAATTCAGACGACAGTTTAACCAGTAACAGCTGCTGCCTTCATTTCACCAATTTAACGTAAGCTATTGAATCCACAAGCCAGCAACAGGAGAGATTCCAAAAAGCACCAAGACTCCAATTCTGTGTCCCTACTACATCTCCTGAAATCCTGGTCAACTCAACCCTAACACTCTTCCCTTCTTTCCCCTTCTCCTTTTCTTTTAACCTTCTTTCAGTGCACTTGAAAGCAGCACGTTTCTCCTGACAGGCAGCTGACTCATCCCAAAATATTTCCCAACCAACCAGTGTATGCATACCTCCCGGCCAGGAAGTTTTCACCTTCCAGCTGGCTGACTGCCTAAAACCAGGTATATGCCTTCTGCATGAGAAATATTTCCTGACTACTCCCAAGTATTGTAATGAGTCCCAGCTCTACTTCAAACAAATAAACTCCCAAATTATACAAAGGAAACAGTGAAATTAAGATGTTAAAAATAAAATGTTTCACCAACTTATTGGTCTCTGGGTTTTGTGTGACTTAATGTTACTGTTAATATATGCACAACATTTACACAACTGATTTTAAAAAGTCTACTTTAGTTCTAAAGCACATTTTGAAAGAAAATTCCAAACCCACCAATTTATCTCTAATGTCTACTTGAAGTTACAGCAGCACTAGCATAATCTTGAAAAAATGTACATGAAAAGCTGTATTTGGAAAACATCACCAAGTTATGCTAGGCAATTTTAAAAGGTTGACTAAATTAAGACTTGTTTGCTTTTATTAGACATCTTATAAACTATATTGTCTTAAAAAAGGACTTTACTAAAAAAATTGTGTTATGGAACAAGATGAAGGTGGAGACACTAAATTGCAATTGAAGCCAACTGCAACTAATCTGTAAAACAATACTTCTTCACTGTCTTTACTAGGGAGAGACTGAATGTAGAAATCAACACTACAGTTACATTTGTAGACACCAAACCCATTCTACAATTTTCACACTGTGCAATAGTGAATTTTTTTTTTTGCAAATGTACAACAACATACAAGTAAGTATGAAAGCAAAAAAACTTACCAAAGGAACAGAGTGCACTTCAAATGTTTCATTTGCCGTATCTTTTACCAATGTTGCTTCCAGAAGCACTCTTATGTTGCTGCTTTGCTCTTCTTCACCTTTGGTCAGGTCAATGTTTTGAGTACAAGGCATCACTAGGGAGTTTGAGCTTTCCATTTTATCGTTTAGCATTTCTTTTGAGTTCTCTCCAGATGCCGGAAGCACAGTGGAAGCCAAGGAGCACACCGGATGGGTAGCACTTGCTTTGTCAATGTCTTGCAGACTTAACTTTAACACAGGTGTTTTTGAAACTTTATGGGAAGCGTTTCTGGGATGTGTTGTGGCATGACTTATTTGGCTAGTGAAAAGGTGTTTGTTAACATGTAGCTTATGGGTCCTATTTACAGGCAATTCCACCTTAGTATCTTTAGCTGGATCTACTGTTTTTTTCAGCACTTTTATAGAGGAGGACAATTGCCTTGGGGAACCAACCCTTGAAGGTGAGGAGACAGATGATACTTGACGGGACTGGGGAGACTGTTTTAATGCTGCACTGTCTCTTGGCTGTGGCACAGGTCTAGACACAACCTTTGGCTTAACATTTTTAAAATTAGGTTTGGGAAAACTAACTATCTCTGGTTTCTTTGCTTTGGTTATTGTTGATGCAATAGGACACCTTCCCATTGGTTTTCTTACAGTTTGATCTGAATTAGCTTTAAGCCCAGACCTGCTATGCCCTCCTACAAATGCTTCACTTTGTCTTAGTCTAGAAGACTTGTCTCCAAGTTCTTCCAAAGCCGAAACAGAAAAAGTCCTATTTTTTGATCGTTCTTTAGGAGTTGACGTATATAGAGATGAATTGCTTTCATCAGCTGTTGGACTGAAGACCAAAAAAGTTGCTTCGCATTTCAGCTCAGGCATAACTGCCTTCTTTAATTTTGGAACACTGCAAGATACAGAAGGAATGTTGTGCATATTCTGAAGAGCAGCATTTCCAGAGATACTTTGTTCTTTGGTTAAAGGTTCACTAGTTTTGTTTGATACTTGTTCTCCATCCATTTGATCTACTGGGAGAAGGTGCACACTATTTACAACACTATCCATGCATGTTTCAGCATTGGAATTCCCAGTTTCATCATGGAAAGGAGTAATCTGCAAGGATTTCACTTGGTCAACCTCATTAATATTAACGCATGGTGATAATGCATCTTGCTTATAAGGCTCTATACAGCCAGCAGGTAGTTCTACAGCCTGTGGTTCTGTTTCCTGTGATTCATTATCATTCTTGATAGTGTTTTTTTGATAGTGTTCAACATCTGCAGAGGTGAAATTAGGTGTTCTTTCTGAGTTGGTTCTATCAAATTTCTCTCTGATACATACTTCAGAAGAGATCAATGTTTCCCCTAGATGCATGTCATCATTTTGATCAGTTCTCAGATTTTCACCTGTAACATCAGTAACATCCAACGTGCTCAGCTGGCAGCATGCCCTGTCATTTTTCAGGAACAGCATGTTCTGCTCTGAAGCAGGAAGAGTTAGTACAGACTTAGAGTCAGTCTGACTGTAAGGCACTGAGTATTTGATACTCTGATTTTGCATTTTTGCCATAGCAAAATCACCTTTCACTAAGCTTGTCGTTGCTTCCAAGCCACAGTTCAAAGGACACATACAAGTCTGTTCAGTCACAGAAGACTTGCGTGCAGCATCTGTATCTCCCGATGGAGCTCCTGTGCAGCTGTATTTACAAGGTGTCTTCTGCAGATCAAGTACTTCAATACACTGCTGTTTTAAAAGACTTCTGAAGTCACCCTTACTTTCAAAAACGGTATTGCCTTCATGCTCAGCCATTGTATTTTGGGCAGTTGAACTATCATGTATCTTGGTGGCACAATTCTCTGAGGAAGGTGTACCTCTGTCACATGCATAGCTATTTCCATTTTCATCCCTTACAAGTAAGGAAGACTTCAAGCCATTCTTTGCTTTGTCATCGGACTTCCCAATATTCATTTTGAAGGCTAAATTTTAAACCATTTTCATTTCACAATTCTTTAAAATCTCAAGAGAATGCAGATTCTTCTGAACTTTGCAGAAAAAAACCCAACTGTTTTTCCCTGGAATGTGTCAATTGTCCTGAAAGATATTTAAAAAGCAGTTATTTGTTTTCATGTTTCCCAAGAAGATTCAAATGTTCTGGAATTAAAAAGAAATTTTATAAAGTTAGCCAAACCAGGATTTTAAGACAGTAAGCATTCCTAAGTCCCTAGTCTTCAGACATCAGAGCAGCAACATAGAAGCAACACTCAGAATGCCAGTGAAGAAAAACTTCAGTCCTCATCCCTTGATGCAGAGCAGTAACAACCCTAGAGACTGTTGTTTCTCTGCACTGAAGGCCTTTTCCCTGCCCTTCGAGGCAGGAATGCATAGCAGAGGCAGCTGAAGATTTTGAAATGGTTATTTAAGACATTTGAGTTGAAATAAAGAGAGGAGAGGGAGGTTTGTCATCAGCTCTGGGGCTACAGCAGTACACTGCCCCCATGCTGGTGGGGCAGCCAACTGTAGATGCACATGGGACCCCTTCAGAGTCACTGGAAAGCAATTCCATACCAGTTAACTGCCACTATCTTCTAGAAAGATGGCACGAGATTAGCCAAATGGCAAAACAATTCCAGTGTCCTCTCCAGCAGAGCAGAGCCATATACCCGCATCCAAAACCCAATGGAACAGTGAAGGGGCGCGATTGACATAGACAGATGATGGAGGACAACTGACCACACATGGGGTGGAGATTCACAAACGAAAAACAGCAGAGAGCCCTTGCAACATATAGTGACAACCTCCTAACAAGCACTACAAATGCACCCAAGTACCAAAACCACAATGATGTGAATGGGAGAGAAGATCAGACTGTCCAAATCATCTGGATGACCTCTGTAGCATTCCATATGAAAGGCTCCTAGTACCAGGAATGAGACCAGAGGCAGGAAGAACTACAGATTTATAACATATGGTTGCAGTGGGTGGGGAATCTGCGAGAAGGAGGCTTTCAGAGCAATTAAAACCTGAATGGGTGGGAAGAAGTTCACTGGATCTGACAAGGCAATCTGGCTGAAGATGCATTCATGGACAAAGGTCAGCTTCCCAGCTGAAGAAAATGAACACCTGTTGAACACCTTCACCTGTCTGGAATGACAGATTATATTCTCCAATCAAAGAGCAGGAAGGAGGACACATGGTCAAAAACCATGAGCAAACAGGTCTCTGATGTTTAAACAAAAATGCAGACATCAGAGTGTGGTGTCCTCAAACAAGGATACTGATATAATGACATATTTGAAATTTGGTGCAGCAGGACATGTACACCAGGATTAAGTATGGATGGTGGGCAGAATAACTCATAATTCACATAAAAATTATATTAAAGTTCAAAATTATTTCACTGTTTCAACTATGGTGACAATACTGGATGCAATACAAGACAGTTGCAACAAGACAAGAAAAGATGATAATAACATTAATAATACTAATATTAGATTTCTGGTATAGCAATGTTGGTTAGGTACACTGAAGAATAATTCTGCAATCCCATTTTTGTAGAGGAATCAGAGACTACTTTGGAAAACAAGTTTGTTCTGAGAAGCAACTCTTGATTTGTTCTTTAACAAGTGCTGGAATCCTGGATGCTGAGAATTTTAAACCTTCTGTGCTGAAAGGCACAGACTCGCAAGAGAGCACTGCATTTGACCTGAGGCTGTGGAGAAGACTTCCAAAATTGATTAACAGCACTGGGATTACGGGTGTGTAGTTGGTTAGAATTGTCTAATATCACAGGGTGGAAAACTTAGAGTTTGGGGTTTTAGAATATAGAAATAAATATGAAGCAAGATGGAGGTTTTAGGGTGGAGGCAGGTTACTCTTCTTCACCTTCTTCCTTCTTCTCCATGGGTTTGGGTGATGTTTTCTAAGTGGACAGAAAAGTCCTCATGGCAGGCTTTGAGGGATCAGTTATTGGGTTAAAAGAGAAAATAATCTAGGTGTCCTTTCTTAATTGGATAGTTTCATCCTAAAAGACCTTGTAACAAGAGACAGTTGGCCATTTTGTGCCTTGCTAATGAAAGACTGCAGAACTCATGGCTGTGAGGCTGTAACATTGATAAGAAATAATAAACACCTGAGTCCGAACACAATGTCAAGTGTCTTCAATCCCGACCTCCACAGAGGTAAAAAAAACAAGCAGAGAATCCACAAACACATAAGTTTATATCCTCACAGAAACCATATAAGCCATTCTGGAAACCACAGCAGGAGAAAGAAAACAAACTCTCATGCACAAATACTTTGGAAAGCGTAAAATGAAGCCAGCACACTAAATAGGGAAAGGTAAGTTACTTCTTGCATTATTCAAAATTCACTTTTTTCCTTAAACCTTACTTTCTTCAGCTGGAAACACAGTTTGAGTGACTACATTCAAAATAAAGCCTTTATCATACTAATGAAAAGTATAAAGCTGCAGGGCCCATAAACAATTCTGAGTACAAAACAGCAGCATCCAAAGTAAGACTACTATAGAACTTCAAGAATTTGTCTGCTCACTGTGAACCAAACACAGAGTGGCTTCTGGCCCACAACCTTGTCTTTACTTGGTATTTGAACATCTGACTCAGATTGAAGTTAAAAGGCTGTGAAACAAGGAAACAAAAGCTACTGAGATCAGACAGCACAGCTTCCTCTGCCCCTCTCCCATCCCCAAGATGAAATTACTTGTCTAGCTAAAACATCTCCTGGTTCTTCAAGGCTGATCTAGATGTTTTGCTTATCGACTATTATTCAATCCCTAAAGAAGCATAAACAACTGTAGTACCCTCACTTTCACCTTTAATTAGGAAACTTAAGGCAGATTGAAGAGTTCTTCAAAAAAAGTCTTCCCTGAAGGCAGGGCAAGAATCTGTTCTGAATAATTTTCCATTAGTTTATGTCAGTCACAGAATCAACTGCTGAAAAATATTTGCAAACTTTGCTTTCACTGTTGTTTTGACACATTGAAACTTGTTCCTGCTTGTCTGGATACTAGCCCTTAACACAGCTTGCTCACCTAGTCATGCAACAAAAGATTCCATTTTGATTCAGCAGTAGCTCAGATCAAACCAGAAGTCTTACCTCTTTCAAGAGCTTTCGTTCTGCAGAAAATAGGCAACTTCAAGACTTAGCAAGAATAAAATCCCAAGAATTTAAAGAATGGTGCATTACCTTACAGTCTACCATATAGCTACTATATGTAGCTAATAATGCCAAAATTTGAAACAACACTGGTAGCTAAGTAAAGTTTGATTCAACTGATGCTGAAGAAGCTCCAAAAAAATAAAAGCAGATTTGATAATGAGTAGAGAAATAAGGAAGCACATTAAAGTTGCACATACCAAGGTGGACTTATATAAATCTGTTACTCAGTGCTCTGGACTTTCACATAGCCAGAGGACCTGTAGAAATAAATTACTAATTCAACTATTTTTAAAGCAAATCTTCACTATAGTAATCAATACTTTCATGAACAAGTAGACCAGCTTAAATTACAGTTTCACATCCACATTTAGAGTCCTGAAAGCATCCTGCATAAAAAGAGAGGTATTCCTAAGGATCAGCTATGGTATTTAAAAATCTGTAACCCAGATGAACATTATTCCTCAAAGAACTGACATTCTGTAACTTCCCATATAACAAATTGTTTGTTAAGCTTATGAAAACACTTTCTGGTGATGAGAAATTCATTCGTTTTAGATTTGCCATAGAAGGCTGAATGAAAAATTAACCTCAGCCCAGC